>CM062272.1:8194657-8527157 GCA_031216635.1 Dissostichus eleginoides
TAACACACAAGGGGACGGGTAATAACCAGAAAAGCATGACATGGGCCCTTTAAGCATGTTTTCATGTTCTTGTTTCTGTGTGTCTCAGTGACCCTGCAGCTCCTGCCTCCGCTGAGCGAGGCGAGCAGAGAGAAAGCGACAGATCTTCATCGTCTCCGCCCTCTTCCTCGAGCTCTGGCAGATCCTGACCCCTCCTCACAGTGACGGCAGTGAGGGGGGCTCCACCACATCCAGCTACAGTACCACACCAACGCAACACACACTCCTGTAACAAAGGCAACACCATGTTTACAGACGAGTCGCTTCATTTACGCAGTCATGCTGGAAATCCTTCCTGCAAACGACAAGATGTCAAAGCCCTGCGGAGAGGAGAGGTCTTGTTATCCAGAGTTGGATAGCGGTAGATAAATGTGTGAATCGGGGAATCTATAATTGGATTTTCTTGTGAAAATACTTACGTTTGAAGTAGTTTATTGTAAGTAAACAGGCTAAATGCAGTGCAGAGATGTAGGCTGCAGGAAAGCACAGCATGATGTATTCACTCCACAAAAAATAATACTTAAACTACTGGGCATCTGAAAATAATCAAGCAAAACTTGCTGCAAGGTCACTAAAAATCCACTCCACACAAATGTACATGCCTGTAATTTACCTTCTATCACGAAACAAACAAAAAACTATGATAGGGATAGTTTAAGTACTGCAACAACGGCTATCCTGGAGTGTATTTCTGATTGTTATCCGTCAGTTTGATAATATAATGATAAGCTTAGGACTTTAAAGTGTACAAATATGTCATGATTCAGCATTTTACTGCCTAACAGCTGCAGATTCACAGCTTGCTTTCTGTCTTTGCAGTACCATTTTACACCACAGGCAAAGCAAAAGGGTAAAGTCACAAATACATTATAACAGCTGTGCTCGAAATATTATGAATGATTTAAAGATGAGTTGTGGTGCAGCAGAGTTGTGCCTCTGAATGTCAACATGTCACTTCCCTCCTGCCAACATGAGGAAGGTATAATCCTGAAAACAGTTTTGGTGATCTGCTGCAAATCACCTGAATCCAAACTGGATTTAACGCGAATAATCCACCGTTAATCACGTTATCCATTGTGGATTTACTTAGGATTTCCTGGCTTACCTCGATGTTAGCGTTGCAATAAAACTACGAATAAATGTCTCATCATGTCACAACATTTTAACAACACTAACAACATTAGCAGTAAGCGTTAGGCATCATTTTAGTCGCTAATGCAAACCATACTAACATTCAACCCTTAAACTCAGAGAAATGTTTCCAAGAAAAGCCAACCACGACAATTTGTCAGAGTGAAATTTAAACAATTATTTGGAAGTGTAGCACTTGCAAGGTAATTTACAATATTGCATAACAAAAATTGGATTGAACGTGCATTGTAACTTGCAGATAAAACTCTAAAAGGTGAAACCCAAAGTCTCTGGTAACAACGGAGAAGGATGTTGCCGTTTCAAAGAGGGAAGCATGCATACATTTCAGATTTATAAACACCTTATTGACGCTGATCTGGAGTCAGTTGAGGCTCTTTTTCTGCTGTGGGATGAAATAATAATAAAGTACTTTAGCCGTAATGCTGAATCCTTGTAAAAGCTGAACACATAGATGGTCATAAAATAAAGTAAGTTAGCTGTTGAGTGCCAAAATAAAATGGTCAGATGTGAATCAACAGAAAATGGCTGTGTAAAAAAAAGAAGCTATTTCAACAAGGTGCTTGATGTATATAACTGATCTATTTTTGAACCTGTTTGCACTTAGAAAGAAAGAGCAGAGCAAAACTGTATATGAAACAATCAGCACTATTACTTAAACATGTTGGAAATATACAAATATATTTCCTCTGTTCGTATTTCCTCATCCTCCACTGTACCTGCTGCAGGTGGGATACTAGAATAATGAATTTAACGAACACATACCTCATTTTTACTTTTCTCCGTGCACATTTAACCATGAACTTTAAATCCGACACACTGCTACAGTAAAGCAGTATATTAGCGTACTGCTGGAAATCTTCACTGCTCTATTATCGGACACTGTTGTCTAAATTTATCCCTGGCTGTATTTTCCTCTGTGTGGTTGTATCAGGTGAAATAATAGTCCTCTGCTTCTGCTGCGACTCACACTTCAAGTCTTTGTTTCAACGATAAAGAAAGGCTACGGAAGCCCTGAAAGGCAAACTAGACAAACACATTGGAGATCAATTTTCAAAATCTAATTTACTGTTTTCGCTCCTGTGTTTCGGAGGCGTGTGGCGCAGTGGGTTGTGCGTAGGTGTTCCGATATCAGGGGGTCACAGGTTCAAACCCCACTGCAGTCAGCATGTCGTTGTGTCCCTGAGACACTTCCCCCCAAATTGCTCCTGTGGTGATTGTCCACAGTATTGAGTATGTAAGTCGCTTTGGATAAAAGCGTCTAACAAGTAACATGTAATGTAATGTAATGTAATGTTTATGACTTAAGAACAGTCTCAAAATATGTCTTTCGGCAGGACAATCCTCCTTAATTCTTTTCCATACTTGCTTTATTTTATCCTTGAAAATGGGTGGGAAAAGGTTTTATGCCAGTCTTCCTTCATTTTCTTTCCACAGTTCAAATGGACGGATATTTTTTGCCTTGATCATTTTTTAAATCTGTTAAGTATCTTTTTCGTGTTTGTTGTTGCAATGCTCTTTTTTGCCACCATATTGCACCACTGCCTCAATGGCACTAAAACCGTTTAAGTTTTTCTTACAGGTCAGTCTTACTTTCTCAGTGCACTGTAAACACAAGATACGTGTATTGTGCGTTAGCAAGTTAAGCTAGTTACGCTACATTACTGACATTTTTTTTTTGAAACTCACCTGAAAGACAACACTACTGTTTTAGTTTTATTCAGAGCATGGTTTAGTGGTTTAATCTGGTGACCGAAATAAGCATTGCAACAACAAAAGTTAGGAAAATAAAAAAGCGTCACCACGAAAACGTATTTTTCCACCTGTTTTTGCAGATAAAAAAGGCTAACTTAGAAATGTAATAGAGCCAAAACGTATTTTTACTGATAGAAAAAAAGGTAACTTGAAAAATGAAAGCATTAAAACATAACAAATTAAATTCTTGTTTAAAATAACTTTATTTGTATTTCTTCGTAAGTCAAAGAAAAAAGAAAAAAAGAACATTTTTAGATTAGACTTAAAAAATGAATTACCACGATATGTATGTTTTCTCATTTGTCTTTCAGGGCTTCCGTAGGACCGTATGACGACAGATTTTAATCGTATATAAACTGCATGTGTGACTGTTGGATTAGCTGAATGCTAATCGCAGTGTTTCCACTACTGTTTGGATGCAGAAGGAGGATGTCAGAGACAAACTGAGTGAGACGGAAAACACCATTTCCCTTTGTATAGTTTAACGCACTGAGTGAGTCTATGTATGCATGTGCCAGTGTGTATGTTTTCGGGTGTTAAGTACAGTGAGTGTTTTTAAAAAGACTTTTACTGGGGCAAATGTACAAATGAAGAAGAAGAAGAAGGAAACGTAACAAGTCCAATTTGATGTCGTCTCTGTTTGAGACTGAGCTGTCTTTTTGACTAAAATCACCTACAAAATTGTAAATATTTAGAAATTAAAAGACAATGGAGTTCTTTTTTTCCCATTGGATCTTTTTCCTTATGAATGTGTTTGCCAAATAAAGTCAATTTAAAAATAACTCAAGTTATAAAACACTAAACAAAAATTACAGAATTACTGAAATGCAAATGCTTAAGCGAAATGAACTGTACGATGGCTTTGATATTATTATAATGTGTAATGGAAATATAGCTTTGAATAGACTTGTGTTCAAAGACTGCAAATGAAGAATGTCCACAGTCACACACCTGGAAAGAAAACTCAACATTATCTAAATTAAACAAAAACTAAAAGCACCTGATTGGTCTTTTTAGTTGTCACCGTCATTTCTTTCACATATTTAAAGAAGCATTTGGATTGAATTTGTGTCAAAAAGCAATTAGATGATAACTCTGAGTATTGATGAGGTGCTCCAGATGTGTGACGAAGCAGCTTTAAACATCCAGACAGTACTTTAGGCTAAAAGGCTTCACTGCAGAGCTACAGTATGTAACGTGTCGAGAGAGACTGAAAGAATAAAAGATGCAACTGAGCAACAAGATCTTGTGTGATTTTTCAACACAACATGTCTGTCTGTCTTTTAATTAAAGGGTCTGTGTACCGAAATTACAAAGAAACCGATGGAGGTGAATGGTATTGTTTGCTATGCTCACAGCATTTAACAACATCACCATCTCTTACCAGAACAAACGAGGACACCGGTTTGGAAAGACATGTTGCTGTTTTAAAATATTTTTTAGGCCGCGATCAGCAGGTCACTTTTTGTCAGGTTTGTCAAATTTTGCCAATTGTTTTGGTCCGAGGAAGCTAACATTTGGCCAAGAGTGAGTGTAAAGCTAGGGTAGGTAAGAATGGAGAAACCAGCTTGAGTGCGCTAGAATTTGAAAGTACGCAGCCGGAAAAAATCTGCCCCTTCCTTCAGACTTCCTTACAGAGCCCCTCCTCCAACACACACGAACGCGCACATGACCAATGAGGGCACGAGATAAGTTTGTGCACGAGATGATTGGTCGTGCTTTTTACAGCGCCACGGCTTCCACAGATGACATTTTTTTATGTATTTATTGTCAAATTATTTAATATATTCATTGCTATCGGGATGTTAAGAGCATTCCATGGAATATAACAAGTGTTTCTGAAGTGAATTACCTACCCTACCTTTAAAGTACTACTACTACAACAAATGGCTTTAAATCTTGCTTTAACGTATCATTATGAACGTTATTCACAATGTAAAACGTCTGGCGGCGACATATTTCTCAATGATTCCTTCACAGCTCGAGGGAAGAGATATGGTTTATCTTCCAAATAATAATGCCCCAAATAGGTGCAATTATTAACACATTTAACCTCCTGTTGTCTTAGGGTCAAATCTGACCGATTTACTACTTTCATCAATCATAACTTTTTAGTTTTACATTCGATTGCATTAAGGCTTCATGATATCCTTCACAGTAGACATTTGAACGTATACAATTGCTGATCACCACTTTCATTGAATTTTGGATGATTTAGTCAACTTTGTAACACCCATGGTGTTCCCGGTCAAAAATGACCGACATAAAGAAAAGGAATTAGTAACCATCCGGATCAGATAAAACACACACACACACACACACACACACACACACACACACACACACACACACACACACACACACACACACACACACACACACACACACACACACACACACACTCTAGATGTGTTTCCCCCCCTTATGGGCCCAATCCCCCCACATGGATCACACCTGGCACACGCAATACATGTTCAGTGTCTATTCTTTGTATATTTACTGCAGTTTTTCATGTACACCAGTAGTCTGATACAATATGTACAGTTTGAAAGGGTGTTAAATGAAATTTGGTGATGATTAATGGTTTTTGTGTTAATGTAATAGCAGCTAAAACAGGACCGGTCAAATTTGACCGCAAACACCAAAGTAAGGGGGGGAAATGAACACAATAGGGTTAAATACCCTGCCAAAATGTTTCTTTTAAATAACCTCTATTTCTTTTTTTCCTCTCTCATTAATCATTTCATGACCCCCTAGATCTTATCTCTTTGATCCCTACTTTTGGAACTACTAGAACCTTTTAAAGTAGATGAAACAGATCCACAGCTTTACTGTTTTTCAATCTGTAACAGGGCCACTTCTACCACAGGAAGAGTAGGCCTACTTCAAAGTTGAACATTATCTGTCAACAATTGAGTACTTTTAATAAGATTTGAATGCAGGACTTTTACTTTTAACCAAGTGTTTTTGCAATCACGTGTTGGATCCTAATACTTAACCCATAATTGACTCTACTTGGATATCACAAGGAAGTGTTTGTTTTTTATTTTCTGTGAACAAGGCAAAGTAAGATTCCACTTATTAAGGTAAGGGAAACTTTGTTAGCTCCTTCAACAGTCAACAGAGATGTGGTGATTAAGCTATTCTGTGAAATCAAATCGGAGAGAAATAACGTGATCTGCTCTTCGATCATGTTGTTGCACAGAGATCGTCTCTGATTCGTCCTCGTCTCACAGTCTGCATGGAAAGAGATGAGGCTTTGATGCAGAAACGTCAGAGTGCGTGAGAGAGAGCTGAGCAGAGATCAAGGAAACAGTGACACAGAGGATGGGTAGAGTGAGAGGTACAGTTACAGAAAAACACAAAGAGAGTCACACCTTGAGGAAGTTAACAAAACCACAGGAGGAGAACCAAAGACGCTTAATATTGAAGGTAAAATCTTTTACATTTCCACCTTATATTAAAGTCACAGCTTATTTCTGAATGTATAACTTTGTTGGTGCACTAAACTTTACAAAAAGTGCACTTTCTTAAAACACTGCTACTTATTTTTGTATCATATGTGACTCCTTTCTTTAGAATGTGCTTGCCTCTTTATTCAAATATGATAGTCTACTGATGTCTGCTTTAATTTGTTTATGACCTAACCACTTGATATCTACCATTTATTTCAACATGTTCTCCCCTCTCTCTACAGGATGGGACTTGTGCAATGTTTGGTGATCTTCTGGATGTTTTCTGCACAGCTGGTGCTCTCCTCTCCGCTGGTAACAAAGTCTTCAGTAAATCAACCCACATATCTGTAGAGTCACACAGGAAATAAAGCCTTGTTTTGCCTCTCACTTACTGTAAAGTGCTCACAAGTGCAACAACATGTATTACTCTGCTGGAGTTTAGAAGCTGTGTATCTAATTGATTTCATGTGAATGTGTACACAGAACGATGTGAGCCGGTATTGCGAGCTTTCAGGAGGGAGAAGGTGTAAAAAGTGTCCTGCAGGTAGGATGAAATCTGCTGTCAGCAACTTCTATTTTTCTTTTCGATCTGTCATTTAGATTTGACTCACTGTTTCTAAAGATTGAATCAGCAATGGTTTGAACCTGGAAATTACGACGAAGCACAGATGCTGTATCGATTTGTTCCTTTTTGTCTTTTTTTCAGCAGTGGCGGAAGTACTTAGATCTCAAGTCTTACCTGAGTAAAGGAGCAACATGTCATTGTATAAAAACTGCATTCGAAATCTTGCATAAGTAAAAGTACAGAAGTAATGCCATTTAATATACTTAAAGTACAAAAAGTAAAAGTACTTTCAATTTCAGTCATATGTCAAAGTACTGGATTATGATTATTGATACCTTAAAGGTGGGGTAGGTAATTTTGGAGAAACCATCTCGAGTGCACTAGGATTTGAAAATACATGACCAATGAGGGCACGAGATAAGTTTGTGCACAGATGGAAGGCTGACAGGCAGGTAGGCCATCCAGTTATTTTAGCCGGGCCGGCTCAGATGATTGGTCGTGCTTTTTACAGCCACGGCTTCCACAGATGACATTTATTATGGATTTTTTGTCAAAGCACTTAAGATATTCATTGCTATCGGGATGTTAAGAGCATTCCATGGAATATAACAAAAGTGTATCTCGAGCCGGTTTCTCAAACTTACCTACCCCACCTTTAATGTATATATGGAGCTAATTTGTACTACTACTAATAATAATAATACGGTTAATACTTGTTTTGTGTCTTCTTAACTTGCTTGTAAAGTGCTTTGAGCACCAGGAAAAGCGCTATATAAATGTAATGTATTATTATTATTACTATATAAATAACTTATACTGTGGATGGATATCTTTACTTTTAATTATGTGTTAAATAATTCGTTAATGTATATTGCATAGCCTATAATCTGAATCTGTAAAGTATCAAGTCACTCAAGCTGTTAATTCAATAACTGTAGAGGAATAGAAAGTTGTCTAAAAAGTAAAATATGGGTCTACAGAATATAGTAGAGGCGAAGTATAAAGTACAATATACCTCCCACCTCTGATTTCTTCAACATGTCTGTTTGTCTCGATGAAAGTGCCGCCCTCTCTCTGTGTGCGACCACATCCTTTATTATTCTGCGCTCGGGGGCGAGAGACCTCATCCGGTTGTTGTCATTATCTTCTCTCTCTCTCTCTCCTCCCTCAGGTGAGTATCAGATGTCGTGTGCAGAGTGTGTGTTGTGTCCTGCAGGATTTTACACACTTGAGCTCAACTGTGAACAAAACTGCCACGCCTGCTCCAGAGACTGCACAGCAGGTAGAAAACACGAGTTATCTACACCAACGATAGTGATGATGGTGCCAGTACGAGCTTTGAACTTTAATAATAAACGGAGAATGTATTCATCTCTTTGCATGTCTGGAAATGTCTTAAAATGACATTGTATTCATTATTAGGATAAGGATTATTATTATATATGTTTATATATTTTCTGTATTTATATTAAAATGATCTTTTATTGTGATTTATGTTTTAAATATAATTGTTTTCCTATTTTCTTAGTTTTTTAGGATTGTTGTTATTATAATTGTTTTGTACTATTATTATAATTATTATTAGCATATTATTTGTTATATTATTGTTATTATTATTAGCATTATTATTATTATCAGCATTAAAAGCATACTTTTTTCCCCTATTTTTCAAGTTGTTTTGTATTATTATTATTATTATTAACATTATTATTATCAGTATTTTTAGCAAATATTATTAGCATTGTTATCATTTTTTCAGTTACATTTACCCTTAAAGGAATGAGAACAGAACTGCATTAATATCATGATTAAAACCCCCTAAAATCACCTCCATTTCCCCACTCCCATAGAGTTACATCTGAAGGTGGTTCAGAACTGCAGCCGCTCGTCCAACATGAGGTGTGTCTGTGAGGAAGGCTTCAGATGCTCTCACCACGTCATCGAGTCAACAAACTGCAGAGACTGTGAAAAGATACAGGAAACAACAACAGGTAAACAACAACATGTAAACAACAACAACAGGTGAACAACAACAGGTAAAACACTGCAGACTTCTAAACCGTCATAACAGACTCTACCACCAGGGGGCGTCATGATAAACGAAATATACCGCACAGACTGTAAGAGAGAGAGAAATACTGTACTTTGTGACAGTGATAAAAAGCAGAGGTGGGAGAAGTACTTATATCTTGTACTTGAGTAAAAGTAGAAGTACTCAGATCTTGTACTTGAGTAAAAGTACTCAGATCTTGTACTTGAGTAAAAGTAGAAGTACTCAGATCTTGTACTTGAGTAAAAGTAGAAGTACTCTGATCTTGTACTTGAGTAAAAGAAGAAGTACTCTGATCTTGTACTTGAGTAAAAGTAGAAGTACTCAGATCTTGTACTTGAGTAAAAGTAGAAGTACCAGAGTGTAGGAATACTCTGTTACAAGTAAAAGTCCTACATTCAAAATGTTACTCGAGTAAAAGTAGAAAAGTATTATCATCTAAATATAGTTAAAGTAGTGACAGTAAAAGTAGTCATTGTGCAGATTGGTCCATTTCAGAATAATATATATGATATGTTTTATAACAATTGATCATTAAAGTGTTCTCAAAGCTGGTAAAGGTGCAGCTAGTTTGAATGACTTTGTATACTGCAGGGTAGCTTGTGAATTTACTCCAGGTGGAACTCAAGTTTTATTTAAGTGTTGATTATATTTCACATCATTCATCCAGATCTATAAAGTAACAAAAGAAGGTATTCAAAAAATGTAGTGGAGTAGAAGTACACAGTAGCATAAAATGGAAATACTCAAGTAAAGTACAAGTACCTCAACGGTAAATCGACTTAGTTACTTCCCACCTCTGATAATAAGTTATAGGAAGTCTCTCATATGAGCTCCCCTATAAGGGAGGTGAACCGTACTGTAGGAATACTCATATCATATATTTAGAAAAGTGATGCCACAGTGCAAAATACCCCATTATTACTAGTAGTTCTACTTTACGTATGCATGTATTAATATACTCAAACATATACTCATTTAATAAAAAACAAGGCCCCTATATAGAACCATGAACATGTGTTTGCTCCTGTCCGTACCTTTAAATTGCACTCATGTCAATTATTCTCAATACCGTTGATAAGCAATTGTGCATGGTATGACAACTGTGAACTTTACTACTCCTAAATACCGTTAGAAATAAGAAATAAATGAAGAGTGAGTTGAAAAATGATATGAAACGGTTCAAAAACGATTAAATATATGTGAAAAATGCTTTGCAGTCAACCTGGGAACTAACAGCTCTTCACAGAAACAATGGTACTCTGTAGATAATCATTTATGAAATGTATGTGTTACTTCCTTGTACTTCAGCCTTCATTGTTGTTTGACAGCAGAGAGATGACAGGAAATGAAGGAAGAGAGAGATATTTGAAAACATGCAACGAAGGTTATTTCTGCGGACAATGAACCATGAAGTTCACGGTCAGAGCGTTAACCCGTAAACAGTCTGTCCTCTTGAATCTGAAAGTAAAGCTGTGATGTTTTTCTGCTGCTTTTTCAGAACCAGATAAACAGACGACTTCCTCAGCTTCCCCGGGACGAAGCCGCACTTCCACAAAACCCTGCACATTACCCAAGTAAGTCATCAATTTCCTTAGAGAGAGTTTTGGATTAAAACAACTTTAAATTCCTCTGACACCCTTAATGTTACAACTGTACATACAAATAGAAAACAAACCAAAAAGAAAGCCATAAGACACTGTACACCCATTCACACCTCATTCATGCAGAGCAGCACCACTTGCTGTAGGGAAGCTAACATTCACCCACACTCACCCACACTCACTCGCACGCACGCACGCACGCACGCACGCACGCACGCACGCACGCACGCACGCACGCACATACACACCACACACACACACACACCCAATGATACAGGTACATCTCCATAAATTAGAATATTGTGGAAAAGTTGATTTCAGTATTTCTATTTTTTAAAAGTTGAAACTCATATAGCCTACTATATAGATTCATTTCACACAAAGATAATTATTTCAAGTGTTTATTGGTTTTAATCTTGATGATTACGGCTTACAGCTGATATTACATACTGTAAGACCAATACAAAAAGGATTTTAAATACAGAAATGTCGGCCTTCTGAAAAGTATGTTCATGTTTCTGCTCCTTTTGCACAAATTACTGCAATAGTGGCCTTCAGCTCGTCTGCACTGTTGTGTCTCTCATCTTCCTCTTGACAATACCCCATAGTTTAACTTTTTTAAATAGAATCACTGAAATTAATACACTTTTCCAAAATATTCAAATGTATTGAGATATACCTGTACATCGACATGTTGACTGTGCGGTATGGGATCGAACCCACAACCTTCTGACTTTAAAGACGACAGCATTGCCTCACAGCTACATCCACAGTCCCCCTACATCTAGATCACTTTAGTCCTCTCAAAGTCACAGAGTATTACATTAAGTGTATTAGAGCATTTGTTATGAACCTTACAGATATCGCAGTCAGTTCTTGCTCTTAAGGTCACATTTTTAAGATGTTAAACACTTCACCTTTTTCTCACACAGCTGCCGCCCGACGCCAGAACCACCAGCAGGAAATGACCCACACATAGGTGAGAGTGAGAAGAATATTTGGAGAGTGTTTTCAAGGTATTTCTAATGTTGTGAGGCACAATGTTTGATCTAAATTCTAAAGCACATGTGTCAAACTCGAGGCCCGGGGGCCAAATCAGGCCCGTGGTGGATTTAATTTCGGCCCACAGGATAATTTCTAATTACTATTAGATCTGGCCCGCCGGTATATTGCACACACACCTTCACTCAATCCTGAGGATCTCCTCCGCTCAGAGCCTGACCCCAAACATTGATGAACTTGCCCCCAAGATGAGATGCCAAGTATCTGGCTTGAACTAGCATCACAGAGCAGCACACTGAGTTTCAATGGATGTTTCCTTCTGCACTTTTTTTCTTGTGACAACAGGGCATGTTTGTTTTGTTCTTTGAGGGAAATTGTTTTTTTGAAGCTGTTGTTAGCCTGTGGAAAAATGTAATCATAAGAAATGACTCCGGAAAAGCTGCAGATAGAGCCATAAGAAATGAATGCAACTGATTATTTAATGTTTAATGTGGTTTTTATAGGCAATAATTTAAGCTTTGTTAGTTCCAGGTTTAATATGTGCAATAATTTCATTTCAATAAGTTCTGCAATAAACATTGAACCAGTCCGGCCCTCGACTAGTACCCATTTTTTTATTTTGGCCCACTGTGTATTTGAGTTTGACACCCCTGTTCTAAAGCATGTCTGTAGTGATGGAAATGTTGGTCGGACAGCAGTGGTTTAAAGTAACTAAGTAGATTTACTCAAGTACTGTACTTAAGTAACATTTTGAGATACTTGTACTTTACTTGAGTATTTCCATATTCTGCTACTTTGTACTTCTACTCCACTTCAATTCAGAGGTAAATTGTGTACTTTTACTCCACTATGTTTATTTAATACCTTTAGTTACTCTATAGATGTGGATGAATGATGTGAAATATAATCAAGTGTTAAATCAGACTTTAGTTCCACCTTGAGTAAATTCACAAGCTACCCTGCAGTATACAAAGTCATTCAAACTAGCTGCATCTTGACCAGCTTTGAGAACACTTTAATGATCAATCATTATAAAACACATCATATATTATTCTGAAATGGACTTTAACTTTGTTTTGATTTCTCTCAGGCGGAAACAGCGTTCGGCTGGAGGCCATTTTGTGTCCGGTGGCTCTGGGATGTTTGGCCCTTTTGATCCTGTTCTTCTTTCACTCTAACAGAGATGAAAACGCAGAGGAATCGTGTTTCAAGCGAGGTAAGATGGTGTGTGTGGACAGGACCTCCTGGACAGGCTCAGTTGCTGCTCCTTAACCAATCAAACCCTTCACTTTATGATGACATCACCTCTGGGGAAACAATAGAAACTGTTTTCTGGAAGCCAGGCATGGGAAGTAACGGACTCCATGTAACGGGAATATGTAATAATTAGGATACAATAAAAAGATAGTAGATGTAGTAATCAGGTTACATTACTTTTATCTTTCAATACTAAAATTAGGTTACATTTTGTACAGGTACTCATTCATTATTAACAGTATACATTTTTAAAGTAACCCCACAATCCTGTGGAAAGCCTTTAAAGAGGTCCTATTATGCTTTTCTAGGGTTCCTCTTTCCTGCAGTGCGTTGTATAGGTTTTAGTGCATGTCAATGGTCTGCAAAGACTTAAATCTAAAGGCCGTACTACCCTGCCCGAAACACCTCAAGACTCCTTTTTTTTTACTTCTGTAACATAATGACATCACTATGAAACACATGTTTCTATTCGCTGCCGCTCCAACACATTGTGCGTGATAGGCTAAGGGGCGGGACATCTCTAAGCGGTTGAGCAATCACAACAGAGCCAGCCAGCTAACCAATCAGAGCAGACTGGGCTCTGGTTTCAGACAGAGGGTGAAAAGAGGTGCAGCAGCACAGGCAGTATGAGAAAAATAAAGAGCTTTTTGAACATTAAAGTATGGAGAAATGTCACAGGAGAGACACCAAATACATGGTGAACATTTGCAAATTGAATGCTCAAAGAGTGCTTTATGTTTCTCAATATGCCTGTGCTGGATGTAAGCCTTTTACATACCTCAAAAACAATACAACAGTCTTTGTCATCTTTAAGAAACAACTGATTAGAAATGTGTCATTGGCTTCTTCATGTGTGAAAAACGGACTTTGTATTCATGTGTTTTCTATTGTTTTCCAGCTATTGCAAAGTTATGCAGTGAGGTAAGTTTCCAAGTTTCATTCGTGCATGTTTCTACATAAATAGCATCCCTTCTGGTTTGCCTGCCTCACACTGACAGACATGTTTTTCTTCAGGGAGGAGGAGATGCTTCTCACAAGCCGCAGGAATCGACTCATCCGCCCCCCAGCGACTCATTCAGTGCCAAGCAGCCGCCGGCCGGCCTCTCTGCAGCCAATCAGGGTACTGATGAGTGAAACTAAAACATCCATGGGAAATACATTACTCACTTTGTGGAGTCATTAAGAAAATCAAACAAGCGAAAGATGCAGCTGTGTTCCTGTTATGAATTTGTGTTCTTTTAACTACTTCGGGTAAATGACAACGTCCACTCTTTGTTTGTTTTTTCTTTAGTTCCAGTCCACGTCTATAATCCAGGGACGGTTATCTTCGGCCTCCTCAATCAGTTTACAGGACAAGTCGGTCCAACGATGGTCCAATGTGGGAAGACGGCCGAGAGAGTGACCAGCGAGAAAGAAGACGAGGAGGAAGAGGAGAGAGGCTGTCCTGTGTTTCACCCCACATCCTCTCCCAGCATCCATCTCTCTGAGGAGGAGAGGAGCGGAGAGGCTGACAGCATTTTCTTTCCCTCCCAGGAGCAAGGAAAAGAATGCCATGTGTCCAAAGAGGAGTCGCTATGATGCGTCCTAAATATCCCAGACGATTTATGTTGGTGGTTTACGACCGCTGGCATCCAGACTTTCTTTTTTTTAAAGTAACTACAGAACAGATGAATGTGGAGCCTTTGGCAAACTGTGAAGGGATCCCAGTGCCATGCAGCAGAGACATTGTTATCTGCAGCTTCCGGGAATAAATGTGGTCCAAGCACACCAGAAACTTGAACTTTGGGAAGAACAGCTGGAGGGGATCTCCTGTGTAAGTTATCATTTCAAATGTCATGTAAATACTCTTCACTCTGCTCTCTTTAAAAGTGTCAGACCCGGATATTTTACGTGAATATTACTCGATTTGGTCACAATAAAACTTTATTCAGAATAAAGAAAGCTGAGTAGAAATATAAAGAAAACATTCACATTTGAAAAATCTTAAAAGTCTGTTGATATTTACATCTATAAATGTACCATAGTACATACCACCGGCACAGTTTCTATCTCATGCACAACAGTTACAGCGTCACATTTGGTATTTGAAGTTCTCCTATCCTATTTATCATCTTAACGTCATAGATGTCAGACAGTCAAGTTTCCCCGGAAAACAGCAGCAGTCTTGAAATCTGTTCTTCCATTTCTAGCGTGGGCCGAGGGACGCTTGCCCCCGTTTGCCATTAATGTCCAAAGAGATGTTTTGCAGTAAATGCTCATATTCTGGAGCTCTTCTTTCACTCATACACATTCACATTTACCGACCACTTCCTGGATAGGCGTGGACACTTCTTCGTCCTCGGAGCATGCCAGTACCGGCGCAGGTTCTTTAGCCAAAAAGTAGCCTGAGCAACAACAGAAAGAGGGAAGATATCTTAAGTATTCAGGTAAAAATATGAGGTAGTTGCCACTTTAATTTTAAAACGAATGTGTGCACAATATAAAATGATACACTCAGTGCACTCCCTTTGTGTGTGTATACTGGTTCAGGGTTATCTGCTTCATTATATTAATGACTAACCATTCATTGATTTGATCCAGTGCAGAAAGGGCTTTATGTTTGCGACAAAAACGATTGCAAGTCCTGCACACAGGAGGGCAATAATCACCAGGAACCACACGGTATCTGTAAGAGCTGGTGAGAGAGACATTTATAGATTTAAATACACTGGAGAGAGTTCAGTTATTTCCTTGTTTTGATTGGCACAGGCAGAACTTTACCTTGAGTTGTGGAGCAGGCGGCCAGGCTGTAGTGAGGCCAGGTTTCAGGACTGCAGGGAGACAGAGTTCATTGGAAACATTTCACTTGTCATGGTTCAGGTTAGATCGTGAGCTCACTCCTTTATTTTATCTGATCAGGAAGTCCCGATATGTAAATACACAAAACGGTTTATAATTAACTCCTGTGTGTGTGTTAGTGTGTTTGTGTGTGTGTGTGTGTGTTTGTGTGTGTGTGTGTGTGTGTGTGTGTGTGTGTGTGTGTGTGTGTGAACTAACGCCACGGAAACTGAAAAATATTGAAAGAGTAGCTAAATAAAGTCAAAACATGTAAGAAAGAAGTCTTTATCCAGTTTGAGTGCCTCAAAAGAGAAAAAACACCTATATATTTTATTAAGAATATAATAAGAAGAAGAACACACTGTGAAGAAGTGCTTTTAATGTGGATGTCCAATCAGTGTTCATGGTAAATGAAGTTGAAGCATTGCATGAGGAGTTGTTGCTTCAATTCACCATCAACACTGATTGGATATCCACATCAAATGTGCAGAATTCTCCCTTTAATGCAGTATAATAACATTTGCACAAAACAAAAATCTTGTATTCCTACATGTTTGGTTATCAGCTGTCAATAACTTGTTCTCTCTCAAAATAGATTAGATTCAACTTTATCGTCATTGCACAACGAAATGCAGTTTGCATCCAACCAGAAAGCGCAATTACGTGCATTAGTTTTCCATTCTAATATACATAACAGAACAAATATAAGGTGCAGGGTTTAGATAAAGTATATAGATAAATACAGATGTAAGTGTCACTGAAATTAATTAAATAATGCGTTCTTAACTTCAGATTGCTAAAATAATCTACAGAAATGCTTATGTATTGTGTATGTAATGTGTTGTGTATTTCCACTAGGGCTACAGTCTGTACCACCCCAAAGCTGCAGTGATACGCAGGGTTAGATGTGTGTCATGTGATTGAAAGCACAGCAGTTAAAAAGTGGAGGAAAAAAAAGTGAAAAAGCAAAAACAATTGTTTTCTCTTCCCTTTTTTCATGAATTATCAGCAAACGTATTACCTTTAACATCAGACTGCATCAGATACTGAACCAGATATGTTGTTTTTGTTAATTTAGTGGATTCCTTTGTAAACTTTCATCCTGCTCTATTCCGTAATATATGTCGAATTCAATTGAGCAACAAATTAAATGTTATTTATGTTTCTTTTCTGAAAATATGTGTCTTTTCTGCAAGAATGGTGCATTCCTGTGCATGTGAACGGACTGGAAATTGGTTGTCTTTTATCAGATGTTAGTTTTTTTATGTAATGCACGCAGATAGGCTCACCTGTAGTGGGTGGAGCAGGTGTAGGTTTGGTGGTGGTTGGTGGTATCGGCACACACTGTTTGCAGGATTCATCTCTGCACCTGTAGCCGGCGTTACATCTGCACACTGCGTTGTGAGTGGAGTTGCAGTTTGAAGCATACGCCATGTTTGCTATAAGAAGATGCAGAGAATAGTATCATGGTTTCTTCACTATAACTCCAAACAGTGTGTAAGTGATGAACCAAATGCACTAAGGTGGCCTGTAAAACATGACATGAATCAGACAATGAGGAATGAGTCACACTCTGGGCACGGCGGGTTAAGATTCTGGGTTTCAGTCACAGGACGGTTTTTATTCTCACTTTTGATGCATATTTGTAAAGTAAGACACAACTGTTATTACTCAGTGAAGCACTGATTGCACATTTAACCCTCTTACTAAATGTTTTTACAAGCATACTTCGATATGAACTCAGAAATAGCAATAGTATGGGCCCCTGTAGTCATTACAAAACACTTACCAGTCCAACATAGTCATTAAACTACAACAAACACAACCATAATTACATTTTGTGTCATTTAGGGTTATTGCTCAGAGAGAACTGCAGATGGGAGTGGTTACATTTCACTGAACTTCAGTATCAAGACATATTTTACGTGAATTATCTTCAATGCATTCTTGTCATACACAGTCATACTCCTCTGTTCCCAAAACTGTCATTAAAATGACTTCACAAACACAATTTTAATGTAATATTTAAACTAGATTATCATAAACTCTGCAATAAAATCTTACGCCTGACAAGGTATGGTAATATTCATTTAGCTTGTGTCCCATAAGGCTGGATATATCGACTCAAATAGTACATTTCAACATTTTGATGTTTTGCCTTTTACTCTGCTGTCCCATGATGAACCATATAATAAAATAGAAGACTTCAAATAGCTATTATTCCAACACGTGTTCATCTTGGATATGAATCAAACAGAAATAGACAGAATGAAGTATAAAGCGTAAGAGTTGCTGCAGATTCAAAGCAAAGATGTTTACTCTTAAAACTGAATAATTTACAGACAATTAAAAAAAGAAATCGTCCGGAAAGCCTCAGGCGAGTACGACTTATACTCTACTGGCATGATTCCTTTTTGCACACCCAAATCCTTGCAAACAATAATCCAATGAAAACCAAAGTGTATTGAAGTATCATCACTGTTGTATTGCAACTACAGTGCATGAGGTTTTTGTGTGGGTTAAATCATTTCCACATGAATTAGTTTCCAGAGCCGTTAATTGGCATATTATTTGACATTTCAACACCCACCTTTAAACCCGCAGAGCAAAAGGTTTGTTGACAGCTGCACTGTACACATTGAATCCAAACAGGCTTACCCTTACATTATGTGAGAACTTTTGGGTGCAGGCGTGAAAGTCAAAATCACAGACTTGTGTTTTCCCCTCTGTGTTCACAGTGACATTTAAGAATAAGCACAACAGGCTGTTTTTGCTCCTCTTTAGCAGAGACTTCAGTGTCTGAGTCTCTTTCCGATGTTTACCACATTTCCGTCTTTTTCCCCCACTGTCAAGATGATGGTCTTTCATTTTTGAAACTCTTCCTGTCTGCACTTGTGATGACTTACATTTTGGTGCAGATTTGCAGTATTATATTACATATTATATCGACACATGAATGTTTGTTTGTGTTTATGAATTAATCAATTGACCATTGACCAAAAAATGGTAATGGTAGCACGTGCTGCTAATGGTGTTGATAAAGGGGCCCTATTATGCTAATTTCCAGGTTCATATTTGTATATTGTTCTTCTACTGTGACATGTCTCCATGCTTTAATGTTCAAAAAGCTCTTTATTGTTCTCATACTGCCTGTGCTGCAGCACCTCTTTTCACCCTCTGTCTGAAACTAGAGCCCATTCTGCTCTGTTTGGTTAGCTGGCCGGTCCCTAAGCCAATCATGTACAATTTGTTGGAGCGCTAGCCAATAGAGCACATGTGTCAAACTCAAGGCCCGGGGGCCAAATCAGGCCCTAGGTGGATTTAATTTCGGCCCGCAGGATAATTTCTAATTACTGTTAGATCTGGCCCGCCGGTATATTGCACGCACACCTTCACTCAATCCTGAGGATCTCCTCCGCTCAGAGCCTGAGCCCAAACATTGATGAACTTGCACCCAAGATGAGATGCCAAGTATCTGGCTTGAACTAGCATCACAGAGCAGCACACTGAGTTTAATGGATGTTTCCTTCTGCACTTTTTTTCTTGCGACAACAGGGCATGTTTGGTTTGTTCTTTGAGGGGAATTGTTTTTTTGAAGCTGTTGTTGGCCTGTGGAAAAATGTAATCATAAGAAATGACTCTGGAAAAGCTGCAGATAGAGCCATAAGAAATGACTCTGTAGATAGAGCCATAAGAAATGACTCTGCAGATAGAGCCATAAGAAATGAATGCAACTGATTATTTAATGTTTAATGTTGTTTTTATAGGCAATAATTTAAGCTTTGTTAGTTCCAGGTTTAATATGTGCAATAAGTTCATTTCAATAAGTTTTGCAATAAACATTGAACCAGTCCGGCCCTCGACTAGTACCCATTTTTTTTTATTTTGGCCCACTGTGTATTTGAGTTTGACACCCCTGCACTAGAGTGATATCACTATGTTATGGAAGTAAACAAAGGACTCCAATGGAGGCGTTTCAGGGAGAGAAACTCCCTCTGGAGCGAACACAGGGATTGTAGTCTTTGCAGACCATTTACATACACTGAAACCTATACAACACACTACAGGAAAGGGAAATTCCCCCTAAAACATAATAGGGCCTCTTTAATGCTGCAGAATCCCACCCTAATAACCTCCCCTTTCACGGAGGGTTTCTCAGACCCCACCTATTCTCTCTCTGACTGTCTCCCACCATGACACACTATGGGAAATCCCCTCCCATCTGTGACCCTTTGAGTCTCTTTGGGCAAACTTCTCTGAAATCATGACGAAGACACAGAGTTGAGTAACAAGCATGTTGTTTTTAAAAAAAAATGTTGAGTAACAATCCTGGACTTGACTCCAGACTAATGATTAATCACTCACTTCAAACTAAATGAGAACCAAAATGTTACCCAGAGGGAGGGGGTTGCAGATAGTATTTCTAAAGTATTGATGAATCACTTCTAATGAAAACATCAATGTTTCTGTTTCATCTTCAAGATGACTACACTCTTCTTAAACCTGTATATGTTAATGATCCAGTCTTATAATCAAGTAAAATGTTTATTTTCTGTTTCTTGTGCTTTCATACATGCATTATAGGGTGGAAACTGTTGAACAATGAGGGTTTAAATCTCCTGTATGTGCAAGAATCAGTCTCTGTGAGCTGTGTTAAAGGGGCCCTATTCTGCTAATTTCAGGTTCGTATGTAGTGTCTCTACTGTGACATGTCTCCATGCTTTAATGTTCAGAAAGCTCTTTATTTTTCTCATACTGCCTGTGCACCTCTTTTCACCCTCTGTCTGAAACCAGAGCCCAGTCTGCTCTGATTGGTTAGCTGGCTGGCTCTGTTGGGATTGGACAACCGCTTAGAGATGTCCCGCCCCTTAGCCCATCATGTACAATGTGTAGGAGCACTAGCCTACAGAAGTGGAGTGTTACCTAGTGATGTCACTATGTTGGGGAAGGAAACAAACTTTGGGATGCTAGACTTTGCAGACCATTTACATGCACACAAACCTATAACACACTACAGGAAAGGGGAACCTCAGAAAGCATAATAGGACCCCTTTAAACTAATATATAACATCATATGAACCATTATGAAATCATGCTGATACTGATGCTGTTTCTGTGTCTCTAATGGAGACGTGGCGTGTGGCGCAGTGCGTTGTGTGTAGGTATTCGGATCAGGGGGTCACAGGTTCAAACCCCACTGCAGTCAGCATGTCGTTGTGTCCCTGGGCAAGACACTTCACCCCAAATTGCTCCTGTGGGGATTGCCCACAGTATTGAGTATGTAAGTTGCTTTGGATAAAAGCGTCTAACAAGTATCATGTAATGTAAGTAGCATTTTGACCCAATTCAGGCCTCACACATACAACAGAAAAGATGTGAAAATACTCACGTTTATTGCAAACTCCACAAAATGCACAGCTCAGCTTCTCATTGTAGGTATCCCTGTACAGTTTCATCGCACAGGGTCCACACTCATTTACACAAGTGACTACTGAACGCTTAACCATACGCTGACCTGGAATACACACATGACTTAAAGGTTATTATCTGTTTGCATCTAAACTTTGAAATGTGTAAAGGAGAAATTAGGATTTTTGTACCTGGCGCGCATTTGTTGCAGCATAACGTAGGTGTGACCGCTGGCCAGGCATATTCTCTGTCAGAGCAGTGTAGAGACAACACAGAGGAGAGGGAAGAGAGAGTGCACAGGAGAGAGAAATAACAAAGTGGCTGCATCTGGGAAGAAGAAGAAAAAAGAGAGGAGGAGGAGATAGATGTAAATATATTCAACAGGCATTGAGTGAAAGAACACATTCCTAGTGTGGTGAAATGTAACTAAGTATATTTAGTCAAGTACCGTACTTAAGTACACATTTGAGATATTTTTACTTCACTTTAGTATTTTTACTTAATGCTACTTTTTACTTTACAGCTTGAGCTACTTTGCAGATTAGGAATAATAATAATACAAAATACAATTTAACCAATACATTATGATATATTATTATCAAAGACATGTGTTATCACAAAAACTTGGATCATTATTTGTATTAAAATGATTCATTGCAAGTCAAGCTATCCTCCAGTTTATTTATATAATAATGTATCATTAAGATGAACCCCACATTTACCAGCTTCAAAAGTGATGAAAACATGAATGTATTAACAAATACAATTCAATTATTTACTATATATGATTCTCAAATGGTCCAGTACTTTTACATTTGGCACTTTTAGTACATTTTGATGCTAATACTTTTGTACTTTTATCTGATAGCAGGACTTTTACTTGTATCTGAGTATTTTTACACTAAGTACTTCTTCCAACACTGGAGATTTTAATATCACAATAAACAGAAAGTCTGGCAGTGAAGCTACACAATGCAGTATATACACTTTACCAATACGATACAATATAGTATTAAAAGACAAATCTTCTTATCACCAATAAAAACACTTTACATCCTACTGCGAGTGATTTAAGGGAAGTTTTCACCCCAGATTTGACTTACAGCTATGGTTTAAAATGTCTCTTCTTACAGTTTTTACTTACCGTGGATGAGGAGGTGAGAGAAGATGTGAGCGGAGACCCTCTGAGTGTGAGACTGAGCAGGGGACCAGAAGTGTGTCAGGGGATTGTTCATCAAATGTCGAATGACTCATTCTGAGAGCTTAACATTTGAATGATGTTTTTGATATCTGTCAACCTGTCTCAGTCTTTTTTTTGCGACCCTTGGCTCAGTGCACAAAAACAAGACCTCCATCAGCCTCTTACTTTTTCCACACGCACCATCTCTCTCGTTTCACCAAAAACCTCTATTTTAGGCTGCAAACAATCTCCCTTCCTCTCTTCTTTTATACCTGTCTTTGACTCTCCCCCTCTTCAGTAAAATATCATGCATCACTAATTTCACTCGTATCCCTCCTGTTGCTGAAGTTTTCCAAGAAATAACATGAATCTACCAGCCTGATGACACAGGATTCAATAAAAAATTAGAGATTGTATCAACAACACCAGTTGAATGGTGAGGCAAAGAGGGGCTTAGTCATCTAATCATGCATGAGGAAATTCACGGTTCAAGAAATAACTGTGTAAATGTTTTGAGTGACATGTAACATATTGAATGACTCAATGCAGAGCGTGTGTGACACTTTCTACGTGTGATAGAGTAGATGATTATCTGTCCACTGTGGCTTGAATTGCCCAGACAAGATTAAAATATTACGGTCAATTCACAGAGTGATGAGTGATTCGTAAATTCCTGCTTTTACAGTTTTTACTTTGTAAGTGTGAGAACTGTTTGTGTTATGATGAGCTACTTATCTGCATTTCTGTAAAGGCCACTTTATTTTCTAAGTGTCTCTTTGTTTTTGGAAGGGGACATTTTGGGTTTCCACTTGAACGAGTTCACATGCTTCAAAATGATGAAATATGTTTATTGACAAACATGATTTTTCTCATACGATTTGTCTGAATTTACTTGTTTTCACATGTTTTATTTTGGGGGATGTTTTGCCTCTATTAGAGAGTATAGCTGATGATAGATGTTACATTACATTTAATTTAGCTGACGCTTTTACTCAAAACGACTTAAAGGTCCCATGTCATGGCCATTTCTACTGATCATAATTCCATTGTTGAGGTCTACTAAAATACATTTATATTGTGCAATTTTCCAAACTCACATTGGTTTCTCATACAGCATCTCTGTAAAGTATGTGTATTCACTCTCTGTCCTAAACGGCTTGTTGGAGCTCCTGCCCCCCCCTCCCTGTGAGCCCAGTGGCCGTCTGCGAGACAGCGAGACACAGCTAAACCCAGCCTGAAACACACACACACCTGCAGCCTGGCTGGGAGTTTGTGTGTGTGCCCAGGCTGAGTTCCGCGGTGTCTCGCTGTCTCGCCGACCCCACACCAATGAGCCAGCTCACAGTGTCCCGCTCCTCGCAGCAGCGAGCCTCGCAACGCCCCGCCGAGTGTGTGTGTGTGAGGAAGTCCGCGGATTGGTCCAAACGTAACGGCTCCGCGTCACTATACCCGAAATACGTCACTATACCCAAGAAGTAAACAATGGAAAAAGAGAAATCTCCAACGAGGCGTTCTGGGGCAGCATAGACAGGTCTTTTCTGTGTTAGAGTTTTACTCGCTACAGGGTGTACTTTGAGGGTTTGTGACTCTGCAGACCGTTTACATGCAGAAAAAGCTTCATAACACACAAGGGGACGGGTAATAACCAGAAAAGCATGACATGGGACCTTTAAACCATAAAGATACAAACTCAGAAAAACAAGCAAAATGTGGGAATATCCGCCTCAAAATAAACCAAACAATTAAAGTGCTGCTGCAGAAGTTTATAATGGGCTGAACTCATGAAGTGCTCTCTTTTTTATTATTTAACAGCCAAGACAGGTAAGGAGGACAACCTGCACTCTCAGCTTTAGTAGATGGGGCGTTGACTTGACATCTTAAACTGAATCATAAACTGACTACGAGTTTCAATACCTATTTTAGTCTGCCAGAGAAAGATTAAGTATGTCTTAATACTGAGTATGTCAAATGCAGTATACAACAAAATACTTATGCATCCGGTCTAATTTGCAGTTTGCAAGCCAGCATGTTTTCCTGGCCAGTTTGACTCACTACTCTTTGCACAGCGGATAAATGAGCAAGAGTGTGGATGAGGAAGAATGCCCATGTATGCATACTGTAAGCAAGTGTTTGTACTTTGTAACAGGAGACTGTGGTGCGGCCTAAAGTATGTGATGTGGAGTTTTTTCACTTTGGCACTTCCACCTTCATCTTATCTTCTCAACATCTTCGTCACTTCTTCACAGAAACGAAGCCACTACCACACGTGATCTCCTGTCAGAATGTGAAACGGGACCTAAGGGTTGTGGAGGGGCTCTCGGCGCCACTGAGACAGAGTACAGGGGTGACTGTGAGAGAGATGACTCCACATTAAAATCACTTCGTAGAGCAAACCTGGTCATGCTTATCTTCAGGTTTCAGTTTTAGACTGCTTGACCTTAAGGATTAGATAAGAACTTGCCAGGAACCTGCCGAGGATGTTCTGATAATGTAAAAAGATAATATACAAGTGCATTCATACAATAAGTAAAGAAAAAAGCAACTAATTTACAGTAAATAAAAGGTAGACATGATCATGACTTAAAGTAAGGAGGCTTAAAGTTGTATTTAAGTTCATGTGATTGCAATGTTCAAACCAATTGTTTTCTCTATTAAAGGATATGTGTCTCACGTTATTCTTTCATAAGTATAGTTGATCTCATCCAAGTAAACTAGTCATACACATAAACTAGTTTTTGCTTGACTGGAAACATGCACTCAGATCAGTTTCCAGATCAGGCTGTATGAAACTCAGCAGTGCACGTGCATGTAAGAAAAGACCTACTTAAAGTGTCTGTGTGGCAGATGTGTTAGTGGAATTGTTTGACACTTACATGCATAAGACACAGAGACAGAGACAGACAGAAGAGAGCGAGGAGGAAGAACAGTAGAAAGATGAAGACACAGCTCACTGAAGAGGAAGGATGTGGTTTTTCTGAGGAGGTAATTGCTCTGCTGACTGAACTCTTTCATGTAATGTACCAGAGAAGTCACATGACTCCATGCTCTGCTGGGTCCCTGTATAAAGTACCAGCCTATACTTCACTGTGACCCATAATTACAGTGCATCGAGTCATACTTCAAGGATTTAAAAGATTTATTGTTATATACAACAACATGGGTGGTTCTGTAGCCCCCCCTCCAAAAGTAGAATCTATGATAATGCAACTTGTGATTCATATTGAAGACTAATAAAGTAAAAACAATAAAAGAACAAGAAAGCCAATTACAAGAAGTATACAAGAAAAGAAACATGTAAACAGACATGAAACATAACATTACAATTACTAAAGACATGTTTAAGACCCTTTAATGTACACTTGTTATTTAAGTCTGTATTTATTTTAGGATTGACCGCTGCACTAAAGAGCTTCGGTCTAACCGTACCAAATCATGGGACCCTGATATTAACAGTAGTAACTTTGATACAGGCAGAACCCAACCAGTAAGGCAGCATAAATAATGTATTTATTACTCCAAACTGCATCTAAACGTATACTTCTGCCCCACTACAATTCAGAGGTAAATCGTGTAATATTACTCCACTACATAACATTTGTTTAAAACCTTTAGTTGCTTTGCAGGTTTTGGATTAATGATGTGAAATATAATCAACACTTAAATTAGACTTTAGTTCCACCTGGAGTAAATTCACAAGCTACCCTGCAGTATGCAAAGTCATTAAAACTAGCTGCACCTTTACCAGCTTTGATAACACTTTAATGATCAATCATTATAAAACACATATTATTCTGAAATGGACCAATCTGCACAATGACTACTTTTACTTTTGGTACTTTAAGTATATTTGGATGCTAATACTTTTGCACTTTTACTTGAGTAACATTTTGAATGCAGGACTTTTACTGTAACGGAGTATTCCTACACTCTTGTACTTCTACTTCTACTTAAGTACAACATCTGAGTACTTGAACCACCTCTACTTAGTTACTTTCCATCACTGCTTAATTACTTGAGTAAAGAATCCACTGCACCTGTGCTATCTTCTATATCTTTTGGGATGTAAACTGATCTGAAAGTGAGCTAGCTGCAGACTTCCCCACCTGTGTACATTGCTCACTTTATCCTGTGTGTGTGTGTTCACTTTTAGCTCTCAGTTGCCTTGTCTAACTTGCTTCACACTTCCAAGAAGTCTCGTGACACAGCTATTTCCCGTATTCAGTCCTCCCCCGCTCTTGCTCACTCAGCTGGGCAGTAGCGCCGTCGCTCTGCTTCTACTTTTATACAAAAATAATACGAAGTTATATGAAATTAAATAGAAATTCATGTCGAGTTATGGACCTGCGGTAAAAGAGATTCTCCACGGTATTTGTCCAGGTAAGTGTCGGTAAAATATCTCTGTATGTCGGCCTGTGGGAAGAGGAGATTCATATCAGACTTGGTGGGCGTTTTGTGGTGGGAACTAAAGCGAAACCATTGATAAAACAGTAAAAAAATGAGTGTAGATTAAGTACTTTAATACGTCAACGTTATCGGTAAACAAGTAAGTGTTGAGGTGGATTTGAGGTTTTAAATTCGAGTTTATTCTCAGTAGGAGCGCGACAGGGAAGTCAACAGGCTGCCAAACAAGTGGCGCAGAAATATGCAGGATATGCCAAAGTGTTTTTTTTAACTGTCTGTAGACCTATTCATTCTTTCTTTATCCACAAACTACATTTACAATAAAGAAAAACTCATATCCTTGTTTTTCTGTGGGTTGAATCCAATTCAGTGACTTCCAAAATGTTATTTATCATGCATTTAACTTTTCTTATGACAACCTTAAATGACCTGTGTCTCACTCTCAGTAAAACCCAATCAACATAATGTCAATAACTTTATTTGAACATTCACAACCAGTGTATGGGTTGTTTAAAATGTTATATTTGGCGTTAAAAAACTTTACTTTTTATACAAATGATTAGATCATCAAAGTGTCTTGCTTACCTCTTGATAACCTTGCTGAAGGTTTCGTTTTATCTACTAATGTGATGAGAAAACCACATCTGAAACTAACCCCCTCTCCCAAATATGATTCTTCCTCAACTTAATGCAAAGACCTGACAGCTATTTGGACAATTTTATCTTTGTCAGAAAGTAGTTCCGATTAATACATGTCCTTTGCAAAGTGAATAGATAAGCCTGTTTATTATTTAAAGCCTCTAATCAAATTTGTTATGATTTGTCCTCCATTTTATTGTGTTTGGACTCCCGAAACTGCATAGCTTGATATCATATAGGTGGAAAAACATGTCTAAAGTAATTTGGGTGACCCTTTTAAAGTTATTAGATCAAGGGTCAGTATCATGTAGCACAGTATGGATTTATTATTATTTTTCAACCACTTAAATTATGCACAAATGACTCTTATTTATACAATAGATTGATGGATAACATACTGCACAGAACACTTTGCTGTTCTTTTCAAATATGACTTGACCAAAATTGGATCCTCTTTTCCTCTGGACATTTTAGGAAATGGTTGTTCTCTAATTTGAAGCACTTAAATGCACAAATGGCTCTTATTTACATACCCAAAAACATTATTTTATGGATGAAATAAGTACAGAAAACGATGCTGTTCTTATAAATATGACCCGACTCAATGATCCCAATTTAAGTTGACGTTGTTAGCGAATTCACAAAATTGGATCCTCTTTTTGCTGGAAATTTTTTAGGAAATAGATGGATTGTTTTTCTATTTTTAACCACTTTAATTAAGCACATCTGGCTCCTATTTACACACCAGACAACATTATTGGTTAATGGAGGCAATATGTACAGAAAATAGACCCAGCACCTGAGTAAAGGCCATGTTTTTAGCTAAATCAGAAAGATGTGTCCTCTTTTCCCTGGACATTTTAGGAAACCTAAGACTCAGGCCGCTCTACATTATCAGTTGGTTCAACCCTTATCAGATAAAGTTAAATGTTTTCAGCCACAGAGGTTTACTGAAGGCTTTATTATTAACTAGCATGTATTATTGTATAGCAGCAGGGTCCTAAAAACCCCATATTCACTGTTTTGTAGCATTTCATTTAAAACATTGATAGATAACATGCACTTCATCACCATTTTCAACTGAGACTATAGAGACCTTAGGGAATGTAGGGATATTTAAGGCATTTCAAAGTTAGGTTTAATTAGAAATGTGTGGGCCAAGAATCAAACATAGACTAAATTGTCTGTCAGACGTTTGACAGATTGTTTTCCTTGCAGGTGTCCTCAGATGGATTGACTTAAAGCTGTAAGATGATGGAAGGAGCTGGGCTGAGAGGAAGATGGGACAGAAAAGCTCCTGTTGGCACAATACTGCTCCCTATGGTGAGAACAACTTGAAGTGATTCACTTTTTAATGGCATGAATCCATGGAAAAACGCATTTCTTTGTAAATTCATTGCAAATTCTCTGTTTCAGTGCATGTTCCTCACCGCTCTGACATTGGTCTCAGAGGCGAAGACGTGTCCAGCTGGGGATTATGACAATGACAACGGGGTCTGTTGCAACAAATGCCTTCCAGGTACTGTATTTCTGCACGCTGCACATGATTCACAGTAGCATCCTCATTATTGGAAATACCCCACAGGAGGCCCTCCTTTTGTAACATCAAATCCATTCTACAAAGTCTAAAGACGCCCTATTATGCTCCTTTTCAGGTTCATATTTGTAGTTAGTGTCTCTACTGTGACATGTTTCCATGCTTTAATGTTCAAAAAGATCTTTATTTTTCTCATACTGCCTGTGCTACACTACTAATACATAATATGGCCTCTTTAACAGTGCAACATGTAGTGGAATGATAGACAAGTGAGTTGACAGAAGGATAATGAACAACAATTTTGGTAATCGATTTAATGCGGCAGAAAGAAATGCTGTTTCAGACTCTTAAATATGAAGAATTCCTGCTTCGTATAACATCATATTTAACTAAATACTATTATAAAGTAGGGATGAACTGATTGTATTTTCTCAGCCGATGCCGACAACAATGTATTTTGTTATGTATTCCTCTTTTGTGGCAGGGAAACACACCACACTGACTTTGAATGAGCACAAATACCATAAGAATAACTGGCCACAACATGCACGAAAATGAAATACTCAATGAGAAGATTTAAGTAATAACAGTGCTTTTTGTTGTCCGCCATAATCCTTTGTTATTCATCATTTTTTTATTATAATAGGCAATATGTAATAGCATTAAATTGGCATTTATTCAATTAAATTATTAAATTATGCATATATACGACAAGCTTCTAGTTTATGCATTCATAGGTTGCATCAATGCATCCTTCATTTAAAGACCTCACCTTCGACTTTGAGAAACCAAAATGGAAATGTTTCATTATTATCTAACATTTTACACACCAAATGATTGAATTGAATTGAATGGATGGTTAGTTGAAGACCTACTCTGTGTTTCTTTCATGTTTTCCAGGTTTTAGGCTTGTAGAAAGGTGTCTTTCTAATAATACAAGGAGCGACTGCAAGCCATGTCCCGCTGAACAGTTCACAGACCGCGAGAACTACTCCCCCAACTGCAGGGGCTGCAGAAGATGCAAAGGTACAGCCACATTATAATAATAATAATAATAATAATAAAACGTAAAAATACAGAAAACAGAGAGCATTATGAACCGTCAGAATAATGATGTGGGGGAAGGGGTTTAACGTTTACATTTTCTGAACTGGTATCGCCTCAGGGGTTTACACTACTCATTTCTTTAATTATTTAATAGTGTGACGACCCCTCCACACCACTAGGCGTTCCGTGGTCTCTCTCTCTCTGTTTACAGGATCCGGTGCTGTGGGGCCGGCGTTTACCTGATGAGCTGCACCTGGGTCGAAAAGGCCTACAAGAAGAGAGCCCAGCCGGATACGTCTCTCTCTCATTCCTCTCGCACACTCCCCGTGTGAGCTTCGTGTCGCGGCTGTCTTTTTGGTGTCCACTAAATAAAAGGATTGTTATACTTTCACACCCCTCGTCTCGCCTCCCAGCTTTTTGTTGCAGCCCAAGAGCCGGGTTGTAACATATGGATCCCGGACGAGCCCCCATATGTTACAACCCGGCTCTTGGGCTGCAACAAAAAGCTGGGAGGCGAGGCGAGGGGTCTGAAAGTATAACAATCCTTTTATTTTGGAGACACACGGGGAGTGCGAGAGGAATGAGAGAGAGACGTATCCGGCTGGGCTCTCTTCTTGTAGGCCTTTTCGACCCAGGTGCAGCTCATCAGGTAAACGCCGGCCCCACAGCACCGGATCCTGTAAACAGAGAGAGAGAGACCACGGAACGCCTAGTGGTGTGGAGGGGTCGTCACAATAGCAAAACATGTATTTTCTCGCTTTATTTGTGTGTTAATTATTTAGTGTTAGTTGTAGGAGTTGTTTATGCTTTTGTTTTGTAGGCAGCTTGAGGCACGGTGGGATTCGGGTATATATTGGTAGACAGGTGGAGGAGTAATTGTGCACCAGAGAGGCAAATACATTTCTTTTTTTACCAGAGCAACTGAGGATCAAAGTCAAAGTCAACTTTAATGTCAATCTTACTCAGTTTGTGTTTTACAGACAGAGAAGGACAGGATTTAAATACATTAAATAAACCATGTTCTTTCCTGGACATTTTTACATTGCATTACATGTCACTTGTTAGATGCTTTTATCCAAAGCGACTTAAAAACATGCAGTACGGTCCGCACTATCCCACTGAGCCACAGCCTCCTCCACACATTTGATGTAGTTCCTGTGTAAGATTGGCTATCTGGTCCCTCAGCGGGAGTCGCAGCTACAGTCAGTGTTGTATAAGGATATCGTTTGCTTTATTAACTTTTTTCTGTCTTTATAACTTGTTTCCCACAGCATCAAATCATGATGTGGAGATATCCCCATGTAAAGTAGACAAAAACACAGTTTGTCGCTGTGAGGACGGTTACTACAAGCTCAACATCGACTCAGAAAAATACGAGTGTCGCAAATGTTCACCATGTAGACAGAACGAGATTGAGAAACAGACATGTATGTATTAAGATGTGACTTTGAATCATACTGATACTCCTTTTTCTTTTGCTCATCAAGTCTAAATATCATTGTTCTTGTGCACAGGTACAGCAGAGAACAACAGAGTGTGTGAATGTATTGAGAAGTACTACAAAGTCAAGGGCAGCTGTGAACCCTGCAAGACGTGAGTATAACAACAAGCTTTTGGTCCACGCTTTGTTCCCATCCTGCAGTTTGGGATGCTTTTATTTTGAGCTGTTGCTGGGGAAGTCCATTTGTTGAATTGAAACTTGCGGCATACTTCCGACGTTGTTAAATTGTTCCACTTGTGTGCGTCAGAAGAGGGAAGTTACGCAGCACTGGAACTGGGTTGCTGACTTACTTTTTACTAAACCAAGTGCCCATTTGTTAAAAGAAACTGCATTATTGGCTTGTGTTTCGACTGGTACACTGAGAGAGGAATATTAAAAGATTCAAAAATGATTACTTTATTTGTCATATGAACATAACTGCAGCATAGTTAATGGCAATGAACATCTTGTGGTCCTATAATGCTCATTCTCAGGTTCATATCAGTATTTAGTGTCTCTACTGTGACATGTCTCCTCTTTTCACCCTCTGTCTGAAACCAGAGCCCCGTCTGCTCTGATTGGTTAGCTGGCCGGCTCTGTTGCGATTGGTCAACCGCTTAGAGCTGTCCCGCCCCTTAGCCTATCACGTACAATGTGTTAGAGCGCTAGCCAATAGAAGCACAAGTGTTACATAGTGATGTCTGTCAGTGTATGTTAAGAAAGTAAACAAAGGAGTCCAATGGAGGCGTTTCAGGAGGGGGGGGGGGGGGGGAGTGTGTGGGAGAACTTTTTTAGCCTTTGCAGACCATTAACATGCAAACAAACCTATATAACACACTACAGGTAAAACAATACATAATAGGGCCTCTTTAAGACCTCCCAAAAAGACATACAAATAAATACAAATCATGAAATCGATATAATGGTGCAAGTGATTCGCAGGAAAAATAAATACATTTAAGATGGAAAAAGATAAATATGAATGAACAATCAAATACTGTAATAGCTATCCTTTCATGTAGTATGAACGATATTTATATAATTTATATATATTAAAGACATGGCTATCAAACTGTTGTAGATGTGAAACAAAAGCTGAGATCTACAAAATCACAGACATGAACATAGTCATGAAGGGGTTACATTTGGCCAAGGTTTATTTTAGAAACTAAACTGCTTACGTTGGCATTTGAAAAGGGGAATTATTAGTTAGAATACAAAATGGAGAACTTGTAAAAAGCACTTCGATAGTGCCTGGGAAATCTTAATAACAGTGAGGAATGTGTCCTGTTTTTGACTTTTGGAGTAAACTTGAGATTGACTTAAACTGACATTTGTCACAGATAAAAGTGGAAAAAGGAAGAAACTACGGCATCCAATAATCCTTGTTAGCGTAACCATTACTTTTCACCGATGGAGCATTATCTCTCTCAATCAATTTCTGTGTAACTGTGTAACTGTGTTTAAGTGTCGACTACAATCACTTGTTTAAACTTCTTTGCTGCTGTTAAAAAAGTGCATGTCGTGTTAATCACTTCTTTTAAAGATGTGCGACTTCCTCCTAAATGTTGAGTAACGTCCTCTTTTTTTTCTCCACAGTTGTACGTCCGAGTGTCAACACCACTGTTTGCCAATTACCACACAAACAAAAGGTGAGCACTTGATCACAAGGCCATGAAATACGTGTGTAGTATGAAGGCGTGTGGTGCAGTGGGTTGTGCGTTGGTGTTCGGATCAGGTTCAAACCCCACTGCAGTCAGCATGTCGTTGTGTCCCTGGGCAAGACACTTCACCCCAAATTGCTCCTGTGGGGATTGCCCACAGTATTGAGTATGTAAGTCGCTTTGGATAAAAGCGTCTAACAAGTGACATGTAATGAATAATGCAGCTTCTGGTATTATCCTGTGGTTCCAGTATGATGTGTGTGTGATGTGTAATGAGATACAGCCGCACTGTGGTGACTGTGGGAACCGACTCACTGACTTACAACGTACTTTTTACCTGTATAAACATAGCCCTTGATCCTCCTTAGCAACAGTCTGTTCTCCTTAGTAGCGGTTAGTTAACAGACCTCTGGAATGCCCAAATTGACCAATCAGAATCGAGTATTCAACTAAGCCGTGCAATCAACACTTACAAAGGTGGGAACTTAAATTAACAAAAATAGGATAATTATTTTTTACTTTCTCAGTCTATATTTTGTGTTTGTTTGTTCACCATGTAAAGCGGCCTTGATTCCCTTGAAAGGCGCTATACAAATGTCTTCTATTATTATTATTATTATTATTATTATTATCTATCAAATTCTCTGGTACTTATCCGTGTCCAGGAGGAATTAATTAATTTACCAATTAATTTCAATGTACAGATATACAGTGCTTGGAAATAATTAAATACATATGATATTAACAAATAACTGAAGGCCGTATTGTCCCTGCTAGTTTCCTTCTTTTATGATCATGAATATGTTTTGAATTCCTTCGCATGAGATGTTTAAAGAGGACAAAAAATAGTTGAATTTCACTTCTTATATTCCTGCTTAGCATCAAACAGGTGATTAGATCAATCTGATAGGTATCCAACTATTGTGTTGTCTCTGTTTGGTTTCTCTACAAGGATAGGCTTTTAAAAACATTTCAGCTTTTTTAACGTGTCTCCTTCTTCATGTCTTTTCCCCCTCGTATCCGTCTGAAGCTCCTGATCACAGAAATGATCATCTCATCAACATAATCGTTGGAGTTGCAGTGGGGTCAGTGGTATCGATGGGGCTGGTGTTTCTCGTCACCTACATGGTCACAAAACGCTATATCAAGAAGAAGATGCAGAAGAAACCCAGCCAGGAATCGGACCCTTGCCCGGAGTCAGGCGAGGTACAACGATCTAACTGTGGTTACTTTAATATGCAATGGTTGAGTGTAAATAAGTACTTTAGGTGCTGGACTTGTAAAGTACAAACAAATTGAGTATTTCCCTTAATTTCTGCTTTCTACTTCATCACATTTTGGAAGCCATCATTGAACTTTATACTTACAAATTACTTTGCAGATTTAGATTATTATTACAAAATGTCAATCAACATAGAAATGATGGTATGGCACCCAGCAGTATTTATAAAGCAATCAACTTTACCAGCTGCAACATTAACATTATTACAGGGTGTCCGCGGGGTCTTAAAAAGTATTAAAAGTCGATAAATCAATTTAGCGAAAATGTTGTAGCTTGTTTTCAATAAGTATATAAATTGTCCAAAGAGGTTGTATTCTACAGTGTGCCTGAATGTAATCATTGCGTAGGTGTGTAGTGTGATTCTGTGTACTTTATTTATGGCATCCCGTTGGATTTGACGTCATCTGAACAGGACATCGCACGCTCACTTCTTAATAGCGCGTGAAGGTCCGTTTACGCCGGTTGTTAAACAACATCGTTATGGGGAAATGCAAGTTTGCGTCCAAATGATCAATACTGTGTATATAGTCAATGTGAGGTAAAGTGTGTCGCCAATGTAACCGGTTAAAACTCCAAGTGGCGACGAGGTCTTAAAATGTATGGAAAGGGTCTTAAAAAAGGTCTTAAAAGGTGTTACATTTGACTTCAGGATTCCTGCATATACCCTGTGTAAACACAATAACACGTCCTTAACTCCCCGTCAGCATATTCTTACTTTCATTTATTATGGTCAAATAAATATCTTTATTTGTCTTTTTTTATTGCACATGTTTACTTTAGCTTCTTATGTTATATAAGTGTTTTTATGCAATTTTTTTTATATTTTTTTGTTCATTTTTAAATGGAGCAAATTTCACGAAACCCAATTACTTAAAGAATAAAGTATTGTGCTTCTTAATTCCAGTGGTATTAAGGTTAATACTCCCTGAAAAGTGCCTAACTGCATAGTTAGCACTTTTACTTGTTAGCACTTAGATATAGAGTTTATTTCAATGCTAATATCTATGTTCTTTTATTAGTAATACTTCAAAATCAAGACTTTATTTGCATTTTCAAACTGTTCTCTTGCTTCTTTTAGTTAAGTTAAACATGTGAGTACTTCACCTCTGCTGGACGTACACAAACATTCAATAACATTACCTTTTTTTTGTGTTTCATAGCAATTCCTGACCCTCATTGTGGAGTCTGCAGATATCCGGAGTGATAAGGCTCTTCCTGTAAGTGCTGTGAGTGACCAGGAGCCGCCCAATCTGCCCGACTGCGTCCCGCTGGAAGTCAAGAGTGAGTGGAGTTATTATTGTGTTTTTAGCACTTCTTAACACGTGGCTTGTGTGGTCATTTATTCTTTTATGATTCCTATGAGGTTTTAAGGTTTTGTCAAGCACTTTGTGACTTTGTCTGTGAAAAACGTACTTACTTAGTTCACACTGCATGTTTCTGTCCAACATACAGAAACACAGACACCTTTTTACGCTGCTATGGACAGTCTTGCACTAATGTACATTCCTCAAAGATATTGAAGTGACTGTTATTTTGTATATGTCTTAATGTGTGTATAAATGTGTCTTTTGATTGTGTGTATATAGGTTTATACATATTTGTATACATATTTTTATATATTTTTGTATTTGGGATTGTGGGAAACGGTATTTTCAAGTTTCAAGGCTTTTATTGTCATGTGTGCAGAGCTACAGTGTAGATATGACAATGAAAATCTTAGGTCACAGGCTCCTCCCACAGTGCAACACAATAAAACAGATAAAATAGTGCAAGTAAATACAATAAAATTGAATATAATAGAAACAGAATATGATGACTGTGCAGAATAGTCTATATATAGTAATTGGAATATTGATATATGTGAGTTGATGTGAGTCGATCTCTGTGTCTGTACACACAAACTGAAAGATTGACGATACACTTTTTGACCTATTGTGCTAACTCTCATCTCCTCCTGCAGTCCCTGAGCTGATCTACACGGTGCTGGATCTGGTTCCCGTGCTGCAGGTGAAGCAGCTGGTGCGAACCCTCGGTGTGACGGACACAGAGATCGAACAGGCGGAGGCGGACCACAGATCCTGCCGCGAGGCCCACTACCAGATGCTGAGGGTTTGGGCGGAGAAAGGGGCTCGTTCAGGAGGAGGAGGAGGAAGAGCAGGAACAATTCTGCACTGGCCCTTGTTGCAGGAGCTGTTGGACCAACTGAGGAAGATGCACCTGGGCCGGGCCGCCGAGGAGCTGGAGACAAAGTACGGCATTCAGTAAATCTGCAACGCGTGCCAAGTGGAACATGAAGCTCATGAAACCAAGTATTGTACTCTCCAGAGTCTCAAAGCATTCGAGCTGAAACGGTGCTACCAGCAGCAGCAGCAGGTTAATTTCACACACACCAGCTTCACTGAGAACTCTACCTCCTGCCTCACATGTGAGAGGACAAGGTCAAACTACTGAGAGACAGATGGACAAATGTGTCAGGAGGGGAGACTCATTGACTCTTTTTGCACAGATTAATTCTGCCTTAAATTTGAAAGAAAAACTTTTAGCCCTGTACATTTTTTTTAAAGGTATTTAAGGTAGCTTTTTGGATTTTTGCTACAGAGTTAAATGAGAAGATTGTTAACACTCTTGTCTTCTCGTTCTAGAAGCTAGAAGCTGTTAGCTTAGCATAAAGACTGTACATGCGTATATTGCTAGCTTAGGTCTGTCCTAAGCTAACAACATCCACCTACCAACTCCGTTAATGCTGTCTATATTTCTTTTTTATTTAATCTGATGAAAATCCAAAGGGGAAAATGTGAAAACGTGCTGTTTTTCTGAGGTTTTATTGCATAACACTGGACTATATCTGGTCTGGGAGCAGTAGCTGTCTCAATTCAAGATTCAAAGGTTTATTGTCCTAACATATACACAACTACGGTGTCGTTATGAAATGTTTGAAAATCTTAGATCGCAGGTTCCTCAACAGTGCAATAACAAGACGTAAAAAAAAAGGCTTGTGGGATGAAACTGTCCCTGGGTCTGGTGGTTTTACTCCTGATGCAGCAGACAGAACAGTTTGTGGCTGGGGTGATGGGGGTCTTTTTCTAATCCTGAGGGCTTTCTTCCTGAGCCGCTGGGAGTAAAGGTCCTCCATGGATGGCAGCTCCGTCCTGGTGATGTGCTGTGCAGTTTTCACCACCCCCTGTAAAGCCTTACGGTTGAGGGCGGTGCAACAGTCAGGATCCTCTCTATGGTGCACCTGTAGAATCTGGCATCTAGAGTACTCTCTGCCACAAAGTTAAAATGTGTATTCTCCTAAAATCCCAAACTATTCCATGAAGATGTTTATCACTGTGCAATTACACTCCGGAAATATTTCTTGTGTTGGAGCATTGTGCTGTTTCCCCCTGTTTCCGGTTGTTTGCTTAGATAAGCTAACAGGCTGGCTAAGCTAACAGGCTACAGCTTTGTATTCACCATAACTATTCTCATCTTACTCCCTGCAAGATATCTACTAATTGTATTTCCCAAAATGTCAAACGAAGTCTCTAAGACTGAGTAACGCTTCTTTAAGACGCGCTGATTATGTTATACAGTTTGTATTTGAAAATATGAGGGCATTGTATCATGTATGATTTCATAGTGGGGTTTTTATTCTACCATATGCATTCAGCATTTGAGTGTTGACAGCGACATTCTTTACTGAATCATAATCATGTGGCATTTTTCATTGAACAGAACTAGTTATCCATTTCTATATCATTGTTGTTCGGCCTATTAAGTTCATCTACTTCATTATTAACTTGTCTTTTGTTTGTTTTTAGGGAGGGAAGTGCAAAATCAAGTGCTCAGTCTGAACCATTAAGTTAACTAGTAATGTTTTAATTTTAGTTCCTGGTCACATTGTTGAATCATTCTTCCTTAAAAGTTTTATGGGAACAAAAACAAATTAAGGAAGTTGGTAGTTCCTACTTAGCGTGAGCCACTAGCATTCTTTTAAGCCCCATCATAGGAGCATTAAGCGTTCAACTGTGAGAGAAAACCGGGCACGCCCGTCTCAGTCCGCCTCTGCAAAGTCAACTTGTATCATACCAGTCTCAGCATGCAGACAGATATAAATCACTCCCTCAGACTGAAGACGTGTCACTCCTTTGCACTTCTACCCTGTATCAAACTATTATACCAAACAGAGAAATGTATTGAGTCGAGCAGTATATGAAATATCTTTTATACATATCTGAACTTTTAATAAATGTAAAGGAAATTTGATTTGTGCCATACGTTTTGTGTCGTGTGTGTGTGTGTGAACTTGGGATGTAAGTGTGTGTTTAACCTCAGGCATGCTGACGGTCTGCTTCCCAAGATAACCTCAACGCAAATCAACTTGTTTTTCTAATCAACTTATGCATGACTTAACTGTTTAACGACATTGCTTTAATATCTTTTTTTTTAAGCTACAGACACTCCTTAATAAAAATAACATTACAAAAAGTTATTTTTAATTAGAAAAATGTTAGGCTTCTGAATGCAATTATGGTCACTAATGTCTATATGATTGAGAGTTGTGCAAATATAATAGCTTCAATACTCCAACATATTGCTGCTTCCACATGAATGCATCACAACTTATTTACATTTGTAAATGGAGCGTTATAATATTAAATCACTTTTGTAATGCTGCTACATATTCCACTGTTTAGTCTTTGTATTCTGTTTTGTATCAACCTTTATTAAGCTCGTCCACTTCCCCATAACTCTCCTCATGTTACCTGCGATCACTGCTCTACTTTCCTTTTACTGTACTATCAAACACCAGATTCTCAAGTTCATATCAATGCATCATTTCCAGTTGTGCAGAAAAAGAAAACCCTGCTGCTTAAGACTGTTAATCATTACATTACATGTCACTTGTTAGACGCTTTTATCCAAAGCGACTTACATATTCAATACTGTGGACAATCACCACAGGAGTAATTCGGGGTGAAGTGTCTTGCCCAGGGACACAACGACATGCTGACTGCAGTGGGGTTTGAACCTTGGACCCAATGATCCGAACAACAACGCACAACCCACTGCGCCACGCGCCTCCCTAATCCCCTGCTTGAAACTGTTTCCTAACGTTTGCCAAGGGGTATCAATAAGTCTGATTGACGTGCAACAACGATAATCCTCTTTAAAGAAAGCCGGGCACCTCCTCCTCACTAACTGCGACACATTAACCGGCCCTGAGCGCTGATTTGTCGGCTGCAGAATCAGGTTGTTCCCGTTGGGCCAGTTGCAGAGGGCATGGTGCAGGTGAAAGGAAAAGAGAGGGAGGAACCGATCACAGGAGGAGAAAGCTAATAGAACCAAAGATGACTGTGTGAAACAAAATGGATCCAACCAAGCCCAGGTACAGTCTATCATTTTTTAATTAAAGAATAATTGCCGGTGGTTTTCAGAAGTGAGTGTGTAATGTTTAACTGCATGTGTTCACTTCAGGTAATCATATAATGTGATCCATTTGTTGTTGTTTTACTGAGGCTATAAAGCTACCAGGAGGCCGGTTTTTACTGACCCTTAATCAGTCTTTAAGTGGTTTAAAGTGCTGCAATTGCTATATAATCTCCTCTCATCTTGAGTGTGTTACTGTGGGAAACAGACAGTGATTGTAAACAGGTATGTCACTGTGAGAAAAGCTCTCGTGTTTGATGTTGAACAGAAGTGATCTCTCTGTGTTTGCTCATGTGACTGCGTTTGCTTTTATTCTTCTAACATGGATATGATCGTGAACACCAGTTTCAGCAGTGATCACACACTCCACTTTAATAACACTCACTCCTGCTTTTAGTTTAGCAACAGCTGTGTATATAAATGTCTCTTCTCTCATGAGTAAATGGTTAAATATCTGATTGAGGCAAAGTAGCTTCCAGAGAATTGAGACACATTCTTCGGAGTAACTCAACTCTGCAGCAGGAAATACTTCAGCTTGTAATGATGCTGTGGGATTTGTGGGAACTAATGTCAGATGAATCCTGGTGTAACACTCACACCGGCATTACTGTGTAACTGGAGCTGAAGTGTGTGAGACTTCTGGTGTCACTGAGATGCTACACTTTCTGCTGCTTTACTGCCTGGTTACCTGACATGTATTTACTGCGTATAAATATCCAGTGGTGTGTGAAGTACTGACATCCTTTACTTATGGGAAATGAAAATATTGTGGTAGTGAAAGCTCTGAATTCAAATGTTACTTAAATAAAAGTTATACATTTTTTGTTGTATATCATTATGATTCTCTAGTTTGTCAAAGTCGAGCTATTTTAAGTTTTTGTAGAATAAAATACAAGTGCAAAATGAACTAATTACAAAGAGTAACTAGGTAGAACAATACTGCCACATGTCGAAAAAGCATATTATGTTATTTTTATGTTAAAAGTACTTAGAAGTAGTAGTAGGTAGTAAAAGTTAAATATTAAAAAGTACTGTGAATGTAGTGTTCTAGCTTGTCAATGTTGATCCAATTAAGTTACTTAGTAAACACTACTGTTAAAAGACTGTAGATGAGTAGTACAGTACACTGCATTATGACAAAAAATAATATGTAAAAGTACAATATTTACATCCGAAATGTACTGGGGGAGAAATACTGTATATGTAGCATAACATAGAAAATACTCAAGTACGATACAATTATGTCAAAATAGTATTAAAATGCTATGCAATTACAATTTGGACTCTAAATCTTACCAATGCCATATTCTGAGGACATTTAAAATATTACATTTGACTACTTTTATTGAATCGTCTATAAATGCCTGTGTAGTCCTGATCCTCAGGTGCTCTGTGACCTGGTACCTCTCAGAGAGTTTGGCACTGTACAACGGTGGAAACTGTAAGGTACGCGTCCGTAAATCTTTGGTGGTGGGAAGTAGTGGAGTACAAATACTTCGTTACTGTACTTAAGTACATCGTTCTGGTATCAGTATTTTACTCCACTACTTATTTTCCTGAGGACGTTTTACTTTGACTTCTTACATTTTGAACCCAAATACCTGAACTTTCTACTTCTTCCATTTTCCAAACCGGCTGGTTCCTTTAGTTTGAATGTGTGTTTGGTGGCATGATCATTATTATTTAGAGTCATTGCGTGTTGATTTGAACACGATCCGTGTATCCATCATTTCCTGGTCTTCTCTAAAGAAGAGGGACCAATGAAAACGTTGTCATGTTGCCGTTGTTCAGCATGGAAACATTCATTAGCTAACAATGACATTATTGTTCTATTAATATAAAGGGAGGTCAGGTACTCTTTAAAACAGCTGCTAGTTATGGGTACTTTTTACTTAAGTACATTTCAAAGCCTCTTTACTTTTACTTGAGTAAAGAAGTTTAGTCAGTACTTACTCAAAAGTCATTCATTCAATCTCGAGTTGAAGCAGTTTTTAAAATAATCGCTTGTGTAGTAACGAATGATGTGGTGTTTGTTGTATCATTACTTGTTTTGTGTGTATTTTCTTCTTCAGTTTTATGTATTTAAAAGCTAATATTGTGGTTTTGCAAAGTAGCTTAGGATATACATTTTGTCATGCTATTCTCTACAAAGATCAACATCAAATCACCTCAAAATGATTTTTGTTTGAGCTTTTTACATCCAGTAGACACGTGAAACAGGTGACAAGCAGATATACCTAAAACATGCTTAATTTTAAGGGGTCAGTAGCCAAAAAGGTCTTAACTAATCCTATCATTTATCATGATTCAGCTTCTCTTTGTTGCAATACATTGACCACACATTCATATGGAGTTCACCCTGAATAGAAATTCTAAGTGCACCTTTTAAAAAGACAACAAAGCACACAATGTCTCTCATTACGTCCTCCACTCTTGTAAAGCTTTGTCTTGTTTAAAAATATTCTCTTCTGCCCTCACACACACCTTTTCCTGGCAATGAGTAACCCTGTGTTTGTCCTCAGCCTTTCTTCAAAGGCACCATATGTAAACAACGGTGGAGGAAATGAGGCTCTGATGGAGGACGCCTCGGGGCTGTGGAGAGACGCTGTGGACGGGGAGAGACAGAGGGAGGCAGACAGCAGAGATCCAGATGTTGATGTGATCACAGCAGAGGTTAACCACAGGGGGTCAGCAGACAAACACAAGTTCAACACATCCGGATATCAGGCAAGTGAAGGAGGGTGAAGACTTTCCTCTTTAGCACAGCGTACAGTTAGGACTGGTTTTAAACTCCCTTTTAAACATCCTCACCCTTCAATTTATGGAATTTTAATTATTGTATTCTAACTGTATTTGTTCATTGTGTTTTGTACCCATTCCTTGGTATTATTTACATTGGTATCTTGTCATTTTACCATATTCTCAGATATGTTGGTTGTTTTTACATTGTCATTCATGTTTGTTGATTTGTGAAGCCCTCTGAGACAAATGTGATTTGTGATATTGGGCTATATAAATAAATTTGAATTGAATTGAAGTGAAATGTGAGGGTGGAGGCCACTCCCTGTAGCAGCAGGTGGAGGAAGTAATCAGATCTGTTAATTCATTCAAAGTTTGAGGCTTGGCTCGTTGCTGCTTTGTTGTTAAGTTGAATAATTTATAATGATATAACAAGTAAATGGTGCAGAAACAAGAAATGTCATTGACGCGGTGGTGAAAGAAGTAAATAATATTTAACTTGCAATACTCATTTGTTTAAATACTCTGTTATAAGTAAAAGTCCTGCATTCAAAATCTTACTTACCAAAAAGTATTGTCATTAAAAATATACTTGACCCAAAGTAAAAGTACTCATTATGGGTGATAACCCATTTCAGATTCATATATAAACATAGGACACGTTATACATTAAAGGAGTGTGCAAAGTAGTTGCAGTTTCTAATATCTGATATAAATCATAAGAGTATTTTAGTTACAGGCATCAAAGTCTAATAAACACAAGTAATACACACAACTAAAACACAAATACTTATACACATTAATGCAAACAAGTGCTTTTACTTGTGTTACTTTAAGGAGATTTTGATAAAACACTTTTACCTAAGAGGAATTTCAAATGCAAGACATTCAACTTGCAATGGAATATTTTTACATTCAGTATAAAGTGTTAAAAAACTAGGAAATTCAAAGGAATTCTGTTTTTTTTTTCAGTAACAGTGAGAGTTGCATTGTCTCATGCACACTATTGAACGTTTGTCGGTATGCTCTTCGTATTGTGTTTAATCCTCTGGTACTTTGGTCTATCTCGCTCTTTAGCGGCGGACCAAGCAGAAGGTGGTGACGGACTTTGCCACAGTGAGTAAAGGAACTTCTGCAGGAGCCAAACCCCGAGCGACGCTGAGTAAAGTGTTCAACGTGTCGGAAAAGAACCCAGAGGTAACATATTGTCTACTGCTCATCACCCTGCATGCTGACACTCAGAAAACAGATACAGACTTGCTTTAGCCGAGTCTGCCCATTCAAATAACGGAAAATACAGCAGCTTGTTCCACTCTGTTGGCACGTCATGTCTGACTGACAGCAAGCATTTACACTGATTCATTATGACAAGTCTTCCATTTCTCCCCCTTACTTTTTCTCCAATTGTTGGGAAAATATTGAATGTACTATTCCAATATCAGAGTAGCACATGATAACAAAGGTATCCCAACTGTAGCTGTGTACATGACAGGATGTGTGATTACCTAGAAGAGCATCAGGACTGTTTTAGGCATATGATAGCTATGTGATTAACATGATGATTCAGCCTCTATGGAGATAGACATATGACAAGCATGATCATTTCTGACCTGGAGCTAATCTGAACTAAACATTGAATACTGCTTTCTATTCCTCCATCTTGTGACTGTGTAACTCCCTCTCTTGTATATCAGCATGTGAAGGACACTGTTCAGGAACTAGTTGATGCTCTGTATGTGATGACTACTTCCATTCTTGAGAGGATCTCAAATACATGGATCCTGATTATTGAAGCTCAAGCTGGGGACGAGTGATATTTTCCTAACACCAATCCTTCCTCCTCCCTGTGTTTCCTGACCTCAGGAGAAGGGTCAGCTGGACGGGTTGAAGCAGGCTCTCGGGGCCTTCGCTGTGCCGGTGGATCTGAAGTGGAGATGGAAGGAGGAAAGTCAGGGAACCACGCTGGAGAAAAACTGGACTGATATAGTGCACTCTCACTCAGTAAGGACCCTTAACTTATTAGTTAACTGTGTTTCCCTTACTGTCAACACATCCAAAGAAAAGGCAAACACCAACAAGGAATTGGTCCACTAAGAGCTGTTGATTCATAGTGTGATTAGGGCTCAGTCGGTTTGCAAAGCTATACAAAAACAACACATAAATCAGCCAGACTGTTAAATTATATTTCATTTAGATTAAGCTTTTATCCAACACTATTTACAGTATAGTCAACAAATTCAGGAGATGAAGATTCCTGCAAGTGCATTAGCTTTAAATAAGCCAAACATTTTCAAGTGCTACACTTTTATTTAATATGCAAAGGGGGACATTTTCCTTCTTCACCATGATTATAGGCATTATATCCCACATAAACCATTCTGCTGCTGCTGCTGTAAATACTCACGAGAGCACATCTGCAGCTGATCGTTCCCAAATACACTATAAACTACCTTTTAAATTACATTTTTATGACTTGTTATAACATTTAAATCCATTGCAGGAATGAATGGAGCTCCAGACAAGCTAGGGTAGTGGGAAATAATTGAGATATATCCTTTTTTGTTTAATGTGTGGACAATAGAAAACACTATTGAAATGCTTCTCCTGCTTGTACTGTAACATCCTCCTCCTCATCCTCCTCATCATCGTTAATTATGTTCTCCTTTCCCTCCTCTCTCTCCTTCCTTGTTGTTTTAATATCAGACCATGTCTAAGATGCAGAGACACCAGCAGGAGGCGCTGTGGGAGTTTGTCCACACTGAGCTCACCTACATCAACAAGCTCATCATCATCAAGGATGTAATGTCCCGTTCTCTACCCGCAGCAATTTAAACAGCTGTTGTGTTTATGCAGAGCTTTGCACATGTCTAACTAAGCTGTGTGTATTTCTCACAGGTGGTGATCGCAGCTCTTTTCAACCTGCAGCAGCATGGATTCCTCCCTGAGGTCAGTCTGCAGAGCGTGCTTATTATCTACACTGGAAATAAACACTAACACCTAACCTGCAGGTCTATGTTCAGTGATGCAGTGTGAGGTTATGGAGAGATTGAAGATACATTCATGGATTCTTTCAAGAGTGTGAGAGGTGGTTGATGCCGTATATGCTCAAAGTGATAGTAGGCAGACTTTGTAATTGTCCTTATCTGACAACACCTAGATTGATGGCCTTTTTCTGTGTTTTTAACATTGTAATTTGAAGCGGAGCACTGACTTTAAGTTCCTCTTTGGCTCTTTTGTTTAAGTGAAGTAAACAAACAACCACTGATGTGTTCAATGCACTGTGCTTGTATAGGATATATACTGTATTACCCTGGTTAAATATGAACTAAGAAAAGTAACACAAGTACTGTAAGTGCCATTTTAATCTTCTTCTTATTTTACACAAGTTCCTCAATTTAAAGCTACTATTTATTTCTCCTCCATTCTATTTCAGAGACAGATTTACTCCACAACAAGTCTTTAAAATTCATGTTTAATACTTCTTCCTTGTCAAATACTAGTGTGATGATTTGATAGTGCAGAACTACTAATCTGGTATACACAGTATCCAAAATGAGTTTCATCACAACGTGCTCTACATGCATTTGTTGGTGATAAAAGCAGAAAAATATAATAATCTACAATAATATAATACTTTGAGACCATTCTACTTTAACTATGGTAACAATATAAATACAGGACTTTTACTTGTAGGCCTAATGGAGTACTTTTAGACTCTAGTATTTTAACTTTAACTTAAGTACAGGGTATGAGCACTTATTCCACCAGCACCTGTTTCCCCTCATCTGCATGCCATTGACATACATTAACTGGCACCACAGGACATCCGCTGTAGCTGACACAGAATAAAACACTCAAGTGGAAAAAGTAGCTCAACATTAGATTTCCATTGAGAAGACAGAAAAAATCTCAAAACAGCTGAGTTTAAAAAATCGTTACACTCAACATCTACTGCACGTCTGTTTTTCTCTCCTCTGTTGCCTTCCACTGGGTTTCTAACATTATTTGTGTGTTTCTTGCGAGTTTTTCCTTGTCTGCTGGGAACATAATAATTAATTTCTTATTTTATCATTTTGATTTTATCTTTGATTTGATCTTTAATTGTCTTAATCTTGGTGAATCTGTGCTGTCCTGTTTTTCATCCTTACCCTGTTGCTGTTTAAACCACTGGATTTCCCCGAGGGGATTAATAAAGGTCCATCTTATCTTATCTTAAAATCTAAGGACAGAGGGTGTTGTAAGCTGTACACACTGTAAAACCCCCTGAGACAAAAGTGTCATTTGTGATATGGGGCCATATAAAAACAATTTGAGTGATGAAACGTTAACCCTGACCTCCTCCTGTGACTTGTATATAGACTATTCTGCACTATTTCTATTATATTCTATTTTATTTACTTGCACTATTTTATCTGTGTTATTGTGTGGCACTGTTGGAGGAGCCTGTGACCTAAGATTTTCCTTGTCATTTCTACACTGTAGCTTTGAACACATGACAATAAAAGCCTTGAATCTTGAATCTTGACAGGTGACCCCCACGCTGCTCTTCTCAAACCTCTCCTCCGTCCTCTCCGCTCACCAGCTGTTGTGGCAGGAAGTGATTTACCCGATGCTGCAGGAGGTCCGGAGGACAGGGAAGCCCTTCGACCCCCTGGTGTTAGAGGCCGGCTGCCTGCAGGTAGGAACTGTCTGCCTGATCATTAGCAACACATTCAGACTGAGGTGTGTTTCAGCCTGACAGAGTTTACTCATGTAGTTTACTTTATTTATATTATTTTATGGTGTGTTTCAGTTGCAGATCAGTGCAGATAAAGATTTCCGATCACTTTTATGGGCATATAAATTATGAAATGTACCTACTCTATTATAGTTAGAGGATCAGAAATAATAACAGTACACCATGCACTAAAACTACTCCAACAGGTGAAATTCTACTGTTTTGTATTAAATGTTTCTGATAATAGTAATGTACTTTTACCACTAAAGTAGTTTTTTCTTGCAATACACTTTGTATTGACCTTTAAAGTAAATAAACACAAAACAAAATCCTCAACATATGAACACAACAATGTTTTTAACATGAGTGAAAAATAAATAAAAGTTGGGAATATAAAAGAAATTAAATAAAACATTGGTTTTGGAGGTGTTTTTATGACGTTTATTTAAACAAGAGTCTAGTGGAAGCACTTCATAGTAATATTTGTTGAAGATGTGAGAAATGTTCTCTACTACATAAAAAAATATACAAGTCAAAACATTTGATTTCTTCAGATATTAGTTAGTTAAACATTTCAAACCAACCACCAGGTTTCCCTCCAGTTTCCTCAGGTACATCAGCTCAAAACTATAATGAGTTTTTCTGTTGATGTGATGGATTTCCGTCAAAAAAGGGGTCACCTTCAAAATACATGAACAATTATGTATTTTCTTACGAAATCTTATACAGTCAGCAGAGATACATCTTCTTTTTTATTCCATAATCTCTTCTTCCTTCCTTTTTACATGAATAGTTATCAATAATAATGTACCCACACTGTAAGTAGTTATCTCTGTTATATAAAAAGGTTACATGTCGACACCTGTTCAATTCTTCAGACATTTCTTCGGTAAACATTTCCAAAGCAGCCACCAGTATTCTGAGCAATTTCCACTGCTCAAAACTAGATTTTGGTTTTCCTTTTGATGTCACAGATTTCCGTTTAAAAAGGGTCTCGAGTCTCTGCACTTCAAAATACATTAGAAGTGATCTTTGGGTTTTTTTTATCATAGGATCTCGTAAGAGTCATGCTGATTGTAATAAATCCACAAATCAGTCCCAGGAAATTAATATAATTTCTACATACTTTACCCACAATGCAACTTGTCCTCAGTTTGGTCAGTGTGTGTTGTGCTTTTTTAACACATGCAGTGACCCTGTATTGGTAACATTTTGAATGCAGGAATTACTTACTTTCAATGTTAGCTTAAAGATTGAATCAACATAAATAAGTAAGAAAGTAAGAAAGTAAGAAAGTAAGTAAGAAAGTAAGTAAGAAATTAAGAAAGTAAGTAAGTAAGTAAGTAAGTTAGTAAGTAAGTTAGTATGTAAGTAAGAAAGTAAGTAAGTAAGTAAGAAAGTAAGTAAGAAAGTAAGAAAGTTAGTAAGTAGGTTAGTAAATATATGTAATGGTGGTTTCTCACATTACCAATTAATAATCCTCTTTTTGTTTGTCTCCAGTTCCCTGAGCGCTTCTTCTCCTATCAGCACTACTGTTGGGAGGAGGAGAACAACCTGGAGTTCACACGCAGGCGGATGGAGAGCGACCCACACTTCCACACCTTCGTCCAGGTAAGAAGAAGACATACTGTATTAATCCCCAAAGGAAAATGACTCTTATCACTCTGTTGTGTTTACACATGTACACACACAGGCTTGATATACAGTACAGAGGATAAACATGCACAAACAGAACCACATGCAGGACAGGACAGGTGGCAGAAGTGGCGTCCAGAGCAGTTGGGGGTTCTGTGCCTTGCTCAAGGGAACTGGCACCTCTCCAGCTTCCAGTCCACACTTCTTATTACTTTTGGTCCAATCGGGATGAGAACCGGCGACCCTTTGGTTCCCAGACCGAGTCCCTTTTTTAAATTATCTTCTTTTTTTTTCAAAATCATTATGCAAACAAGATGAGCTCAAAGAAACAATGAAAACATAAATTGTCATCTACCAGCCTTAACACTTTCTATTCACAAAATTGTATTTTATTTTGCTTTCATGATCAAACTCAATGAGGGTGCTAGGCCGAGTCCCTACAGACTGAGCCACTGCCGCCCCTGAGCATCAGAGATACAATACGCACACACACACAAACACACACACACACACACACACACACACACACACACACACACATACACCATGTTTACATCACTTCAGGGGACATTACATTGACTTACATGCATTTCCTGGAGACTTATCCTAACCTTAACCATAACCAACACATGCCTAACCCCAACCCTTACCCTTACCCTTACCCTAACCAAGTCTTCACCCTAAAATTAATGATCCCCCTCATGGGGACCTCCATTATGTCCCCATAAGGGAGGCGAGTCCCCACACGTTACTGTGTAAACAGATTTAGGTCCCCACAACGATAGTAATGCTAGGCCACACACACACACACACACACACTCTCCCACACAAACCTCATTATTAACAGTGAGTGCAACATGATTGAGATTCCATGCAATGACTAACAGCTGTGTAATTAAAGGTGACGCTGTGTAGTTTGAATTGTTTCATAACCTCGTGGGCGCAAACACTTTTCACACCAACATTTTTCTCCAAATGATTGATCAGACTTATTCAGAATCAGAAACAGGTTTATCCCCAGGTATGTTGACACGCACGAGGAATTTGACTTGGTGTCGTGGTGCGTACATAAAAGTTAAACAAAAAAACACAGATAGAGAACTATTTTAAGAACACTATAGTAAAATAAATAAATAAAAATAAAGCAGTATTTACATTGAACAAAGCCTTACACATTTCTTGCCCACAGCACTGAGCACAGGACATTTATAGGAATAGTTACTGAAATATAAGATAGGATAAGATCAGACAATGAGACTTAATTGATGCCAAATTGGGAAATGGTTTAGTTACAGCAGCATGTACACAAGGCATTGCACATGAATAACATGTGAAAATAAACCTAAACAGGAAATAATATACATATTAACAATAGAAATATATATAGGGCACAATAACAATGTACAGAATAAATCAGAATACACTCTAAAATACCACTACTACTAAAAACTACTATGAACAAAGGGTATATAAATTATGAAGTGCGTAGACAACCCCTGGAAAAATAAGAGCAGCATTTTGATCATGGAAACATGGCCCTTACTGTATCCATGTGTTTATTTAACACTTGCTGTTTCACTTATGTCATACGACCACACTTGTTAACCCGAGTGGGAGGTGATATATTTGAGTTTAACAGTAAAAGAGACATTTTAGCAGGAAACGTGGTGGGCGGTAAAAGGGTCCGCTCATCCAAATCTAACAAAACAAAAACATCTCACTCGGCCCCTGAGGGAGTTTTAGTGGGTTAGGGTTGATAGACATGGTTTAGTCTTTCACAGCTACCGATGAGAAAAGGCTTTTATCTACAACTGATCAAATATATTGAACTACACCCCGGCTGAATTAACAATTAAATAACGACAACAAACGAAATACTGCAGATGTTAATAGAAAATAATGCTGTGTATCATCAGATTAATCCACAGACCGCACAGCAAAGATATTATTAAGTAATTAGAAACTACTTACTTATTTTGGATTAGAAAGTACTTCAAACCAAACTTCTCTGAGTATTTCGGTTACTGAAGATGTTAGAGCCATTTTTTCTGTTGATTACTAGTTAGTTAAATATTCTGATTAGATGATCAGCTGTTATTGAAATTGTCTTCAACACAGAACGGGGAATCGGTACAGTATTTGACCTCACGTTACACTGATCATTTTTGTTTATTTGTTTGTTTAATTTTATGGAAGAAGTAAATAAATCAGCCAAAGGAAGGCAAAGAAATCAGCGGCAAAAAAAAAATGTTTGGACGGTTTTAACGTGTGAGTCAAGAAGCGGAGCGATGTTAATGGTGCACAGTTTTTTAATATACTACGAAGAATGAGCCACGAAAGTACACTAGTGTTAGGTGAACTAACCCCTTCAATGAAGACCTGTCAAATGCACATTCTTTATAATTAAACAAGTTGCAATCAGAGTCACTGACCTCAGGCCTGTTGTTGTGCTTCCTGCAGTGGGTGGAGACTCACCCTAAGTGTGAGCGGATGCGTCTCGGGGACATGCAGGCCAAGCCCCACCAGAGGATCACCAAGTATCCTCTGCTGCTCAAAGCCGTGCTGAAGAACACGCAGGACCCTCATGTGCAGCACACACTCAGAGGCATGGTGAGAAACCCCATCAATGTCACCTGATCATCCATCCCGTGAGATTTAGTGAAGTCATTTCAAAGGATATCTTTAATTAAAAGCAGTATATAGCTGTAGTAGGTCAATGCCTCTTCTTTCTCTCTCAATATCAACATATATGTTGTTGTTATATTGAAAACTTTGTGAATACGGAGGGGAATAGCTTCAATAGAAAACTGATCTTGTATGTTAAGTGTAAATGTTCAATTTACCCCTTATGCACTCAGATACAAAAGTGCCTCCTTCTCTCAGTATCCTCGATATCTTTTGATAAGTTATGTATTTCTTTTATACAATCATGTAACCATTCATAATGAATAAGCCTCGGTAAAGTTAGCTTAAGGTAAAATATCTTCTAAATATATTCCCTCCTGAATAAGGAGTAAAATATTAACTTTTAAATTATCAACGCTGTTCAATTCAGCAACATTTATTTGTTATGCTAAGCAGCAAAACTCCTACTGACGAGTAATGCTTCACACTTCAAGATAATCCTTAAATAACCTGATCAAAATGTCCTTACAGCAGTAACATTTTCAAAAGACATTTTCCAAATATGACAAGGCTAAAAAAAGGCTTATCTTCCCTTTTGAAACCGGGGCTGCAACTCCTTTAATATCAGAATTTCCACATATCAATGCATCGAGAACTTGTATTAGCTTTTAAAAAGCATAGTACAAAAAGCCTACGTTGTAGCTCAGATGTGAAACCACTTATCACAGATGTCATCTATATCTGAAATGAGTGTCATATCCAATTAGCCTGGGTAAAGTTTGAGGTTAAACTCAAGCATTTTCTATATATATTCCCTCTTGAATTAGCACAAAAACATTCCTTTCTGCAACATGAAATCTCCATCTTCCCATGCTCCTCTACAGTTATCCGGTGTGAACACTTTCTTGGAGAGCATCAACGACTACCTGAAGCGGAAAGACGAGGAACTCGCTCTCAGCATCTCCGCTCAGCGGGTGGAGGGATACGAGGTGGAGGGAATCAATGAAGACATAGACAAGGTAACATATCATTGTTTCCCTTTCCTGAACCAAACTGAACATTATATATTCCTATTACACCTCAAACATGTTTTTCTACTCGCAGCATGTCCAAAAGTTCTGCCAGTTTGACCTCACGTGCCCCATCAGAGGCGTCGGTCCTCAGGCGGTCCGTAAGCTGCTGCTGGAGGACAACCTGAAGATTCGGGGGAGAAGAGACAACAAGGTGAGCACTCAGTTAATGACCATTAAAATCCATCTCTTAAAGGTCACCTATTATACAAAATCTACTTTTTCATGTCTCTTCTACATCAACATGTGTCCCCTCTGTGTAAAGAGATTCTGAAAGTTTCAGGAAAAAAGATTCTCTCTCTTTTTGTCCTGATCCATTATATAAAAACTAGTCTGAAAATGAGCTGATCCGATTTTGGCCACGTTATGATGTCATAACGATGTTTTGGCTTGAGTAACCATTAGCCAATAACCAACCAAGTAACCCCCCCCCCAACACACCTTACCACCTGAATCTCCTCCTAGAGCACCATTGTGTTCTTTTTAACCTGTTAGACCCCAAGCCTGTTTTTCAGATTTCAGGCTCGAAAATGACATTTCCAGAACAAATGACCATAACTACACTTCTAAAAGGGGTAAATTAATAATCTTTTTTCTCAAAGTAATGATAAACCTTTGAGTTGGATGTAGAAAAAGTCAGAATCAATATAGATGTTTTTTATTTTAAAGAAAATTCAGATTGAACATGGTAAAAAACTGTAAATTATAGTGTCCGTCCAAAAATTATTTTTTACTTATAGTGAAAAGTACCCTTGGATGATGGGTTAGTAGACTAAAAGCTTTAGGAATCCAAAGTACAACATATAATAAGTACCCTGTATCAAGATTGATGCAAAACAAGTGACATTTGACCTTTTTAGAGAGATTTAGCAAAAAAGCACTTCTGGGGTCATTTGGGTGGATTTTCCATATCTCTGGCCCCCCTTGGTCGATTTTGATGATTGACATCTCTTTCTAACCGTCAGAGCCAATGGAATCGAGGGAAAGTTCCACATACACACACAGGTTACCAAATAAGGAGTGATAGTGACGCGTAGAAAAACCGGAAGCTGCGCTAGCCTCTGGTGGCTACCATAATGGCTATCATTTTGATTCTCCGTTTCTTGCATAAAAATGGATTTATGGATTATCAATATTTTTTCAAAGTGACAGATACATTAGATTAACCTATGGATTAACCTTCAGCCGCGTTTTTTCTCGTTTTAATCCCATTGAACACAACTTTTGATCAGAATAACAGCTAAAGTGAGCTTATCTCCGTTTTTTGCTACCTAAAGCTACGTCGTGTATTGTCTGTATTTGCTTCCCCTGTCACGAGTTCTGATCGCTCAGTGATGATCCTTATATTTCTATAATCTGTGGAATCTCAGGATGTTAGCTAAGCTTGTTTGTGCAGATCCAATAAGTATATCGATCGGTATAGCTAGAATTCTGTGCTAACGGCCTTAAGATTTTTTTGCCCGTGGCTAATTCAGAGGCTCAGCGTTAGCTTTGAGGATTTAAAAAAAAAAAAAAAAAAAAGATCAGCTAGCTGAGTTTCTTCCCGTTACATAGATATGAAAAAATCATAGTTTATTAAATCTTAAGAAGCCCTCAGACACTTTTGCTTGCAGATGTTGTGATTTCGGCCCCTTCGGCGGGTCCGTGGGGCTAAAGAGGAACCAAATATCTCTCAGAGGGGCGTGGGGAGTGGCTCCTTATTTTCATCTGAAGTAACAGACAGAGAATCAGCACTTTTGAAACAGGGCTGAAACAGAGGGGATTATGGGATGCTGCAATGATCTGTTTGGTGTTTGGAGCCAAACACTTCAGAGGCATGTTTTGTATATATCTGAGACCTGTAATATATTGATGAAAAACAGTATCGTAGGGGACCTGTCATTACTGTTTTTAACCTCCCCTTGTTTCCTGGTGCAGCTGGAGGTGGTGGCTCTACTTTTCTCCGATGTGCTTCTCATGACCAAAGTCCAGAAGAAGCGCGAGTGTCTGAAGGTAGTTCGCCCTCCTCTGGCCCTCGACAGAACGCACTGCATCGCACTGAAAGACGGCTGTGAGTACCCTCTCTAAGAGACAGTTAGATTCTGTATAAATATATTACAGATCCCATAATCCTTCCTCCTGCTCTTCCTCTCTCAGGTTCATTCGTCCTGGTGGAGGTGGGCGAGCTTCGCAGTGCTATGAACGTTTACTTGTTTGTAGCCAGCACTTCAGAGAGATGCTCATCATGGGTGTCCAACATCGAGCAGGCCAAGGTAAATATTGACATTTCTGAACAAAAGTGTTTAAAATCATGGTATAATTGTACTTGTTGCCATGCTAGAAGCCTGGCTCCATTAACGGTGTTGTTGGTCTGGTAAATTAATGTCTGTACAACACTTTGCTCTGCTCTGAAATACGTAGGCAACTATTGGATAAATTGCCATGAAATTATGTACATGGTCCCCAGAGGATGGACCCTACTAATTTTGGCGACCACCCTAAATTTCCCTCCACCACCAGGAACACATCTACATTTCAATGTTGTCAAACACCCTGGTATTTGACGAATAATATTCCCTTAAACTTCAGCTGTACTAAGCTAGGCTAAACATTGTTAATATTCAACCTGCTTACCATTGACAGGTTGACATCATTGTAAGCATGTTAGCATGTTGATTTAGCTTAAAGCACCAATTTATAGAGCTCTTAGTATTGTTATATGAAACAGAATAACAAATAACATGCTCATTGTTTATTCGTTATGATTCATTGCCAGGAAACCCTGAGGATCCTGAGGCAGACCGAGAGCAAAAGACAACGGCAAAACTGGAAAATCCAGCTGCAGGAAGCCACACCTGGTGCCGAAATCAAGGCGGATGATTCAGAGACGGAAGAACAATCTGTTACGAAATCAAAACGAGAATCTTTTGTGGAGGAGCTGACTCAGAAACTCATTATCCCGCGTGCAGTAAACGGGTTGTTGGCGTCTAAAGAGGCGGACGATGATGAGGCCTCTTACGAGCCTCTCAGATCTTTTCTGCACTCTCAGCCCAAAGACAATGAAAGTAAACTTGTAAATAAGGGCGTTGCTAGTTGGCAAAAGACAGTCAAAGAACATGAATGGATAGAAATGGGAGTGAAACGAGAAGAGGTCCAGATCCACACTAAAGACCAGGACAGAATAAGTGAATCTACAATGACAACGGGGCAAAGGACGATCTGGTACTCTGCACCAAATCTGGATCATTTCAATCACATCGCTGCAACACAACCATCGAGATTCAACCCGAATGGACCACATGTCATCTCATATCCAGATGTTGACTACCCAATGGACAAAGAAAGTACTTTACAACCTCCTAACCAACCAGGGATATCCAAGAGGGAGCCTGAGGTTTTAAGACTACCAGGAGAGGGAGACATATCAACAAGGAGAGACTCAGATTCCCAGTCTGTGAACCAGGACTCCAGGAGAAGTTCCTCCAGCCAGTCTGCAGACGTGGAGACACCTAAACAGGCTTGGGGTTTCTCCAAAGATTTAAAATCCCCCGGGTTACGCAGGAGGAGGCCGACCGCTATCAATCACACCCCCTCTACTCCGACGCCTGGGCAGAAAAACAGCGAGTTTTTCTCCGATTCAAGCGCCACCCTGAAGAGAAACTCTCACCCTTCTTCCTATGATTCACACCGGGTGCTGAAGCTTGGCTCCCTGAAGCCCAATGAAGGCATGTTCTGGAGCATGTATGATCGAGTCTCACCAGACCCCCAAACACTGTCTGAATCCGAGCTCCCCGATCACAACGTCCATAAACGAGTGAAAACCCAAAGGAGTGCGTCCATTCCCAACATCATCATCGAAGGAGGACAAGGACTTTCCAGCAGTCTGTACTCCCAAACAGAGGATGTGCCTTTGAGAGAAAATCCAAACGGTCATCCATCGCCTCTGGAGGAGCTTTTGGTGAGAGCCAAAGAGCGAGATGGATTAAAGAGAACCAGGCATGTGCAAAAGACTAATTCCAGAGCAAAGTATCTTCCTCCTTCCTCCTCGGTTTCTACGACGCAGTCGCCATCGCCCGCTCCCAGTGACGGAGACAGAGAGTCAGAGATGGAGGAGGAGGTGGAGCTGATGAGACACCGAGCGAGGGCCGTCAGTAAAGGCTGGAAGGAGCAGCTGGTGGACGGAGACGAAGACGACAAGACCAACAGGTGAGTTTGACAAAGAGTCGTTCAGATAACCTCATCAATCCACAGAGGGGGAAACAAAGGAGACACACTTCCAATAAATACCTTCTATCAAAGGTCAACATGTCAAACAAATGATGCATATACTTCAAGAACAATTTAATCCAATCCAATCCAACTTTGTTTATATAGCACATTTAAAAACAACAGAGTTGACCAAAGTGCTGTACCTCAAAAAGCAGCATAAATACATTTAGACAAAACAAAAAGAAACAAATGTAAAAGCACGAGATAATAAAACCATACTTATAGCCACAGACTGAAAACCCTCATAATAATAATAATAATAATAACCTTAATAGTCAATAACTCTCAAATACATGTTTAAAAGTACGTCAGAAAGCATCCACAACCAAAGAGGAAATGCAAATATCAAATCAATCATAAAATTGACACGCTAGTGAAGAGTTGCATTATTATATTTTCTAAATTATAACTTTAGCTGAGATGAATGCAACCACATGGTTAGTTTTACCAAGCGTCATTTTGAATAACATTAATCCGCAAAGGGGAAAACCAATGAGACACAACATTTGAATAACGTTTTTCTAATGCAAACACATTTCCGAGAGATAAAAGGGGCTCTGTTATGTTAATGTTCATCTTGATAAGGTTTATTAATGCATGGATACTTTGACACTAAAGTAATTTAAATTGTGCATTGCTTACATCAGAAACTCAACAAGACACTCCCCTTGCTACGCTCAATTTGAACCTATTCTTAAATTATTACTATTTTAATTATTTATGCTAAACACAATTTTCAAATAGCAAATATTCAAGCCCTATTTTGATGATTTTTCATACTTTCCCATGAAAAGTAGTCCTAACCCTAAACACCATGCATCATGTAAGGGATAATGTGCAGCGACGCGGTCATTATGGGGAAAAGAACACCCGACAGGCTGATCAGGAGCCCGACGCGAAGCCAAACTGTATACAGTTAAATCGACCGAACTTCTTTCTGCAGATGTAAGCGTCCTTAACAACGGTCAATAAGTCCTTGACAGCGGTCTGTCTGTTCTGGATTAACAACGTGTCACGTGTTCTGAATTGACCAATCAGAATCGAGTATTCAACTAAGCTATGTAATAAGTATTAATAATTGTAATATGTATGGTGGTTCATACCTTATGACCCGATGAAAGGCTACTTAAATAGCATGTAGTTCATGTACATTTTAGTATAACATTTCAATGCATTATCCAATGTACGTCTGAGTGGCAGTTCTGTGAACCTGAGCATGTGCAGTATGCAGACAGAGGGAAAGTAAATGCACAGTAAAAGATATAAGATAAAAAATAATCTTGACTCCATCCCTCCCTCTTTAGTGTCATATTTCCAGACGGAGTGAATGTGGACTGGTCCGGCTGGTGCTTCGATGATGATGAAGTCATGGATCATTTACACCCTGAAGGCGAGGGCTTTCTGGAGGGAATCAGCCGGTCGCTGGCCACGCTGGATATCCACGGATTTTTTGTGCAAGAAGACGGGGAGTGTAGTCAGGTGTAGCGCTAAGAATCTAGGCTTTTTCTTTTAAGCACTTAAAATATGAAACCATATGTTGGGCAAACTACTTGCTGTCTGTTGACACAAAGGTCTTCAGTCTGTCATGTAACATATTCTGTAATTAATGTCAAATAATGTAATATATTTTATATACTTTTTATAACCCACATGTCACCAGTGTTTTGTGTAAATATAATGAAATGTTATTTTTTATAAATATATTATTTATATCAGGGATAAAGTCTCCTTTTTTGTTGACCTTTCAGATTGTTTATAATATAACAAATAAACCAGCTTTTCTGTTAAATAACTTTTATTTGTAGAACATTCTTTTCTCAATATGCATACATGGAAACAACAGGACACATTTCAAATCAACAAAAATACTGCTACGTCGTCTGCTCTGAAAATACTGTATTTACAAAACTTGTGCAAACTAAAGTCTCCCAACATGTTGCAGACATGAAGACAGATCTCAGGTCAGTTTCTGAGAGATCATCTTCCTCCGCTTCAAGGTGTCTTTACTTCTTCTCTTGGTTTCTTTCTCTCTCCTCCCGCTCATTAGAGTTGATGTGAACAATTGTCTCCAGCGCAGGAAACTTTAAGATCCTTTTCCTCTGTGGAAAAAACATGTTCAGAAATATTAAATCTGACGCACACGTAAATGCATCTCAATTACAACAAGCCATAGACACTTTGCATTAAGTTAATAATACTTATTTCCAGTATAATAGTATGTTGTCTCTATAGTAAAGTAAGTCAATCAGGTGCTTCAATATAACTCATGCAAAACATTATCTGGAATCAATCAATGATGTGACTTATCTCGAAACACTGACAGTCATTTTAAGATGTCGCGTCTTTAACGGAACAATAAAATATGAGTAAGGGATTTGGAAACTGCTGTGCTGTGCAGATATTTACCCGTTGGTGGTTCTTGTACATCTGAGCCAGGATCAGCAGCAGAACAAGGAGCAGGAAGCCCAGGCCGACCACAGCAGCCGTGTTCTGAGAGGACCCCGGAGATTTATTTCCACTCAGACCGCCTGCAGGGAAAAATAATATAAAAGTGGTCAGACGTCAGGATCATAAATAATTTGTTTATCCCTGGGGGTAAAGTTGGTTTCATAACAGTTAGGCAGAAGGTGTTATTTTGCATGAGCATTTAACCAGCGTTTAGGTATAGTTAAAGTATATTATGATACACATAAATAGAAATGAACTTACTCATCGTGTGGATGTGGTATGTCACATTTCCCAGAATGCCGTGTTTCCCGTAGAACAGGCAGGCCCATTCCCCCTGGTTCTCCACGGACATGGTGTTTATACTCAGAGAGATTCCCTTCTGAACGGACTGAACCGATTGGCTGCCGTTGAGGTCAGAGATCAGTTGAACCCACTCGTAGTCGGTGACCTCGCTGCTGTCCGTCAGATCGCAGGTCAGCGTCACAGAGGTCTTTGACGGGGGGCTGCTGATGACTGAGAGGAAAACAAGATGGTTACATGCAATTCTAAAATCATTATGAGGTCAGAAAGCCTACAGTGAATAAATGAAATGGGTCTTGGCTGCGAAGTATTTATATTCTCAAAATGAGATGTAATATAATTTAATATAATGTTAATGAATTGTTGATTGAATTGTTGATTGGAAAAGATACTGAATGCATGTTAACTCACTTTTAGCAACAACTAGCTCCATATTTCGGTTCAGCTGTTGTCCTTCCAGAGTACCAGAGCATCTGTAGCGACCCTTATCCCCAACCTCGACTTCTGTCAGACTGGCAGATTTATCGCTGAGAGGCTGAGAGGAGGACGAGGACGGAGAGAAAGAAGCAGGAAGGCGACCGGGGGAAGGTTTGAAAAGAAATCCAGGTTTCAGTTTCTCCCAGACCGGATCAGAGGGGGTCAGACCGGTGGAGAAAACACAGGGGAGAGAGACTGAAGACCCCACTGCAGCGTACAGCTTAGTGCCGTCTGTGGACGGGTGGATGATTCCTGTGAGAGTGAAAAAAGGAGAGGTTAGGAGAACAATTTAGATAAGCTAAACATATAAGAGATAATTTATTTTATTTTTTTATTAATTAATTTTATTTTTTTTTAATCTTACATTTAATCTTAAATCATTAAAAAAAGAATTACGTTTTACATTTTTATTGTTTTATTTAAATTGTGTTTATTATTCTAATTTCAAGAGTGATAAGATAACACAATAAAAACACCTATAATTAACACCATCATATCCTTAAACCACAAACAAATACAGCAAATGAAGAACAATAATGAATCATTCATGGAATTTATTTGAGCGCTTTTCCAAGTGCTTTACATCACATGATATGACATATATCACACATGTAATACATCAATACTGTGGACGCAGCGGCATGATGACAGTGGTGCAGAATGTGCATGCGTTCATAATAAGTGTCTAATTCTAGAAAAACAATGTATGCATTTAGAGGTATATCTATTCCAGACACTTTGTTCATCTTGCTTTGTTTAAAGGTCACCTATCATGCTATTTTTAGGCAATAGCATAGGTCTCAGATATATAAAAAAATATAAAAAACATGTCTATGAAGTGTTTTGCTCAAAATACCAAACAGATCACCCATTCTAGCCATGCCTCATATCCCTCTATTTCACTTCCTGTTTCAAAAGTGCTGATTTTGGGTATAAAGCTTTAAAAATTTATTTTAAAAAAAGGAGGGGGCTGAGCTCATGCGGGACCCGGCAGCTACTGTCTAAACTAAATACTGCGGTGATGAAACGCCATATCATGGATTATCAAGGATTATTTCTGAAACAGTATGGAGCTCAAAGGCCTTTCTCTCTTGCCGGTTATACCACAAGGTGAGTTCCTTTTTATTTCCTGCTTCTTCACACACATGCTCTCCAGTACAGGTTAGCTCTGAGTGTTAGCGATGCTAATGTGAACACCGACCATATTACGTCCGAAACAGTCGGGCATTGTTTCTGATAGCAACGTTTCTGATAGGGCCGTGGGTCCACATTTCAGATATTACATCATGTCGGACGCAAATCTGGATCAGCTCCATTGTACCCCCCGTTTTTAGAGATGTGGGTACGGAAGAAAAGAGAGAGGGTTTTATTTTCTGACGCTGCGTGAGTTCCCTGACACACCGGGGACACATGTTTATGTATAAAAGACATCAAAAAGTGCATTTTGCATGATAGGTCCCCTTTAAGGGCTCAACCACATAAAATGACAAGATGTACCCAAGCTATTTTTTTATTTTGAGCGTAACTAAGAGCACACACTATCATACTTACATTGATAAGCTTGGGTTACATGTAGTCTGTAAAATGATTAGGTCTTATGGGATATGTTACTCACCATTCACATTCAGAGCTGCAGACGCTCTCCCCCTCTCTCCCCCTGAAGCCCACCACGCAGGTCCAGATTCCCGTCAGTCTCACAGTCGCCTTTTCCCTCACAACACGTTGATCTGTGTCTGAATCTGATCCAGACTGAGGATCAAAGGTTCTGTCGTTCAGCGTCCACTGCAGAGAGGCTCCTTGAGGCCAAGGGGTCACATCACAGCTGATCGAGGCATCGCTCCCCCAGAGGGGCATCGGGGAGGAGAGGGACACTGTGGAGGAAACACGAGATTAATGACATGTTTCAAAGCTAGTTTTAGTTTATATTATATTATCTGACATTAAATTTCATTAGATGTACTTACTTGATTGAAATTGTAAAAAGTATTTAGTCATTTTGTTACAGAAGCGCCAAGTTAACAAGGCATTGCACATGAGTAAGTCAAATAAACAGTAACTATATACTTGCATGTCTAACACTATCTTTTAAATTATTAGTAGCGGCTAAATTCTTCATCTTTACTTTGAGACTCAGCATGCTCAACGCATCCGTCTATTTGTCTGAAGTTAAGTCTTCAGCACTGATTTAAGAAATGAAGGATAAACAAATTAAGGTAACAACAAACGACAAACGCTATTTAAGCAGTGGTGGAAGAAGTACTCAGATGCTAAGTAAAAGTAGCAATATTAAATTGTAAAAACACTTATCAGTAATGTACCTGCATTTAAAATCTTACCTAAGGAAAAGTACAAAAGTATTGGCATTAAAATATACACAGCAGGTAAAGCTGGAGTTACTTTGAATTGATTCAAAGCTGATTCATATTTTTAATTATCATCTGAATCTATCAATTAATTTAAACTGACACAAAAAGTACAATACTGGTTTCCAAAATGTAGTATAAGTTTAAAAATGCAATTAAAACTTTATACCACCATGTACTTTAAGGCTTTGTGTATGTTTCTTACCTTTAATGACTCTCAGCATGATCAATCTTTCAGTGATCAGGTCTCCGTGCATCACCCTGCAGGAGTACTCCCCCCCGTCCTCCCCCCTCACGTTATTGATCTGCAGGCTGAAGTCGTTTCTCTCGAAGCGGGAGTGAGGACACTGAACGCGTCTGAAGCCTTTAGAGGTCCAGCTGGAGCCCCAGTACTGCAGACCGCTCCTGTCTTTTCTCCACACTGTGCTGCGGACAGAAGGGTCACAAACAATCAATTATTTTATTTAAAAATGTAATATCAGTGCAGGAATAGATTGTCAGGGCTGCTGTGAAGAATGATCTGTAACATGGACATACAAATGAGACATAATAAACAGGAATGTCATGTTTTTCTTGTATTTTTAAGATTATATTTTGTCCTTTAAGGTTGAAGAGATCTGTTAATAGATCCAGGGGTTGATTGTATTTTTGTTTGGTGAGTACATTAGTTTTTCTTGGCTATTTGTTGACTCTCTAATTTCAAATGTTGTGCTCATCTTGGTTTTTGTTGTTGTATAAATGCTATTAAAACGTGAACCCTCAGCTGCACAATCAAGTTATATACATGTTTTTTTTCACAACAATCTAAGCTATCAGCATATTTAGGCTACAGGGATGTCACATGGATGTTCAAATAGTTATGAGAACATACGTACAAAAGACAAAACAAGACGATCACCCAGAAAAGTATTCAAAATCAAAAGGACTCAAATCATCATGGCCGCTTTTCTTTGGAAAATAAAAATACCCATAATATTCACTCTGGGCACCAATAATCTATCAGGAGTAACGGGAAACAATACTTACAAACAATAATAACAATAAGAAAGTGTATCTGTAACCTGTACTGTAAAGCATCCTCCCACCCGACTTCTACTGTTTTTATTTTATTTTGTTGGTTGTATTGCGGTCATTTCTTGTTATGTCTTTATTGGGAAATATATACTAAAATCTAAATGAAAAATATAGTGCTATGAGGAGGAAAGTTTGGAGATGGTGTGTTATTTTGAGAGAGGAGAGATCGCATAAACGAGATGAAGATGGAGAGCAGAGTCATCAGCATATAGGAGGGAAAATGGAGGGATTTGTGGGAGTTTGGAGCTGGAGCGATGAAGCAAAGAGGGTAAAAGGATGAAGGAGAAAGCAAACATGAAGTTGTTTTACCCTTTGTTGGTTTTAGTCCAGATTATCTCGGGAATAACGCTGGATGAAGGGCTTCCGTTACAGGGTAACACAGCCTGACAGCCTGCTTCAACAAACACCTCCGTTTCCTCACACTCCACCCCTGAGGAAGAAAGAAGAAAATGAAACATCAAATAAAGAACATTTGCCAAATGAACATCTCACATATAATTTAAGACAAATGATATACACACAGGGGGGTTAAAACATATTTACCTGTCAGAAGAAAGGTTATCAGCCCAAAGAGGAAATACTCCAACGGCATCTTTATGGTTTTAATTGTTTGATATAATGTCACTGTAATCTCTTTCTTTCACTTGAACCTGCTCTGTTTCCACTTCCTCCTCTGTCTTCGATTTGCTCTCTGATGTGCTTTCTGATGTGTTTTCTGATCTGATGAGGTTTTTATATGAGCGCGTGGGGGTTTAGTAGCTCCTCCAATGATCACGTGACTTCAGCTTCACGCCACACTTTGATGTGGTGTGTGTGTGTCAGCATGGAACGTTTCAGACAGAGAAGTAAACAGGGAGACCCACGGATTCCCCTCTACTCTCTCTCTGTGTTTCCTTCTTCACAAAACATACATGTGTGACACAATATCTAACGTTACTCAAAAGCTTACAGGAACAAGATGTAAACAAGGTAGAAATCCTCTCTCTGGGCAGAGTTTGATACCCTATTTTCTTGAAATTGAATATGTATTAGTCTCAACACCTTACCTTTAGTAGGAAGACCAGGGACAGTTGTAACACTTTTTGGGGTTTTCCCCAATAAGTAAAAAACATTTACACTAGGATAGCCATTTTGCTATATTATACATTCTCAATGTGTCAACTACTGAAACAATGTATTTAAGATGTTTCTATGAAATAAGTATAGGTTGGAAAATGTATTTTTTGTAAAACTCAACTGTTAGACGGTTGTAACACATGCCAGGGACGGTTGTAACATGTTAATAACGGTTACCTTTTTTCAGACTACATGACAAAAAAGAGGGAAAGCTGTCAAATGCTAAGGCAACAAGATTTTAATGGGGTTTCACACATCCTCCAACAAACAATGAACAATGAACAGAACTTAAAACAGAACACCAGATGGAATTAATCTGATTCACAGTTGTGGCAGGTGTAAAAGTCACTTCCATCTGTATAGATAGCCTATTCTACCTTAATGATGTAGACCTACCTCCTTTGAGCTGAGAACATAGTATAAATCAGCTGCCTCCATCAGGTAGTCTCCATCAGGTAGTCTCTCAAAAGCATCTCTTGCTCTGTTGAGAACACCTCCTTGGGTGTCCAGTAGCCTACTCTGTGGGGTGATATTGATCCCTGACTCTCCAACCTCAGCCTCTTTTTATGGAACCGGTACAGGGTGACATGGCATATATCATGGGACTTTGCCACTGCCCTGACTGATTTGCCCTCCTGAACTTCATGTGAGGCCCTCTGCAGCAGAGGAAGTGGCACTCCCCTGTCTGTCTTCCTCTTTCTGATATTTGGCATACTGTAGACACACGCACACTGTACAGTATTTTATTCTATTGATCATTCGAGCAAATGAGCCATCATTGTAAATGTGCCGTGTTACAACCGTCCCAGGTGGTCCGTGTTACAACCGTCCCAGTTGGTCCGTGTTACAACCGTCCCAGGTGGTCCGTGTTACAACCGTCCCAGTTGGTCCGTGTTACAACCGTCCCAGGTGGTCCGTGTTACAACCGTCCCAGGATCACCAGTCATGTTTTCACCCCCTGTGAACCTGCCTGATTGCTAGCTTGAACATATTTAGCTAGTTATATGTTTAGCTTACAAAACAGTGACTCTAATAATACTAGTTTGGATTCCTAGACATTTGACCTCAAGACAGTATCCAAAAAATAAATCATAACATTTTTGTTAATGTTTTACCTCAGAAACACACTTTTGTTGATATCTTTCGTGACAGATTTCACAGCAATCTTTCCATCTAACTGAGCATGTGCAGAGTGAGTTTCATCACTCTAGCTTGTTTGTGATTGGAGATATTGAAGGCGTTACAACTGTCCCGCGTTACAACTGTCCCTGGTCTCCCTACATATGTCACTTAGTTCTGAAGTTGCTGCTCATCATCTTTTTAGCCTTGTATGTGTACTACCTACTTGTCTTTATTTTTATTTTAATATAACTAACGTGTGCTTTCTTCTATATATGAATATGTTCACTTATTGTGTATTATTGCATGTCTTTTTTACCTGCTACGCCACTTTTGCGTCTACGCCACTTTTGCGTCTACGCCACTTTTGCTGTAACAATGTAGGCTACATATCCCCGCTGTGGGACTAATAAAGGATTTCTGATTCTGATGTATGAAAGCGCAGGATAGATAAATATAGAAGTTAAGGTCATTTCAGATTTATGTTAAGAAGTAGACGTGTGTTATAATTCTTGAGGATTTGTTTAATGGTTAATTACATGTTTGGCTGGTTGATCATCATAATCACACTGGTACATGATTGTTAATCACATTGAGATGAGTTGTTTTGTTTGTTAAGTTTGTTGCACTTACTATGAGCTTGATTGGAGTGAATATATTTGCACTTTCCTTGTTGTTTGGAGTTTGAATCTTTATGGTTTTTGCACTTATTGTAAGTTGCTTTGGATAAAAGCGTCAGCTAAATGATATGTAATGTAAATGTTATGTGGATAGTGTGTAAATGTGTGTCTGACTGTATGTGTGTTAACCCCACAAAGAATAGCTAATGCTCATGGGGATCCTGATCAAATAAAGACACAATGCACAAGCACTGGTCATGCACAGTAGTATCTACACACTGTATTTGTACTTCTAAACAACGTTTGTTTTTTTAAATGTTCCTCTGCGAAGTTAGCTGTAGTTTAATTTACATTATTCTCCACACACTGCACTAAATCACAGAGACACAAGACATTTTAAAAGAGCTGAAAATAAACCTTTGGGTAACACTGGCTCATTTACAGTGATGTGGATAAATGTGCAAGGCCTATGAAAACAAATACATGTAAAACGTAAAAAAAAAAGGCCTTAAAAGTCATAGCATACATAGCATAATATGTTGGTTAAAAGTCATACTGTAGCATACATAGCATAATATGTTGGTTAAAAGTCATAAATAAATAACTTTTATGGTTAAGTTGGCTAAAAGGCTATAGAATGGAATAAATAAAGTATATTAAAAAAGTCATAGTATAGCATGTCGTGAAAAATGTGTAGAAAAAGTCAAGTAAGGAGGCGTGTGGTGCAGTGGGTTGAGCGTTGGTGTTCAGATCAGGGGTCACAGGTTCAAACCCAACTGCAGTCAGCATGTCGTTGTGTCCCTGGGCAAGACACTTCACCCCAAATTGCTCCTGTGGGGATTGCCCACAGTATTGAGTATGTAAGTCGCTTTGGATAAAAGCGTCTAACAAGTGACATGTAATGTAATGTAATGTAAGATTTCGTAGCATAATATGTGATTACAAATTCCAAAAAGGTAATAGTATAGTATGCAGTAAAACATCGTGTAAAATGTTATCTTTTCTGGAAAACTATACCTTGAATATCTAATGAAAAGGACACGAGCACAGGAAAGGAAAATTGCACAGTATTATCTATTACAGTAAAACTATATTTGTGCTCCATAATATTGTGTTTATATGACCGCATCTTCACTAAATGAGCTGTAGGCTTCTTGACAGTAAATCTCCAAACTGCGCTGAATGTTTCTTGTTTACAAATCCGTTTCAGTTTCATTCACGGAAGCTCGAGTTGTTGCTCTGAAACCGAAATGGCAAAACACCAACCCCTGCCACTGCTCCACCGTCACTGCCAGTCATCTGCGTTACAACCGATGCTTAACGGACTCTCATCATCATCATCATTATCATCCTCACCATCAATATCACAATCCAGAAACCTGGTGTCTTCTTCTGAAGGATTTTCATGAAAGTGATTCATCACCTCCATTCTTTTTTTCCCCTTCTCGTCAGTTCTGATATTGCGGTAATAGAAACAGGCCAACACTGCCATTCAAATGATTGTAAGATAGCCTATATACGATCAGCATACTTTACTAAATGTCGTTTAAGATTAGAAAATAAACATTAAAGTTAATGGAGTAATGTCTGTTTAACAACTGGTGCTCTGATTGTGTTTAAAATACTTGTTTGATAACTTTTTAGGAACACTTAACTTTAAGGTTAGGGTTATCCTTACATTTAGCTTTTATACGCAGTACGTAAACTAATGGAAATTAACATTTTCTTTATTGTATTTGTCAACAATTGCAATAAAGCGCAACCCATTTTTGATAATATAAAAATATTTCTATAGTTGTTGATCATTAATGTTTATTAAAGTGTCCTTAAAGTAGGCTATTTCTGTTTCTGTACATTAAAGATGCTGTAATACATTACATTACATGTTAGACGCTTTTATCCAAAGCGACTTACATACTCAATACTGTGGGCAATCCCCACAGGAGCAATTTGGGGTGAAGTGTCTCAGGGACACAACGACATGCTGACTGCAGTGGGGTTTGAACCTGTGCTCCCCTGATCCCAACACCTACGCACAACCCACTGCGCCACACGCCTCCTAATAAGATAAGATAAGATAAGATAAGATGGACCTTTATTAATCCCCATGGGGAAATTCAGTTGTACAAGCAGCAACAGGGTAAGCGTGAAAAAACAGGACAGCAAAGATTCACTCAGTTTAATCAAATCAAAAATAAAGTCAAGAAATTTTTTTTTAAATAATAATGATAATAATAATAAAAGACTATGAAATAGGAGATGAGTAAAAATAAGAGTAAAATAACTGTCAGCATATATACATATTTGGTCATCTAAGTTATGAAGTACGAAAATAGTTAAAGTGACAAGTACATTTTTAATACTGAAATTATCAATCTGTACATACATTACGTCATTTTACATAACTTTGTGTGTGTACATGAAGCTACTGCTTTTATCTTTTCAATACTTATCCATGCAATTTCAGGAAAAAAAAAGCATCTAATAAAACAATCCTTCGATCAATAAACAGTATCTGACGACTGTTTATAACATGCAGAACCTGATTATAGTCCTATTTTTATCTCAGTTTCTAGGTGAGATTCTGTCTTCTTTATTTCTTTCTAATCTATACTACATATATAACATTTAACCCTTATGTTTTGTTCGGGTCTCCCGTGACCCGTTTCAAGTTAAAATGATATAATAACTATGCTCTAGTTTTTTTTATCGGAACAAGGCTTCATGATATCCTCCATAACAGCTTTATAAACACTACAAAACTGATTTTGACCATTTTAGCCAAGTCTGAAGGTCTCTAAAGAAAGAAGTGTATCATTTGGTGTTCGGGTCTGAGGAGACCCAGCAGAATGTTTTGGGTGACTCGGGGTCACATTTGGCCCAATCAAGATTCATCTTTGACTTTAGACACCCCTCCCCCACCCCCTTCATACACTGTAACAATCATTTGTTCGCAACATGCACCTGGTCTCCCCTCCCTCTGCCCCCCTCCCCACGGGAACTCGACCTTTCTCAAAGAATATGTACACTAACACTTGAACGTGAACTCACACATGCACGTGTGCAATATGTGGTGTAATGTGTTTTGGGCCATAACATTACATTACAACAGGATTGTACGGTTATGGATGAATAATAAGTTAGTTATGATGTAGTTAAAACAATATTGGATGAGTCATTTTTTGAGTGTTTTGGACTGAGATAAATCATGGGTCAAAATGTACCCGGAACACCATGAACGGTAACAGCTTTCGAACACAACACAAGGGTTAAATGCATTTGCTCATAATGAAGCAGCATTTAAGAATCATGTTAGAATAATAGAGCCTGCCGATTATCAGGTCCGTAACGAGAAGATTTGGGTTTTTGATATAACAGTAAAATACTTAAATGATAGAGAGAAAAACAGCCGTGACAAACACAATATTGCCTTTCAGAAAAAAAGGGAATCACATTGATCCGTTGCAGTTACTTTTGTAGGTGATTTAGCATTTTCAGACGAAGAAATGTGTAGAAAACAAAACACATTTATTAAAAAAGGTTTGGAAAACCTACTGCATGTCACATGTAGACACATTGAGGGATATACTGTCACACAGATTGATGTGAAACACCTTAGAACATGTGGGTGAAACCACAGAGATGTTTTTCTTCATCTGTGGAGACATTTCCTCTGGTAAAAGCCCTGTGAGTGATACACAAGTCATTTTTCTTCTCATCCACTCACAACGTCCTACTCACACCAAACTCATTCAAATCGCTGTCATATTTCTTATTGTTGTGGCTTCAGTTTGGTGTTTTCTCCCCAGAAGTTTTACAGCCTGAACTGTACCTGTGTTGGGGGCATGTATGTGTCACTCAGTGTGAGGTGGTCTTTCCTTCAGATCATGTTCAATCCCCTCCATATGATGATCCACAGTGAAGGTACTATAATGGAAAATGCCCCTCATATGGAAACAATTGATCTCTGCGCTTGAAGTAATTCAGATTATTATGTTAATAGCATGGGTTGGAAAATAGGCAAATTAGCCTGCTTCTGTAGAAATTCAGCAGATGAGTAGTTTGTTCCTGTGTGAATCTGTTAGTCTGTATTACATATTTTGTCATGTATACTTATTTAATTATCTGATTTAACATCAGCATTGTCCTTTAATTAGCAATTAAGGTTTCAGACTTTCTGAATTATTATAATCACTGCTGTGGTTTAGTTTCAATAAATGATATGATTGTATCACGCATGTGTGGTGAATACATATAATCTTCCATTGTGATTTACTGGCAGAGGAAGCCGAGCGCAGATCTGCTGAGAATGGTTTCAAAATTGTGTTCAATCAGCATTTTGGTCAGCGCTGTCAAGATGAAGATGGAAACATGACTGTGGTGGAAACAAAAATAAGTACATGATCAATATCTATCTCTGTATTTTTGCAGAAACCTTCCACCTAACCTTGCATTAAGTCTTAAGCAAATGCTTCATCTTCTCCACATATTGATTTTTGCATGATCATTTTTAATTGTGCATCTTTTTTCTCAAATGTTGATCTAAGATTATTCAGCAATATGGTTTTGCACAAGTTAAAGAAAGTCAAACGTCTGCATCTCCTTGCAGCATAATGTAGATTAAAGGTGCACACACACTCCACATTTACAGAAAACACTCTTCTGCGTGTGGTCATATTTGAGTTTAATAGAATCTAATGTCGTTGTCTATTTTGAATTTCCACATACTCACTGACGCCTAGTAATAATGAAATGAAGACAAAGATCAGTTTTGCTTCTCTTGTTTCTTTGAAAATGACAAAATATTCCACCCAGCTCTTAACAACAGTAAGACTGAGAGTATCAGTCTGGGTGTTAGTGTGTGTGTGTGTGTGTGTGTGAGTGTGTGAGTGTGTGAGTGTGTGAGTGTGTGAGTGTGTGTGTGTGTGTGTGTAAACTGCCCCGCCCCCTCGCAAGCAGGCGGGGGGGAGAGAGATCTCTTGTCTGGATTGGAAAGATCGAAAGTACATCATAGACACATTTTGTCTTTTTGCATATTAGAAACAGAGTTGCGACACTAAGACTGCAATATAATGTTTGTGTAGCAATAATACATATGACATATTTTGTACATGTCTGAGCAGGGACGTGCACAGACATTTGGAGGGGCTATTGCTCTAAACTGGAAAAAGGGCCTCCCCCCCCGGAAAAAAACACATGACCTTATGAAAATTCTAACTTGTTTTTAATGTAAAAGGTTCATAAAATAAAAACACAACACTGTCATTGCAAGTGACACTCAGTTGACTTTTATGTCCAACTGCTAAATTCGTAATTCAGGCACATTTTTTGTTTTGCGGTCCATATCTCATTAAAATATCTAATGTTAGTAACTATTAAAGAAACAATGGGGACAATTCTGTTTAATGTAGTTTTACCATTGTAACTGCTGTGCAGACACACTGATAAAATAGGGCTTCTATAATTACCTTAAATAAACTCACTAATTAATTAAACCAGTTCAATACGCATTATTCTTATCATTCTTTATGAGCGTAGTAACGGTAAGGTATCTAATTACTTATTTATTTAGAATTCCATAACTTAATAACAGAGCTGGTCAAACTAAAGTAGAGACATTGCAGAAATCCTACAATAAAGCGAGACAGTGAAGTGTTTTCCTGTGAGAGAGGGCGATCAAGAAAAGAGAGAGAGCGGCCCCGTTGAGGGAGTTTACGGAGCAGAGTAAAAGACACCGAAAGACAGAAGCACAACAACAAGTATATTTAGGTGTTTTTTTTGTAAATAACCGATGGTGTCAAGAGGAAGTAAAGTCCCCTGGTTTGTCCCCTATACTCTAACGCCAGGCAGGCATTTGGTATGATCACCATAGCCATATGAGGCGGGACTCGGAGGGCTTTCCTTTGCTTCCAGCTGTCAGATTGTAAACAAAGTCACGTGACTGGGGCAGAGGACAGCGCTGACAAGGTGTGTTTTATCGCAGCGAGACGCTACAATACTAATTGTGGGTGTTACTTCCCCATGGAGCAGGGTGAATCACCTGATTCGGTTTACCGGCAACTTGGCACACATGACATGTTCGACAATAAAGAACTACATCAGACTTGAGTCCTGGCCAAAAGAAGTGTTTTAAAACTCTTTCATACGTTTTTGTTACCCCCATGTGACCTGACCACGGATGATCATGAGCCAAGGACATCACCTGAGAACGATAGGCTGTTGGCACAACAACCTGATAAATTGCAAAGGAGTCTGACTCCTCACAGGCATCACTAATCCAGCGACGCATTAATAGGCCCTCTTCCATAATGTAGGCCATCTTCTTTGACTTGGCCTCTTCCTGACTGATAACAGAAGAGAGACATTTAGAAAGTGTTTCATCACTTAACTGGGCTGCCATGAATTCTTCCCGAGTGGCAGGCAGTTGTACAAGCTCTGAGCTGTTACTGGCTGATCCAGCACCAGTAGACCGGGCCTCCTCTGGCAGTCGGTCCGGCACCGTCATGGCATCAAGAAACTGCCCTGTAGCAAGAAAAGAATCAGACAAGTCCTCTCCATATTTCTTTGACTGGGTCCTTGTAACCACACAAGCAGGAAAGATTTCGGGAGGTACTTCGGCTGATATCCCTGCGTCTAAACTTAGATCAGGAGAATCAATGACCTCAGGTACTGGCTTAACTTTGCCCCCAGCCAAGTCATTACTGAGGATGAAATCAACACCTTTGATGGGCAAGGCAGGGAGGACAGCTACTTTAAAGAATCCTTTGACAAGAGATGAGTGAATATAAACATTGTGCAAAGGAGCCGCAACTAGTGTCATGCCTACCCCTTGAACAACAGCACTTGATCCACATGATGATCTGGAGGTTAAAGGTAAGATGCCTTCTCTAATAATAGACTGAGAACCTCCTGTGTCCCTAAGTACCTGTACTAGCAGCTGGTCCTTAGGATCCCCTGTTAAAGAAACAAAGCCCTTTGAAATAAAGGGTTTGAAACAGGGATCAGGTACATCGTCTTCCTGGGACATTTCTATGTCTGATAGGGACACTCCTTTAATGAGTCCAATGCCTTTTGGCGTTTGAAAGCGTTGCGAAAATTGCTGTTTTCGCTTTAAGGAATGACACTCTGAAATAAGGTGTCCTGTTTTATGGCAGAATTTACACTCACGGGGTCCCCGTGGAGGTGATGGTGGTCCTCTAGACCTTTCAAAAGTAGTGGGGCCAAGATCAGGTCTTCCGGTTTGTGATACTGAAGCTTTATCTGGGCGCAAGGAAGAAGAGAACACAGTCTTGTGAGTGAGCATAAACTCATCCGCTAAGACAGCTGCCTTTGCCAGTGAAGTGACCTTCTGTTCATTTAAGAATATCACCATCCTTTCAGGCAAAGAATTCTTAAAATCTTCTAAGAGAAGTAACTGACGAAGAGACTCAAAATGATCCTTCACTTCATTAGCCGCACACCATTTATCAAAGAGAATCCCCTTCTCTCGCGCAAACTCAACAAATGTCTGCGTAGCAGACTTTTTATGGTGTCTGAACTTTTGTCTGTAAGCCTCCGGCACAAGCTCATAAGCACGCAAGATCGACCCTTTAAGCACTTCGTACTGCAAGCTTTCTTCCAAAGAAAGTGAAGATACCACTTCCTGAGCTTTACCTACTAATTTGCACTGAAGTAGGATTGGCCACATGTCTTTAGGCCAGACTAGTGCGGTAGCAATTCTCTCAAAAGCACAAAAATATGAGTCAACCTCCGACTCTCTAAAAGTTGGCACCAAAGCAATATTTTTACTTACATCAAAACTTTTTGTATGAGAGACTGTATGCGAAGGTATTGACCTCTCATATGTCTGCTCTGAAGAGATTCTCAGGGCATCAACTTCAAGTCGCTTTAACGCGATTTCTTTCTCAGCTTCTATTTCTAACTTGCGAATCTGCAGTCTGTGTTCATAGTCCGCTCTACGCACCATTTCCTTCTCCTGGACCTCCAGCTGAAGACGGGCTAGACGAACCTTCAGTTTGGCATTACTACTTGCACCAAAGCTACTCGGAGAGAAAGCCTCAAACCTAGGAAGCGTTGCAGGAGGAGCCTCAGGATTAACCTTTTCGACTCTAGGTGTAGCTAATACAGTCCGACCCTTCTGTTCTATAAAGGAAGCACCAACAACACGTTCACCATCAATAGACACATCAGCCCTAGGCTGAGTTGACATGCTTGGGATTACCAGAATCTTTAACTCCTCTAGTTTTTGCAGGATTTCATCTCTTAGCTCTTTTTTTACTCTATACTTATTTACTGAAATGTTATAGTGAGCTGCAATACATAACATGTCATCTTTGCGACAGGTATACAACTTATCAACACTTGGGCTTTCAATAAAATCCTGTAACTCAAAACCCATTTTTTCAGCCAATGTACAACACCTACAATGACTTCTCAATTATTGGTTGTCTGTAGCTCAGGAAAATATAGATCCCGGACGAGCCCCCATTCGTGTTACGTCCCCACTAAGGTCTAGGGGACTTGGAGACAATAACACACCAATAAAAATGAGGGAGTCAGCGTAAAGGTTGTTGAAAGGTTTATTTCTTTTAACCTTGAACCGAACATAAATCGAACAGAAATACTCTTTGTGTGAGGAGGAGGAGGAGACAAAGGACTGTGCCAAACAAAAGAAATAAGCATAACAAAACCAGGCCTATCTCTACATCTATCCTTTGAAACCAAAACTCAAACAAAAACCCTCACTAACTAAACTACTCAGAACTGGACAAAACAGAATACAGGGGTGGCAACAATCCGCTAACCTAGTGTGTCTAAACATTAGTTACCTAACGTGATGAGAAATGTACAGGGTACCCCAGACTTACCTAACTCCTCCACCTCTCAACACACACACTTTCACAAAGGTCAGAACAACAAGGTAGAATGACTTTCTATACTGCAGTCGAATTCAGGCTCCTCCATCAGCAACAGGCCCAGAGTGAGAGAGAGCGGGAAGACTTCCTGGGTGCCTCCTTTATGGTCGGCCCTGGCTGCTGATAGGCCAGCTGAGGGTGAGAGTATCCAATCAGCCATCAGACTCAGGTGCACAGGCAGATACCGATCAGCTGCTGATTAGCTGTGCAGAAGACAGGGAGAAGAGAGAAAAACAGGAGGGAAGGAGAACCACACAAGTACAGCCTGCCTGGCACGTAACAGTGGGCTTATCATGTTGATTCGGCCACAATAGAAAACAAAAAAAACTCTTGCTCTCTCCAGAGGGGCAGGTCAGACAAAAATGGCAAAAGGGCCGTTGCCTGGGCAACATTAGCCCGTACCTGTGCACGTCCCTGTGTCTGAGTCTGTGTGAAGGAACAAGGTCTAAATTACAGCCTCGATATATGCAGGCTTTTATGTTTTTCTATGACAGCTAAAAACAGCTATTAGTGATTAAAACAGAGGCATTGTATAGTATGTAAAACAATCAAAATGTTGTCGAAAATGTCATGATACGGTAAAGAGTCATAGTATAGTTTGTTGGGACAAAGCCTTAAAAAGTATATTTTAAAAATGCCCGTCAAGCTAGCTAAGTTAGCAACCACCAAGGCTCACTTTGACTTACGTTTTGTTTGATTCCTCTTTGTTGGACGATGTGGTAGGCTACATTTTGAAATTCTCAAGTTGAAATTCGGAAGTTGAAATCGACGTGGTTTCTCGGCGAACATTTTTTATTATCGCAGCATTTGAAGTTTTAGTTTTTTAGAGCAGACAATTGAACCCCCCCACACACATTCATCACATACATTCCCGTTTAGCATACCTCAGGCAGGGTTCGAACCCGCGTTGCAACGTTTGAATCGACATCCTTTTCCACTGGACCATCTCAGGTGGCAATCGGCAAACAGAACCAGAAAGAGTAAGAAGATCCGTTTTGAAACTTTCCCTTCCTCAACCTGCAGAGAAACAAGGCTTTCTCCCAACAAACTCTTAACATTAAACATTTCTTAAATTGTTTAAAGGTTTAAATTACTTATTATCAAACCCATGTCCTAAATACACCTGAGCAGGTTCCTAATACCTTCACCTATTTGATGTGAGACAATTCGACAAGGCTTGTTAGGGATTTGGAAATCTTCAGTTTGGGTGTTGAACTTTAAAAGTTGAAAAGAGTGATTGTCTAGGGAATTGAACCCATGTCCTGAAAACACCAGAGGAGGTGCTTAACAGCTTGAGCTATTTTATCAGAGACAATTCTGCATAGTTTCCTAGAGTTTTGATACATTCCTTTGGGTGTTGGACTTCAAACACATTTGTCTTTACTGGGGAATTGAACCTATGAGCTCATAACACGTGAGCAGATACCTAACAACTTGAGCTATTTGATCTGAGACATTATGGCTGCAATCTCATAGCACTTTTAAATATGTGCTTTAGATGTTTGATTTCAAAATCCAGTGACTTGACTTGGGAATCGAACCCATGTCCTCAAACGACCAGACCAGGTTCCTTACATGTTACAGAATTCAACCTTTGACACTCTTTGCAGATTCATTGTGAAATTGACATTTCAAATTGGGTCATGGACATCATAATTAAGTGATTGGGGGAAACAAACTAATTTCTTTGCAACTCTTGTAACATCTTAATTTGATCTGATCCGCTGACAGCAGTCTAATGGAGCTTTTCAATCTTCACTTTGAGAGTTGTACTTCAAAATTCACAACGTTTCCGAGGGAATTGAACACATGTCCTCATAACACGAGAGCTGGTGACTGAGGTCTTGAGCCATTTGATAGGAGACACTAGACCACCATTTCATAGAACTTTTGAATCTTCACTTTGGGTGTTGAACTACAATTGTGAGTGATTGTCTAGGGAATTGAACCCATGTCCAAAAAACACCAGGGAATGTACTTAACAGTTTGAGCTATTTCCTCAGAGACAACACTGCACAGTTTTTCTAGAGTTTTGCAACATTACTTTGGGTGTTGGACTTTTAAAAAATGGGGAATTGAACATATGACCTCATAACAACTGAGCATATACCTAACAGCTTGAGCTATTTAATCTGAGACACATGTTTGCAATCTCATAGAGCTTTTAAATATTTGCTTTGAGTGATGGAATTAAAAAACTCAAAGACTTGCCAGGGAATTTAACCCATGTTCTCAAAACACCTGTGCAGGTTCATTACATGTTACGCTATTCAACCTTTGACACTCTTTGTAGATTCATTGAGATTTTGAAACTCCTCGACATCAAAATTCAAGATCATAGCAGGTCCCTTACAGCTCGTACCATCTGTTCTTTAACACCTGCTGATTCATATAGCTTTTGACTCTTCACTTTAGGGGGTAGACTTCAAAATCAAAAACTTTTTCAGGGGAATTTAACCTACAGTATGTCCTCCTAAGACCACAACAGGAATCTTAGTTTGTAAGCTTGAGCTAGTTCATTTGAGACACTTGGCTACTGCTTTAAAGAGCATTTGAAGCTTCAATTTGGGTGTTGGACTTCAAAATACCTTGACTTTGCCGGGGAATCAAACCAATGTCCTCAAAACACATGAGCAGGTCCCTAACACCTCGAGCCATATGGTCTTTATTCAGAGTCCAGATTCATTAAGCCCTATTTAATTTGTTGTGATAGTTATTTGTATATTATTATTATTACAACCAATTGAAGTGGACCGCTCAACAGATACACTTGCAATCTGGCCGGTAAGCCCTAGCCTGTGTAATATAAATTAGATATATGTAGGATTTTTTAAAGACTTTAAGACATATTTTTAAACTTAAATTCCATTGTATGAGATGTCTTTCCATTATTGTTTCCCTAATAGACTGTATAATATTTCCTCTTCCTATACCTCCCTCTACTGGCTGCTAAACAAGTCGCAGAGACTCAAACCACTGTCTGTGCGCCTCTCTTACAGCTTTACGGTACCTGTTCTCTAACAACGTTACGGTACCGGCGCGGTGCATTATGGGACACAGAGTAAGATGGAAGCGTCCACTAAGAGCATGTTGACGCTTCAATAACAAATGTTTTAAGTGTAATATCCCCACATACGGCTGTCATTTATGCTTTTCTGGAACAATAACGACAGATTTAAGAGGCAGGAGATTGCCACAGGACCTTGGAACTGGTAATGTTCAAGATAATGCATTTGTTGAAGATAACTATGCTAAATAAAGCTAATGCTAAGGGTCAATGTACTTGAAAAGGCATCGTTTTTCTTTGATAGAAACGTTTAAAACATTAATAAATATCACCGAATAGCCATTTTACTTGAGTCATTTGAATGCCTTTTATGTGAAGTCTATATTTATTGTGTTTTTTGTAGAAAACATGTCTGTTCTGGCAGGGTTACTGAAGGCTGGAGCGTCCTTCTGTCAGACTGCCAGGGCCTTCTCTACAGGTGAGTCTAATGTTTCATTTATAACTTAAACACGTTGGTTTTGTGTCTTTACTGCAGAAAAACTATTACTTTGCATCCCTACAGTGCGTGCATGTGTTAGCTCTTTTCATTACGATGCTTTACCCTCATTATTTCTTGTCATAGCGATAGAAAAACACTACATATTGATCCAAAACTAGAAACAATAACACCATTAATTCAAGTTATAAACCATATTTGTAGATATTAACAAGAGTAATAGAGTAAAGCATAATACAAACAAATGGGAAAGCGTTATACATCACCTAAGCCAGGGGTGTCAAACTCATACACAGTGGGCCAAAATAAAAAAAATGGGTACTAGCCGAGGGCCGGACTGGTTCAATGTTTATTGCAAAACTTATTGAAATGAACTTATTGCACATATTAAACCTGGAACTAACAAAGCTTAAATTATTGGCTATAAAAACAACATTAAATAATCAGTTGCATTAATTTCTTATGGCTCTATCTGCAGCTTTTCCGGAGTCATTTCTTATGATTACATTTTTCCACAGGCCAACAACAGCTTCAAAAAAACTATTTCCCTCAAAGAAAAAACCAAACATGCCCTGTTCTCACAAGAAAGAAGGTGCAGAAGGAAACATCCATTGAAACTCAGTTTGCTGCTCTGTGATGCTAGTTCAAGCCAGATACTTGGCATCTCATCTTGGGTGCAAGTTCATCAATGTTTGGGGTCAGGCTCTGAGCTGAGGAGACCCTCAGGATTGAGTGAAGGTGTGTGTGCAATATACCGGCGGGCCAGATCTAATAGTAATTAGAAATTATCCTGCGGGCCGAAATTAAATCCACCAAGGGCCTGATTTGGCCCCCGGGCCTTGAGTTTGACACATGTGACCTAAGGGCAGTGTAATAAATGTACATACTGTAAATAATAATCTTATTAATAAAAACAAACAACTTTATTTGTACAGAATATTTAATCCAAAAATGCAACCCAATGTGGTTGACAAATAGGATCAATTAAGAATAAACAGTGACAGACGGATGGAGAATTACAAAGTTAAAGGGGACCTATCATGCAAAATGCACTTTTTGATGTCTTTTATACATAAACGTGTGTCCCCGGTGTGTCAGGGAACTCACGCAGCGTCAGAAAATAAAACCTCTCTCTTTTCCTCCGTACCCAAATCTCTAAAAACGGGGCTACAACGGAGCTGATCCAGATTTGCGTCCGATATGACGTAATATCTGAAATGTGGACCCACGGCCCTATCAGAAACGTTGCTATCAGAAACAATGCCCGACTGTTTTGGACGTAATATGGTCGGTGTTCACATTAGCATCGCTAACACTCAGAGCTAACCTGTAGCCTACTGGAGATAGCATGTGTGTGAAGAAGCAGGAAATAAAAAGGAACTCACCTTGTGGTATAACCGGCAAGAGAGAAAGCCTTTGAGCTCCATACTGTTTCAGAAATAATCCTTGATAATCCATGATATGGCGTTTCATCACGGCAGTATTTAGTTTAGACAGTAGCTGCCGGGTCCTGCATGAGCTCAGACCCCTCCTTTTTTATTTTGTATCAATCGTTATTTTTTTTTTAAAGCTTTATACCCAAAATCAGCACTTTTGAAACAGGAAGTGAAATAGAGGGATATGAGGCATGGCTAATGGGTGATCTGTTTGGTATTTTGAGCAAAACACTTCATAGACATGTTTTTTATATTTTTTTATATATCTGAGACCTATGCTATTGACTAAAAATAGCATGATAGGTGACCTTTAAATCCTAGTTCAATAAAGCATTTGCAAATATACAAGTGAAGTTAAAAGCCACATAAAAAACATCCAAGGAAGTTTAGATCAAGGGGAGGTTGTTCTGGTTTAGTGCCATAAAAACAGGAAGTAGCCTCACCAGATTTATTGTGGGAAATGCCGCAAAATCCTCACATTTGAGAAGCTGGAACAAGTAAAAAAATCGGCTGTTTTTCTTGATAAATGACAAAAAGTTGAGTTAAATGTCCTAATTATAGCGGCACTTTATGTAGTGTATGTTCACATTAAGAGACTGACTTGAAACAATGTTCTTTTTTCAGGCGCATGCTGTCAGATCAGGATGCATGCCATCCCCGAGCTGAAGAAGGTGGACCGGTGGACGGAGAAGAGGAGCATGTACGGAGTCTACGATAATATAGGCATCCTAGGTAAGTGTCCTCAACCAGTGTAAATCTAAGACTGCTAAATGTTTTTATTTATTTTTTGGGTTTCATTAATTGCAGACAGTTTTTGTTAAACTGGCCAGCTTTTAATTTATCTCTTAGGATGTGGTAGGGCTGGCCAGGAGACAATATATATTGTCATATTACCATGGGGTTATTTCATAAAGACTATTAATGTATTGAATTAGCAGAAAACATATATCAGGATGTTTATTGTAATTGAGACTATATTGTGATAGAAGATTTCTGCCAAACTACGCATATAGAAATCCAGATGCGTTTTCCATGTGATAAGTCAAATGTTGAATTTGATTGTTAGTGTAGCAGAACCATAACCAAACACTCTTGCCCCTTTCACACCAACGCGGTTCCAGGGCCGGTTCGGAGCTAGAGCCTGATAAGCACCATTTTTTCCTGTTCAGCCGCCTCTAAGCTCCGAAAACCGGTGCTTACCAAGCACCAAAAAATTGTCGGTCTAGAAGCAAGAACCGCATACGTCACGCTTACGTCGGAGGCGGGGGAAGGGGCGGGATCACCCTGAGCTAACCGTTTTTGGCGAGTACGGCAAATGAAAGTTGTGTGAACAAAACGGTGTCTGAAAAGAAAAACCGGTTCCGAACCAGAAGAGCGCTAGCACGGAGCTAGAACGGGAATCATGGTGTGAAAGGGGCATGTGTGATGATTTCAGTTACTAGACAACATTTAAAAAAAGGTGCTTCCAATAAAATCTTACTAAATTCCCAACAACTGCAGAACATTTGCTTTGGATTAATTTTATAAAAAATAACCTTTATAAACATTTGATGCAAGGCTGATTTAGCATCCCACATCAGGCAGTGCCTTGCTGACATTTTCTGATCTTCTCACTCTGTGTCTGCAGGAGACTTCAAAGCTCATCCCAAAGACCTGATCATCGCTCCGTGCTGGGTGAAGGCCTTCAGAGGCAACGAGCTGCAGCGGCTCACCAGGAAGAAGAGGATGGTGGGAGACCGAATGATGACTGAGGACAAACTGCACCTGGAGAAGAGGGTCCGCTTCCTCTACAGACGCTACAACCGCACCGGCAAATACCGTTAACCTGAACCAAGAATACTGGCAAAAACATCTGAGCAGCCAATACGAACTGACAGAGAACAGCTGTGGGATGCCATGCTGTAAACGTGTTGTGTATTGCCATTTTTTGCATGTTTTCTTCATGTAAAGAGAAGATTTGTGTATTTCAGTTCATCTATATTTTTTCCTGACTGCCACAAAAAAATGATATAAAAGTCTAATAAAGCACTGGAAAAGAAGCCTTGTGTGTTTTCCTTCTAAAAATGTTGTATAGCGACAGCAGGACACAAACAAAGTCGCTGAGAGGCTGAGGCCGGGCCTGTTTGATATTGTATGACACGCTAAAAAAGAGTACTTGCTGACATCAAAACTCTGTTGAATTGTAATGTAGTTTAATGAAAAATACGCAGTGATCAGACATAGACATTGTAATAATAATGATCAAAGCAATCGTAAATCTTGCGGTCAACAAAAAGTACAACGGCCCTGTGTCACCCTCTCTTCCACACACACACCTCACGCACGTGAACAGGATTATAATGAGTGCCGCCCATATCCATGTGACCCAAGCCAACCAATCAATAGTGATCAAACTAATATCTTATATTAAAACAAAACACATTACTATACATGTTTCATGGCTCCTACATGTTGCTATCCGATAGATGTTCCTGCCATTAGTATCAAAGAAAAGGCTCAAAGTTCAAGGCCAGGATCAGCAGAACCGTTTAAATAATAAAGAATCTCAATGATGAATCTTACCTTGACCTAACAAAATACATGTAACTGCTATAGAAATTGTGCTTTTCTGTGCCCTTTTGCAAAATCTATGCTCTTAAGTTATCGTGAAAGACTGATTAGTTATGCTCTAAAAACTAGTTGTAACTCAGACATTTGGTACCTGTGAAAAAATCATTTCTTGATAAAGATCACTAGTTAAAAAGGTTGGTCGTCTAAAATAGAAATGTTCTCTTAGGCATCCAAAGTACAAAGAATTATTTAGACAAGATTATCTATTTAGTTTTTGTCACAAAGTGCATCTGTGATGTTTTTTTTCCTTTTCCTGAAGAGTTTATATCAATGAAAAAAAATCGTATCTAAATAAATGGAAAACATGCAATATGTTCTCCATAAAACCACAAAGTTTATAACTTCATAAAAAACTGAAAAAAAATAAAATGCGAAAATCTTAGTATTGTTTTATTTTTGGTTTTGGTTTGTGAAGCTCTTTGTGTTATCTTGTATTAAAATTGCGATATAAATTAAGTTTGATTGAACGATTGATTCATGCCACCAATGCATAAGGCAAGACTGAAGGTGTTTATTGATCGTTCAATTCTATCAAATGCTTTCACTTGATAATAGTAATTTACTATTTATTGAAGCCTGCGAGTGAAAGCATTTCACAGACATACAAAACAAGCTAAATAATACAATACAGAATCCATGAAAGAAAAACAAAACAAACCCTATTTTAGTCAACAGCACATATTGCACACGGGTTGTATCGCACAGGTCAGGGCCTCCCCAGTGTTACAGTGTGCACACGGCCCTGCGCTGAGGAGCTTCTCCACTGTACCGCAGTGTCGTCCTGCCCCACAAAGAGAGCTGCAGTACTGCAAAGTGTGCAGGCAGCGAGGGAGGGGGAGGAGGGGGGAGGAGGAGAGGGAGGAGGGGGGGGTACCGCACTATCGTTACGAGTCCAAGTGTAGAAAGGCAGGAGGAGAGACGCATTATTGCAGCACACACACAACCCAAACTACCGCACTTCACACAAGGCGCACGGAGAAAGCGAGAGAGAGGTAGGGGGTGACAGAAATCAACAGAAAGACAACTCATTTCACATGACTGGACTTTTCCCCCGTTCATCTTGAAATTGCATGTTTTTGCCAGTAGCTTTTAGAAGAGGAAACTCAACCTCCAGCAGCCAATCAGCGCCTCCTCTCAGCATCAGGACCGGAGGAGCTGCATGCAGCCCTGCAGGAATATAATAACCCTCCGCGGATCCCTCTCTCTTACATGGATTATCATTTAGAAGTACTTTTCTCCTGAGCTCGCATCGCCCCACTTCACTTCCTGCTCGCCCGTGCAGCCTCACAGTGAATTATCGCCCGGCCCTTTACGTGTCTTGGTGTATTGCGGTACTTTGCTGACGACTTGCAGTATAAATGCATCGCTAGAAGATCACTGCGCAAAGACCCTCCGCCTGTTTACTGTCGGCGCGGCACTTTATTCGCTTCGCTAACTGAATTTCTCTGACTTTCCTTTGGAGCAGTGCCTAGAAATCCTTGTCTAGTTTTTTTTCCCTGTGATCTTTCCTGTTTTTTTCTTGCTTCTTATTTTCGGGTTGTACTTCAGAGCCTCCCTCTCCTCCTGTCTGTGAGTCAAACAGCTGCATAGAAGATGTGAGTATTAATGCGGCTTTTCTGCTGCGCTCTTTTCCCCATAGCATCATTACCAATACCTATTAAACATACTCTGTTTAAATATATATTCAAACCAGGTTATTTTCTTGTATGTTTTTCTCTGGTGGGGGGTTGGAAACTGAAGTGATTTCTTTCAGCTTGATGGATTTTGCTGACGCAAGTGAAATGTTCCGTCACACCAGCACTAAATTATGCATTCATGGGTGGACTGCTGCCACTGTGAAGCCTTAGGTGTAGTTACATTGACTTTTCTTTAAAGATAAAACAGAGATTTAAAATAAATGTGTTAGTCAGCATATTGTGGGTCAGAGGGTTGGAGGTCACCACCATCACCTGCTCATGTCAATGGATGAGGAAATTCATGTTTTGCTAAATAATTTTTAAGCCCTGCAGTAAATGTGATTTATCCTAAACTGTGCATCACTCATTGCTCAGTTTGAAACCCCCTGAACCCCTTCCTCTCCCCCCACTCCTTTAACCCTTTCCCAAAATTGACTCTCCTGCTTTCCTTTTTTGGTCTGTAATCCATCACAGGAGCTTCCCCTTTCTCTCCCCTATCATAAAACCAGGACTTTCTCTTTCTTCTTCGGAGCCGTGGCCTATATTTCCTTTAATCCAATTGCATCTGCATTATCTGCATTCCTCCCCCTTATCCACTCCAATGCATACTAAGCAATTTCCTACTTTTTGCTATGTGGTGGCTTCATCCCTCCTCTATGACAAGAAAAAAAGGCCTATTTCCTAATTTCCTTCTTTACACGAGAATCTTATTTTCAGCACTTTATTAGATTACAATAAAGCTCTCATATATACATCCATCCATCCTCCGAACACCTCTTCACGTCAGTTCCTCTTCCTCGTTCCTCTTCCTCCCAGGTCTGCCCCAGATGCTGCCGCTCCAGGAGCCCCCGGGCCCGATGGAGCCCCCGGCGGAGGACCTCCCGCCCCCCCCAACACCTCCAGCAACCGCAGGCTACAGCAGACACAGACCCAAGTGGATGAGGTGAGCTGAACCAGGCCAGAGCTAGATGTTACATTCAATGCATCAAAATAAAAGCAGTTGAATCATGAAACATGGGGACTTACTGTAAACGTACCGTGCTTCTAAAATGATTTGTTGCTGCTCTTATTTCTCATAACTTGTTTAAAAATAATTTGCAAATGGATGCAACGACTCATTAACTCTTATTTCTTATATTTAGCATCCTTCCTTGTGTCCTACATGTACACATTTTACATATTTCTTTATTTGTCTTGCACAATTGGATAACTTTCACTATTTTTATTGCACTATTTTACTTCTCTCATGTTTTAAGTATTTTGTATGTCGCACTGGGACTCTTATTCCCAACGAGTACACTGTAGCTAATCGTGCATATCACAGTAACACCTTTGATTCTTGAAGCTTTTCTATAACCCCCCTTGTCATCCTCTCTCTCTTTCTTCTTCCCTAACCGCTGCCAAATGCTGTCTCATCCTCGCTGCTGTGGGCCAGGTGGTGGACATCATGCGCGTGAACGTGGACAAGGTTTTGGAAAGGGACCAGAAGCTCTCGGAGCTGGATGACAGAGCGGATGCTCTCCAAGCCGGGGCCTCCCAGTTTGAAAGCTGCGCAGCTAAGCTAAAGAACAAGTACTGGTGGAAGAACTGCAAGGTGGGCACTTAGCGCGGCTCCATTAAATAAAACCTCTATTGATCCTTGTCGGGAAATTCAGGTGTCATAGCAGCAATAAGAGGGAAGGGAACACAGGATAGGGTAGGTTAGAGGACACATATGAAAGGAATACATAATGTAAGTATTAGTATAAATTAAATTAACAATATAATGAGGTAATGTTTACATACTGTGTATACAGATGATTATCAATATGATAAATATGTATTACGTCTATGGGCGATTCCTTTTTACTGAAATCATTGTGAATCATGTCTGCATTTACAATAAGTCTTTTTGTTATACATTTAGTAATATAAAGGGCTTTTTGTGTGAATTAGCTCCTCAGCTCTTGTCTTTTAAAGCCTTCATGCTGAGGTGCGCTGAGGCGAACACACAGGGTCTGCTCGGAGGACCCTGCTCTCCACACACTGATCTTGTAATGAGCTGCTGTGGAAACTGGAGCAGATGCTTCAGGGAACATGGGAAACCAATATTGTAGAGTTTCCACTACAGACTACAGTGTGTTCCATGTTCTTTTCTGTCTGCAGGCATTGCACTCAGATACAGTCTGTCTTAAATGTCCCTTAAGGGTTTGAAACGTCACTTAAATCTTTGTTTCTCCTTCCAGATGATGATCATGATGGGGATCATTGGAGTCATTGTGGTTGGAATACTATTCTGTAAGTAGCATCTTCACTGTAATACTACTCACATTGTTGGATCCGTTGAGTTTTTATTTTATTATGTATAATTAGAATATGAATAATAATATGAATTATGACATAAGAATTTGGGAAGGTCAACTGGAGTTTATTGTTGAACAAATCACGTTTTCGGCTATACTAAATTAGATTAGAAATATTTTTTCATTCAATATTGGGAAACTGTGTTGTCACAGCAGCAGAAAGTAATCCGGTATTACACCATTAATATTATAATATACTGTATAGACATTGTTAAAGGGGCCTTAGTATGCTAATTAAGTACATATTTTCACCCTCTGTCTGAAACCAGAGCCCAGTCTGCTCTGATTGGTTAGCTCTGTTGTGATTGGGCAGCATCTTAGAGATGTCCCGCCTCTTATTCTCTCGTACAATATGTTGGAGTCCAATAGATGTGATTCAGGCAAGGCGGGGATTTTAGTCTTTGCAGACCATTTACATGCACTAAAACCTATAGGAAAGGGAAAACCCCAAAAAGCATAGCAGGGCCTCTTTAATTTGACAGGGTTAGGGTTGCACGGCCATTATTCTTGACAGTAAATAATGGTTATAATACAGATTTAGCAGTTCTTTACTAAAAACAAACCTGTAAACACAACATAAGGAGAGCTCAGCTGTCTCCCTGTTCTGATGTATTGCCAGGTCCATTAGACTAATGACTTCCTCTCTCTCCTCCTCCTCCTCCTCCTCCTCTCCTCCTCCTCACAGTGTACTTCTTCTACTGAGCTCAGCCCATCAATACAGATGGATATGGACTTGAGAACGATATGAGAGGAAAGAGCAGAAAAAAAAAAAGATACCCAAGCGCCACTCCTCCCCTTTTATCCTTCCTCTCTTCACAGTCTTCCATCAAACCATCTTGCACTTATACGTGACGACAGTAGAGTTTATAGGTGTGTCCCCCCCCCTCCCTCTTTCCCTCCCTCCCTCTCTCCTTGTTGCTTTCTTCCACTGTTTTGGCGTCCTGTCTCTGCCCCTCATGTATTATTGAAGGACGCAGCAGGCGGAGGGAAAGAGGAAGAAGGGAAGGGAAGGGAAGAAGGGAGGGAGAAAATTCTTGTGACACACGAGGCTAAGTCCTGTAAAACATGGCTGTGAGAGGGGGGGGGTGTACCATGAGAGGGGGGGTGTACCATGAGAGGGGGGGTGTACCATGAGGGGGGGTGTACCATGAGGGGGGGTGTACCATGTGCAGACGGTGAGTGTGTGCAGGGAGATTGAACAACAGTTTGCAGTCCTTTCGACCCCAGATATACAGCAAAGCTTGTTCATATTACCTTTTTTGGACATTCCTACATTTGTAAGTTGATACTAACAGACTGCTTCTCTCACAACGCTCCCATCATCCCTACTTACTAACACACGGTCATGATAGATTAAGATTAGAAAAGCATTTTTGTTGTATGTGTGTGTGTGTGTGTGTGTGTGTTTGTGATCCAAAGTATTGTAGCAAGTAGCTTTTTTTGGAGATAGCTGGTTTTATTGGTTTCCTTTCTGCAACATTCAGTAATTATGATAAGAGGACAAAAGTAAAAAAGGGAAGTTATTCAGGGGAAAGTAGAAAGAATGTTTCCCTCTTTTGAAAAAGCAACATCTGGAGTTCAAATTCTGGACACATAAGCAATTATTGATAAATGACTTGCATAACTATGCTTCATTTGACCTTGGTTTTACTACCACAGGGGGGAGCATTGTGTTGTTGTTATGCTAAGTGGCATATTGATATGCACAACTATCAAAAACAGACAATCTACTGTACACATGAACTGAGGGAGGACTCTTTACTCTGACTTGGACACAGCCATAGACAGGTGGATGTGAAGCGTCACATTTAAAAAAAGAAAACTGGTACAAAAGCCAACTTTTGTACAAGTTGTGCTGAAATAATAAGTTAGTTTGATGTTGAAAAAGCAGGGAAACGGGGGAAAAGGTCATGATTTAGAAACCCAGATCCACCTCCCGTCCCCACTCACTTAAAAAACAGACTCACCTGCAGAAATGCAACATGAGGTGTTGTTTCTAACTTGCATGGCAAACCGTGTCCATAGTTTTGCCTTTTTGTGTGATCTGTGTATCTGCCATTTCTGAACCTAACTGCCGATTGTACATTTTATTTTGTTAGTGGTTTAAACGACCTGTGTATATGTCTTTCTGATCTTAAAAAAAATGACGCTTATGCAATGCAAGGATGCTCAAGAGTTTGCCAACATTTGATTAATTTCACTTTCAAAATTATATTCTCAGACTGCAAACAACTGCTTCTATAGTGAGCTGTAAAAAACCATGTAGTATTGTATGGATTGATTATTAGCACACATGTCAGATTATTCTCCTGAACACGTGTTTATGAACTCTTCAGGTTTTATGGGGGGATTTAAAAGTAAAGCTAATTTTGAGAGTTGATTAAATGAAGATGCATAATGTAGTTGTAATTATCTGATGATATTGTGCAGCGATGTTATCAGGTTGTTACCACGGGAGATAAGAGAACATGTTTTGGGATTTAAAACTGGGAAATGCAGCAAGAAGATGCAACTGAAAAACAAATGCATGCTTACCACTTTTGCTGATGCCAATAAATAAATCATCAACAGAACTGAGTGCTGACCTTTGTTTTATTCTCCTGACACATCGAGACATTTTAGACCTGGTTTGAAAATGTTTTCTTTCACAATATACACTCCTAGTGATGCCAGTTTTCTTACAAAGCTTACAGATATTACACTAGAAAGGTACTGAAGTTGATCATGTCAAAGCCTCAATCAATCTTGTTGAGTCACATAATCCTTCATTGTGGAAAGTACATCACAAAAAGAGAAACAAAATGGAAAATCAAGCACAAAGAAAGCCATAAATAAAAGACAACAAACAAATACAAGTACCAAATTAAAAAGAAATAGTGCAAAAACAGGAATACTATATCCAAAAGAAAGTCTAACCCCTCGAGTCGAAAGAACCAGTGATATCTTCTCATAACATTAATAATAACTTACAGACTCAAGAGGAAATCTCTCTGGGCTCAGTTAAAAGTCAGGATTATCTATTAGAATAAATCCTTATTTATGTCATGACCTGGTGGAAGAACAGCACGGTGATGATCAGAAACCCAGGACCCACCAGTAGGAGCCTGAAGAGAGAAGATATACACAGTATGTAAAGCAACTCTCAAGACATCAAATATTTGATGATACACTTTCTGATCAAATATAGAGTGGACTGCAATGCAATAATAATAATTATACATCATATTTGAATAGCGCTTTACAATATAAGGGAGGGTTGGGGTTAGGGATGGGAATTTGAAAGCAAATGTATATTCGAATATTCGACCCCCAAAAAAACGGATAACCGATTAACCGAAATGTACATATCCTATAAAAAAAAAAAAAATGTGGGAAAGAAATTTACAAAAAAAAAGAAGAAAACATTTAATTTTGAAAAATAAATAAATACATGTTCAATAAGTATAGAAATAGAAACCAAGTCGAACTTGTCAAATGTATTGAACTGGTGATCACAGTTTGAACAGTTGACAGCTATAGGCCTACAGCTTTCATGCTTAAAACATAACTTGGTTTTTAAATGAAAGAGGGATCATACACGATTAGGGTAACGTAACCCTATTACAACAGAGATCAACAACCTATAACAGGGCCTATGCACAGAATGCAGCTATTCAATACTCATTCTTTTTAAGAATATGAGCATGTCTACTCAGGGGAGAGGCGGGCGCGGAGGCGATTCACAATCAGGCCAGCTGTAGAGAAGACCCTCTCAGCTGGAATTGGGCATAAGATGAGGTTTGAGTCTGCGTTATCTGCGTGTAGGGAGGGGCAGCAGCCATGTCATTAGCTAGAACTAGCTAGATCTGATGGATTTGGACATAAACGCGAGTGAAGTATAACCGGACGCGAGAGAGAGAGATCAGGACCTGCAGCTCTGCCCACTGTGAGGGACCGGTGAGCGGAGCAAAACACCCCTTTAGACCTAACACACTTAGCTATGGCACTGTCGTATACATTGAACTATTCCATTTGATAATATGTAATCAACTTCCCAAAAAAAAACTAAATAAATAAATTACAATAAAAATATTCATAACTCATATTCTCATATTCGAATACCTGAATAATTTCGAATATTCGAATATTCGATTAATCGTTCCCATCCCTAGTTGGGGTAGGACAAATAAAGATGACCATTAGTCATAAAAACACTTAAATTCCCGTAAAAGGAGGTGTGTTATATTTGATCATATTTAAATTAAGGAAAAGTTAAATTAAACTTCTAATTGTCTCCATGTGTTTTTGCCCTATTTGTCTGGTGTAGTAATATTATCTGGTATGGATTTGGAGTCACTGGGTCACATGACATTGAAGCTATTAAAAATACAGCTATGATCATGACACATTTATTGTATTTTTATATAATATTTTAAACTCATATTAGATAAGACAAGATTAGTCATACTTGATTGATGCCAAATTGCTAAATTGTTTTAAATATGGGTAAGTTAACATTGAGGTTTGAAAAATAATATTGGTTTTGTGTCCTTTAAATGGAAATGTACTGATGGTCAAGTGAAAAACTGTAGTTGAGAACGAGGGTGTCTTAAACCCTGCTGCTGTAAAACAAGAGGGTTTCTGAAACATTACCGCTTTTGTCAAAGTTTCTCTTATTAACTTTAAACAACATCACAGCAACAGCCACACATTATTACCTTGTGGTGGACTTTCTACCACAACAGTGAGGGACACAGGGGCGTCCAGGGCCTGGTGGGACACCCTGCAGGTGAGCCTGGTCCCCAGGGAGACGCTGGAGGGGACAGACAGGTGAGAGGACAGGGAGTAGGAACCGTCTCCGTGCTGCCGGTGGCTGGAGAGAGAGCCCTGATCCAGGAGCAGTTTGGGCTCTGAGTCCTCAGGAGAGAGGGACCACCACTCCATCTGAGAGGAGGGGGAACAGTGAGATGGCCTGTCAATCAATCAAACTGTGCTATAATCTTAATAATAAGAAACTGAATTAATATAGCACATTTAGTTACACTTACAAAATGGTTAACAATAGAAAACAGAACACACAAAGGGAATGAAGTAGACCAAAAGCCAGAAACTTAACGTCAAAAAAAATAAAACAAAGAGTGTAAAATACACAAAATGTCATAACACATAAATCAATTGACAAAAAAGCAATCTGGAAGGAGGGAGAAAGGGGGGAATATGACCTGTCAATCAATGAATCAAACTGTGCTATAATCTTAATATTAATAATAATAATAATAATGGATTCAATTTGCATAGCGCCAAGAGGGGCAAATAATAAAGTAGTATTACTAATAATAGTAGTAGGAGGAACAGTAGGAGTGGAAACAGGGGGGCTGTGATGGGTTAGGGGTCAAAGGCCATGGTGAACAGGTGAGTTTTTAATGATCAAAAAAATAATAAGAAGAAGAAACTCAATTAATATAGCACATTTAGTGCTTAACAATAAAAAAAACAGAACACATCAGGCGCTTTCACACCGGAGTACTTTTCCCGTTTAGTTCCGATAGTTCCTGGGATTTTGCGTTCACACCAAAAAGAGAACTTAGTTCACAGAACTTTTCCCCCCTTTTCAGTCCCTGCTGAGAGGTGGTACTTTCCTGGGGAGAAAAAAGTTCCAATTTCGATTGGCTGGGCGAATTGCAAACCACGCCCCGTAAAACTCTGAAAAGTTTTGTGAAGCCGCCATTGTATTTGCTGGCATTAGCATTATTAGCATTAGCATCAGCCCCGCGCACCAACGGAGAGAGAATAACTTATGGCAACACAAACAAAAAAACATGGGAGCGGTGGAGATGAGGAGGTGTCGGTGTTCTGGCGATTTACTCGGAAGGCTTCAGTAGAAGCTGCTGGGAGTCCCAGCAGCTTCTACTGAAGCCAGTCCCCAGCTCCGGGGACTTCCGGCCGGGGACTTCGGGTGGCAGTATACGCCGTGAAGTGGTTTGCGGCCTGCCAGTAAACCCAAAGCAGAAGAAGAAGAAGTGACGTCAGCGGCTTCATTTGCCTAATCCTCCCTCAGGGACTTATTCCGGTGTGAACGCGATCTGCTCTTTAGTTCCATGGGGGTACTAAGTGCTGGGAACTAAGTACGGCAAAGTACTTGGTGTGAAAGCGGCTATTTAAAGCACAAAGGGAATGAAATAAAAGCCAGAAACATAACACACAATGAAACAAAGAGTGTAAAATGCAAAAAAATGAAATTTGACATACATAAATTGACAGAAAAGTAGTTCTAAAGAAGTGAGGATTTTAAGGGGATTTAAGAGCCTGAAACAGAGTTTTTCAGTGCAATCGTCACACAGGAACGTGACATTCATAGCGCTAAAGAGACGTGTGGTTAAAAAGCATCCAAATAATAATCGAAAACATTGAATTGTTATAACATCTAGTGACAGACCTGAGCATCCAGTGGATAATATTTAGAGCAGTGGCAGCTCAGCGTCTGGGGCGGGTCCGTCTTCAAAACAATCTTCTCCTCCGAGAGGGAAATTTCAGGAGGTTCTGAAAACAAAGAACAAAATAAATTGATATATTCAAAGATTCAAAGGTTTTATTGTCATATGCACAAAAGCTACAATGTAGAAATAACAATGACATTCTTCTGACCTGAGCTCCTCCAACAATGCAACATGTCAAATAAAATACAAATAAAAAGTAGTGCAAGAAGTAAATAGAATATGATACAAGAACAGAATGTGAAATTAAATAATGTACATTAAGACTAAATTAAATACGGTTTATTGCGGTGATAACTATTTATATCAATAAGTAGATTGCAAGATGACAAACAGGTGAATGTTGATCGGGGCACTTAGCAGAGCTCAGGTGTTTAGCAGTCTTACCAAAAAGCTCCTAGAAAGACAAGGTGAACCTAAAGGTGGGGTATGTAATTTATTTCAGAAACACTTTTTGTTATATTCCATGGAATGCTCTTAACATCCCGATAGCAATGAATACATTAAATGTTTTGACAATAAATACATTAAAAAATGTCATCTGTGGAAGCCGTGGCGCTGTAAAAAGCACGACCAATCATCTGCCCCGGCCCGGCTAAAATAACTGGATGGCCTACCTGCCTGTCAGCCTTCCATCTGTGCACAAACTTATCTCGTGCCCTCATTGGTCATGTGCGCGTTCGTGTGTGTTGGAGGAGGGGCTCTGTAAGGAAGTCTGAAGGAAGGGTCAGATTTTTTCCGGCTGTGTACTTTCAAATTCTAGCGCACTCGAGCTGGTTTCTCCAAAATTACCTACCCCACCTTTAACTAATGTGCATTTAAAAAAAGAGGAATAGTTTCGGCGAAAACTAAAAGGTACCATGGGGCCAGATTAGAATTTTCCAAAGGGGGGTTCGTTGAGCATGAAACACTTGAAGTAACTAAAGGATAAGTTAACAAAGAAAGTAGAAAGAAAGTGAGGTCATAGAAAACTATTTCTGCTAAAAAGTGAGCAATGATTGAGTCAGAGCTCAACATTTCAGATGTGTGTATCTCACACTGCAGTGTCACTTTCATTCATGTACCTTTTGTTATTCATGTTTTATTATCTTTGCTTTTAAAGGAGTGTTTTTAAATGCCATTTTATAATATGTTTCTTAATGTCTTTCATGTTTGTAAAGCACTTTGAATTGCCTTGTGTTGAAAGGTGCTATATAAATAAACTTGCCTTGTCTTATTGCCTGTGGGATAAAACTGAGTCTGGTCTGAGTTTAAACTTACGAGTGACGTGCAGCTGGATGACCTGCTGGGCGTTGAAAGGCCCGAGGCTGACGGTGCAGATGTACGTCCCCTCGTCCAGCGCCTTCAGCCGGGACAGAGTCAACGAGGCGTCTCCCTGTCCGACGACCAGAGAGGCGTTCACGCTCGAACCCTGCCTTTCTGCCAGCACTGACCACAGAGAATGAAACCGAAATAATTGAAAAACAATCTCAACTCGAGGTCCATCTTCTGGCTTGATTTAGAGACAGATTTTTGTTGCACTGTTTCTTTCTTGTCCTCTCTTACTTGTATGTTTTGCGCAGACTGCTTATACTTAGCTAAGGCTGTTGAATGTAGTTTACATACAAGATGAATTCCTAGAGTAACTACACAAATTGATGACCAATTATGTCATCTCCTCTGGGTTTTAGAGCTTGGATCTCACTAATTAAATGTAAAAAAATATATAATTTAACAACCCATTTATTATGTGGTTAAGAGGAATTCAATCCCAAAGTACTCACACAAACTGATGATTACGAACACAAGTTTCAAAGTTACTATATGTCTCAGTTACCTCATCCATGTATTGTGGTTCAACAACATATTTATTATATAATATCATGACATATTTCTGAATGATATTACGTTTATTTTAAATGTTTGAATACCCCAACTATTCTGTGATGTCAAAAAAGCCACTCGGCGTTCACAAAAGGTTGTGATTGTGAAACATTAGGCGCTTTCACACCGGAGTACTTTTCCCAAGAACTAGGCCGATAGTTCTTGGGATTTTGGCTTCACACCAAAAATATCTGGAACTAGAACTTAGTTAATGCGAACCTTTTCACCCCCAGATAGTCCCTGCTAGAGAGGTGGTACTTTCCTGGGGAGAAAAAGGTTCCAATTCCTGATTGTCCCGCTGGCTGGGCGAATTGCAAACCATTGTCCTCAAAACATCACTAAAAATAGGCCTTAGATTTATTTATTCATGAACTTCCATGCCACTGATTCCAGTAATGTAGCATCCTCAACATTATCACTGCTGTCAGAGACACAAGAGCACACACAAGAGCACACACAAGAGCACACACAAGAGCACACACAAGAGCACACACAAGAGCACACACACACACACACACACACACACACACACACACACACACACACACACACACACACACACACACACACACACAGGTAATGTACAATGACACTGTTTACTCTTGACTAGTTATTAGTGGCAGCTAGTTTACTTTGAATTACTTTTATATGGTAACTTACTGCCACTTAATTTTATAATGCTGTATTTTTTATCTTTTCATCTTTGCTGTTGTAACGCTGTTAATATCTCCGTTGTGGTAAAACGGATTTCTGATCCAGATAAAGCAGAGTACCAGTGGCAGCACTCACCCACTGTGCTCCCCTCTGCATCATCCAGCCTCGTCTTCATTTCAAACACTTTCCAGCCTTTCCCCCGGTGCTGCAGTCGCCATTCAACGGCCACTTCCTGCGCTAAGGGGGTCTCCTGCTGCCTGAAGCCACAGTACAGGAGAACGTCTCCTCTCAGAGGGGCGGACACAGACTTTATGTGGGAAAACACCAGGAAGATCACTGCAGGACAGAAAACAGAGAGAAAAAATAGTCTGTCGTGATGTTGTTGATGGAAACTGTTAGAAAAATATCACTGGTCACCGGCTTGAGCTTCAATATCAGGATCCATGTATTTATTATCCTCTCAAGAATGGAAGTAGTCATCACATACAGAGCATCAACTAGTTCCTGAACAGTGTCCTTCACATGCTGATATACAAGAGAGGGAGTTACACAGTCACAAGATGGAGGAATAGAAAGCAGTATTCAATGTTTAGTTCAGATTAGCTCCACGTCAGAAATGATCATGCTTGTCATATGTCTATCTCCATAGAGGCTGAATCATCATGTTAATCACATAGCTATCATATGCCTAAAACAGTCCTGATGCTCTTCTAGGTAATCATACATGCTGTCATGTACACAGCTACAGTTGGGATACCTTTGTTATCATGTTACTCTGATATTGGAAGAGAACGTTCAGTATTTTCCCAACAGAAACGATTCAAAGAGTGATATTAAACACTTGTTCTAACCTTCAGTGAGAAGAGTTCCCGAGGGGCTGAGAGGTAGACCCAGTTTATTTTGAATGAGGGTCGACTGGTCCCTCTCCACCACTGAAGTCTGCAGAATGAACGCAGTGCTGAACTCGCCTCCCTCCACACTCAGAGACACCAGGAAATGAGTCGCTTCCTGAGCCTCCTGGGGTCCATGAGGAGAGTAACGGCTCAGTTCACACATCACCTCCTGCTCATTGCAGTCAGCGTGGAGTAACACATGAGCATCAGGGATCTGAGGGGACAACACTGCAACAGAGGGAAGGACAAGAGGCATTTAAAGAGGCACTATTATGCTTTTGGGGGGTTTTCCCCTTTCCTGTAGTGTGTTATATAGGTTTGTGTGCATGTAAATGGTCTGCAAAGGCTAAAATCCCTGTGTTCCCTCTCCCGCACACACACATGCATGAAACTTCTCCATTGGACTCCTTTGTTGGTCATACTGACATCACTATGTAACACTTGCGCTTCTATTGGCTAGCGCTCCAACACATTGTACGTGATAGACTAAGGGGCGGGACATCTCTAAGCGGTGGACCAATCACAACAGAGCCTCTGGTTTCAGACAGAGGGTGAAAAGAGGTGCTGCAGCACAGGCAGTATGAGAGAAATAAAGAGCTTTTTGAACATTAAAGCAAGGAGACATGTCACAGTAGACTAGAGACACTAAATACTAATATGAACCTTAAAATGGTCACAGGCCATGCTCATTTTACACCAATATTTTAAAATAAGGAAGGAAGTAAACACCTGTGGCTTCTAACAGGATGGCATCTGGGTCAGGGATTGAAGGCGGGACAAACGGAGTGAGTGTCTCCAGGGATTGGTCAGGAGCCACTGGGACGTCTCTTAGGATGAGAGTGGCTGGAGTCCGTCTGAACTGAGACCCGCCTCCCATCCCATCCACCCCCACCCCCTCCTCCACCAGGGTGCAAGAGAGAACCACATCCGCAACCCCGTCACCTGAGGAACAGAGGGAATATAAAACTTTAAAACATTGACTCATCTAGAATTAATGAATGACAAGTTATTACTCGAGAAGTGGAGGATAACTACATTTAACTTTTTTTAACATAATTAGGTAAATGAATAACAGAAGACTACTAATAAACAAAAAGCAAGACTTTATTTTATGGAGCCACTATTTCCTAATGATGTCCTTACATTACCTGGGAAATACTTTTTTATTTGGTATATATTTTAGGCACATTAAGACAGAGTTCTGAGATATTTCCTAAAATTATTTTTAGTTGTGTTGATTTTAAAAGCAGTGGTTGATTTCCAGATTAATTAAATTTGACAAATTCTATATAAAGACAAGTCATTGAATTAAACTCCTATGTATTGCTAAAATCTCTTTCTTCTCACACATTTGATGACATTTACTTTTTCATATCTGTGCATGTTAAAATGATCCGTTATGCACTAAATTATTCTAGGTCATACATTAGCAGTTCATTTGATACAATTAATTGTAAGTGTAGGAAGTTAACACTATCTCCATTTTCCATTTAATTAGTGCCAATTACATTAAGGTTAAATTAATATATTTTTACAAGATTCATAACTGAAGGTACATTTAGTGTCCATTCAGAGCTGCGTCAACATGCCATCATGAGTTATCTTACCAGAAACGCACGTCAGGAAGTATCCAAACAAAATGACTTGAATCATCATTATGGAGTCCTCCTGTGTCCGTGTTTTTAGGAATACAGAGTGTTTTTAGGAATACAGAGTGTTTTTAGATGATTAACTGTTAGTATGTTACTAAAAGATAAAGTGAAATAACCACTATCAAACACAAAAACCCCCAAAGTACTTTCACTTTTGATTTTAAAAACTAAAAACAGCTAATTGCATCGGTACAATCCGGGTATTTTACAGCCTCTCCTTCATCCCATGCTTGATGTAAAATAGCGTTTCAGAAATTGATCTAATATAGTTGTAAACTATTGAGCTACAGTCAGAGCCGATTCGCTATCCGGAGCATGCGCAGTGAGCAGCAGCAGAGGAGAGAAAGTGAAAGTGAGCAGAGAGCATCCTCCAATGAGAGAAGAGCAAGACGCGGGTCAGGGGTTACTATAGAAACAAGCAACGGTCACTCGTTAGGCCCGTTCTATTACAAAAATGCAGATGTTAGGAGAAGTACTCAGATCTTGTACTTGAGTAAAAGTAGAAGTACTCAGATCTTGTACTTGAGTAAAAGTAGAAGTACTCAAATCTTGTACTTGAGTAAAAGTAGAAGAACCAGAGTGTAGGAATACTCTGTTACAAGTAAAAGTCCTACATTCAAAATGTTACTCGAGTAAAAGTACATAAGTATGAGCATCAAAATATAGTTAAAGTAGCGACAGTAAAAGTAGTCATTGTGCAGATTGGTCCATTTCAGAATAATATATAGGATATATTTTATAATGATTGATCATTAAAGTGTTATCAAAGCTGGTAAAGGTGCAGCTAGTTTGAATGACTTTGTATACTGCAGGGTAGCTTGTGAATTTACTCCAGGTGGAACTAAAGTCTGATTTAGAGTAACTAAATAAATGTAGTCGAGTAAAAGTACAACTTAGCAGAATTAAAGAACACTTACCAAATAATAACACAGCAGGTCCACACCATCATGTTTGCACTTAGTTGATCTCTGAGGAGCTGCTGTTTAAGGCTAAACGTCTCAATGGAGCATTAATGACACACGGCCTGTGGTCTGTACTATTCTGCAATGAATTTAACCCCCAGGAGGACAAAGTCCGAGTTTGTGAAGAGTCAGAAGTTGAGTAATTTATAATATACAATAGTGGCATGTATGGTATGATAGGGACCATATACAAAGTTGGTTAAATGCATGTGGAAGTGGACAGTTATCGAGTTATGTTTACTAGAGAGAAGATCTGTAAAAACAAACGAGATACTGACATGTAAAATCACATTTAGGTCTGTGTTGACTTTATTTATTGTTTTGACAACTGTATGATGTTGTTTTATAGCTTTCCTGTGACAATACATATATTTCACCTCAGAAAGACTATGTAAAAAGCAAATTTAGCTGTTTTTTTTATGTCATTTTATGTCGGATGTCTTTGAATTACTGGGCATTTCAGTTCTCATGCATGGTTTTGTTGATCCAATCTATGTAATTTGCGACTCTGGTATAGACTCCATAGGTTCCCTTCTTCCCGCACTCGACCCCCCAGCTGACGATCCCCGCAGCCCAGAAACGTTGGTCACTCCACGTGGCGTACGGGCCCCCACTGTCCCCTTGACAGGAGTCCTTCCCCCCTTCAGGCATCCCGGCACAGAACATGTTATCTGTCAGACCGGGGACATTGGCTCTAGTGCTCTGCTCCAAAGTGATGGACCTACTGCATTCCGGCTGCCCCACCATAGGAATCTTCACGTACTTCAATTTGTTTGACAAAACCTGAACGTGTGTGTCAGTTTCTGTCAAGCCAAATCCTGACACCAGTCTGCAAAAATAAGAAAGTGTAATGAATAGAAAGTCTCCAATTTTGAAGATTCACATCTTGGCACAACAAGGGACCAAAGAAAAAGATTTTCAAAAGCAAGATCAAATAAGGTGGATACAAAAAGAATCCAAAAGAAATTGATTATATTGAATAATGAAATGAAAACCAGTTGTTTCTTTACCCCGCCTCGCCCACAGTGTATGTGGTATCCTCTGCTGGCAAACAAATGGGCATAACGGAGGAGTTGAATGTGATTGTGTCTTGCGTTTTTATCAAGGCAATGTCATGGTTGTAGTTTACGTGGTTGGGGTTGTTGTATCCAGGGTGAATGTGGATTGAAGCAGCAAGCACAGGCGATCCCAACATGTAAGTAACATGAGTGAGTCCCGTGAAAATCTGCAAATAGACAGCATAAGAGGAAATTAATGTACATTTGGGGATAAAGATAACACCCACAGTGCCCCACCTACAGTACAATGGTGGACAGTAACTATGTACTGTTTTTAAGAAATATCACTTGTGGTGATACTTGTGGTGGTAACAGAGAACAGGGGGGGGGGGGTGCTAGTGGAGCACGCTCATGAGCTGTTCGCCGGACCCTCGCAGCGGAGTTACTGCGGAGCGCGATAGCAGAGCGAACAGGTACGGGAGGTGTAGTTAATCAATCGCAGATCGCATCGTGCTCGCGGACGGATACAAAAAGATTAAACCTAAATGGGTCGCAAAATGTACTTTGGCGGCCGTTAATATACCTGGGCGGCCCGCCCAAGTAAAGTCTTTGTGTGCGAAACCCTGCGTTCCACCTCTGCACACTTACCTCTACAGCGTCATTTGTTACTGGCTTTCCATTAGACATTAGGTTATGAGCTGCAGTCATGATCCAGCGGTCTGCAATCACCATGCCTCCTGCTCTTCCTCCACTCTTCAGGAGCACCTGCCATGGGATGGTATCGGCTGGAGCTTCAGCGCCTCCAATGATCCTCTGAAAGCCAGTGATGAGCTTTGTGGGCTGGCCACAGACTGAGTGGATAAGAGAGGTATATATATATATGTTCAAAGTTTCACACAAGTCATGTGCACACTTTAAAATTCAAACTAAGATTAAAGGTGTGGTAGGTAAGTTTGAGAAACCGGCTCGAGATACATGAAATGCTTTGAGAATAAATATATTAAAAAATGTCATCTGTGGAAGCCGTGGCGCTGTAAAAAGCACGACCAATCATCTGAGCCGGCCCGGCTAAAATAACTGGATGGCCTACCTGCCTGTCAGCCTTCCATCTGTGCACAAACTTATCTCGTGCCCTCATTGGTCATGTGCACGTTCGTGTGTGTTGGAGGAGTGGCTCTGTAAGGAAGTGGCAGATTTGTTCCGGCTGTGTATTTTCAAATTCTAGTGCACTCGAGCTGGTTTCTCCAAAATTACCTACCCCACCTTTAAGTGTTGTAGGTTTTTATTTTGTAATGAAAAGCAGTACCTGGTATGCATGCGGGACTGACAACAATATCGCTGTTGGATCTCCACCTTCTGTCGGCCTCACAGGTGAAGACCACTGCAGAGTAGAGAGAGGGTCATAAAGACAAATCAGTGAGTTGAGTAGAAGTGTACTCCAGTGTGTGTCAGTATCACTGTTGTGTGTGGTAACAGGAGAAACAGAAAACCCCTGAACACACCTGTAGGAGCCACACGTAAAGTATTTTCTGTGTTTGTTACGTCACATTTTTTGAGTCACTATAGGTGGTGGGCGTGTCTATTGGATTTAGGGTGGTGACGTTTGCGCTTATATCCGGTTGCTTTTACCGGCGCACTTTGTTATAGATTTTTGTTGACCGCATACGCAATCACTATACTGGATATGGACTAGAAATAATTGTATGTTTGCTTGTTTCGTTTGCAAATACAAGGTCAAACGCATACCAGTAGAAAGACTGATTTTTTGCGCGTCAGACAATGTTTTTCTCTTGTTTAGTCCCTCACGGCACTTTTATTGGATTACTACAGCTGCAACAACACCCATCATCAGTGATGCTTTAAAAAGGATTGTGAAACAATGGCTGCCTTCTAAATTACTGCATGTTAACTTTGTACTTTCCCTATTTACTGCAGCAGCCCTCATCATGTACAGACGGTTGCATGCTGTATGCGTACAAGTCGGACATACTCTTTAAATTGCTGCTTGAACTTTCATCCTTTTGCTCATATCCGCTGTGCAAAGGATCGTGAGTCAAAATAGCCAGAAAAGCATGCCTGGTTGCATATTGCAAAATGCGACCTGCTGCAGTAGAACTTCCTGGTATTCTTGACGTGCCATGTATTGAAACATACTAAAATTGTTTTCGCTTATTAAAACTTTTAGTAGTGTAGGTATTGCAATGGACCAAATGTTTTCTAGCTTGTTTTATGGTTACTGTTTAAGGTAACTTCGATTTTTTTCAGCCCATTTGTTTTGTATTAAATGCATTTCCATTCTTCCATTGATTTCTGTGTTGTCAAAACCAATAGGCACACTCTAAAATATTCCTCCAGTTGTCAATTCATCCCATTAAACAGCAACCCAGCAACACTTTTAGCAAAATACATAATATTGGTAAGATTCAAAGCAGTAAAGAAATCTATCTGCCTCCAAAGTGCATTATCAGTTCCATGTAAGTTTCATGTGAGTCTGCTAACTGAGGGCTATGGCATGTATGAATGGTGGGAAAAGTCTTAAGCTGTACATGATAGCATATTACTCATCAATATCTCACCATTCATGCCTCCAAGGAGAGAGTAAAATGGTTCATGACAGTGATACTGAACAACAGAAAGGTACTGATTCTGAGAGCCAGACAGGAAGTTCACCCCTCCATTCAGCAGAGGTTCAGGTTCTCCACAATCAAGAACTGCAGGACAAATAAAACAAGGACATCTTCATATGGAGGAACACAGGAAATGATCGAGAACACTAAACTTAAGGTTGAATCCTGAACCTGAACTTTTGAAAGAACGATACATAACATTCATCTGTTTGCAACTCACATATATATCAATATTCCAATTACTGTATATAGACTATTCTGCACAGTTTCTATCATATTCTGTTTCTATTCTATTCTATTTTATTGTATTTACTTGCACTATTTTATCTGTGTTATTGTGTTGCACTGTTGGAGGAGCCTGTGACCTAAGATTTTCATTGTCATATCTACACTGTAGCTCTGAACACATGTCAATAAAAGCCTTGAACCTTGAATCCAAAATCAGTTTCCATTTATGTTAAATTGGATGTTTTGACGGAGATTAAAAGGTAACGTACTGTGGCATTCTGGGAGAGGAAGGTGCCACAGTCCGTTGTTTTGGCACATGGTAGAGAAACCTTCAACCTCCTTACCATCCTGAAAAAGTAAAGAGGGGAACTTATAAAAAACACAAAATGACAAAGAAGTGCCCTCCATTGAAACAAAAAAAGGTTTGATCTAACCGTCATGAGTTTGTATCCTTGGTCGCAGCGCACAAAGATGTAGTCTCTGTACAAATACTCGCTCAGGTCGGGGGTGACCCGGCCATTATCCACACTACCAGAAAATGGACACTTCACTCCTGGAAACGATATCAAGCAGACATGTATCATTTACTGCATATACAGTAAGCAGGGAAATGCATTTCACTGTTTCTCTGCCAACATATTTTGACACTTGATGAATAGAGTGCTGCAGGAATGAGTCTAGGTCCCAGACATGAGTTAGCATTTTTGCACTTCCAGTTCCTTCATCTCAAAGTCTGTTGGTCATGTCTTTTTGGCAAGATGTCTGAAATAAAGTCTGTGGTTAAAGGTAACCAATTATGCAAAATCCACTTTTTCTTGTCTTTTATACATGAATATGTGTCCCCAGAGTGTTAAGGGTTATTTAGAAATCTGTCTGAAAATGAAATATTCAGATTTGGCCAAGTTGTGATGTCACAATTGTTTTTTGAGCCAAACACTTCAGAGACATGTTTTGTATATATCTTAGACCTATCATATATTGATGGAACAGAGTATAATAGGAGACCTTTAACAAGCTTTAAGCTAAAAGATATTTTCACTTTTGTTTTGCTACGACATAAGTAAGTAAATACCCCACTCTTGAAATGTGAAGCTTAATCTGTGATAAAAAAAAAGTTGGGTTACTTCTGGCAAATTTGAAGTGATGTTCAGCTGTGAAGATTATCTTGCTTAACAAAACGTGAAATAATTAAATCATTTCAAAAGTCATTATTTGTCTGCAATCCCGATTATTTTCCTCAATAGTCCAAAATGGAATGGAAAAATAAATGTGCCTTTTTGTCGATGGAAGCAGGGCCATGCTAATTTCAGGGTTCACCTACAAAAAGACATCCTCCCTGCAGCACTTTTATTGCTTATTTCTCCTCCCACTTCCCCCCCCCTCACTGTGTGTGCTGTAGTCCAGGCTCCAGCCTCTGCTCAGGCCTTTCCCGTCAGTGTGGAAGTCCAGCCGGACGCTGTTGGAGCTTGTGACTATCAGACCTGGACTCTTTCCTCCACACAGCTTCCAGGGCTCTCTGTCTGCGACGGTCACCTTTTAAATAGACACAGCTAAGTTATTATATCTGTTTAGCGTTAAAGTTATTCATATTAAATGTAAGGAGGCTGCTCGTCGTTACCTGCAACCAGTGATGGGGACAGATTGTTCCTTGCTCAGTGTCCACGCTCTCGATGTGGAAGTTGTCAGTGAAGTTGAGAGCGACAGTGAAGCCAGATTCTACAGAAATAAAGTACTGACAGGACAGAGCATGAGGCGAGGGGGTCAGGATATCCTGGACTGAACAGGTGTCCCTCTGGCTCATCAAATGTACCGCCGTTGCAGGATACTGGGAAATCAAAAGAAGGAGATTGATGTTAAATGTTTGTTCAGGTGCTTTGTTAATGCTTCACCATCAGTGGATCATTAGTCAGCTGTTTAGCTAACTCGTAACATCAAATCATATTCATGAAATTAAACATGTTGTTTGCCGCCTTGTTTGGATTTTAACAATCTTATATTTACTTAGATTTAATGTTTATAAAAGTGTATGTTCACTCCACAAAGGAGGTTATGATTTCCGCTCGGTATGTTTGTCTTTAAGCAGATATAGACAATACAGTAAAACTACTGGCCCAATTTTTTATTAAACTTGGGTAGAAGGTGTAGCATGAGCCCAAGGAAGTAACCATTAACATGTGTAGCAGATCTGGATCAAAGGCTGATAACAATACAAACAGAATAATCAGAAAATATAGTCCCAGTCTGGAGTAAATGTACCTGGAGGAGTCACATTTAGTTTGCAGCGTACATGTTGTTTCCCTCTTACGACTTAAAGCTCATGGACACAGAAAAGTGAGAATAAAAACGTCCCAGTTCGTCTGTATACTCAACACTCACACACACAGCTGCGCTGGTCTGAGCGGAGCTCGTATCCGTGGTGACAGGAGCAGAGGTACGAGCCGAGGGTGTTGAGGCAGATCTGAGAGCAGAGCGGACCTGAGCCGTCTTCAGGATCTGGATCAGAACACTCGTCTATGTCTGATAATAAAAGACACGTTGGGTTAGGCAGGGGTGTCAAACTCAATTTCATCGCGGGCCACATTCGCATAAAGGTTGCACTCAAAGGGCCGCTTGTAACTATATAAATATATAATATATATATAAAATAATGTCTTGTATTACATTATTGCCTCTGAATTGGATTATTATCGGATAGGATAATAACTTAGTAAATAACTACGTCTGAAAGCAGAAGTTCAGGGCAAATAATTGCAAGTCTCTTCAGTGCGCATGTCACAAAACGAGATGCATTGTTATGGGCAACCTGCTTCTGTAAAGTTGCATGTAACCGTATAATAAACGTATTATATTCTTTGCAAGCTCTTGCGGGGCCACATAAAATGAAGTCGCGGGCCGGATTTGGCCCCCGGGCCTTGAGTTTGAGACCCCTTGTTAGAGGGATGAGGATCAGTGGTGGAAGAGTTACCATTGATATGTTCTTTTTTTAGTTTTGTTTTCCTAGCGCAATAAACATGCTGAATTTGCTCAAAAGGTAAATGCTACGTTCTGCCAACACTAAGGACTGTACCACTCTATCTTATCCAACCCTACAAAAATAGATTATATTTTATTGTTGTATTGTTCTGTGTTTTCTGTTGTTTATTGTGCTCTGCTGCAAGTCAAAGTTCCCCTTGTGTGCTTCCTGTAATGGCAATTGTTATGTTTTCAATGTCCTCTTTTCTACTTGCCACTAATAATAGACAGGTAGTGATCGTACCCAGACACAAACCATAATATTTTACAGTGGTTTTATGCACTTTAGTTTGTCGTTTATGAAAGTAGTTGAACACAGACTGTGGATTAGTAGGAAGTAGAGTTGTCCACTAACCAGAAGAAGGTGGTTTGATCACCAACAGTCAACATGTTGGGGAAGATACTGATACTATAGAGAGGAACGTACCATGTTTACCAATTTAGAAAGTAGTAGCATTGATGTGGTATGGTCTGTAGGTCCGCTAAGAACTTTGAGCGCCCTCTTTACCTTGCCTCTATTTTGACTTAGAGTGCATCTAAATACCACTACCAAGTGTTCAGAATAATACTGCAAGATATATCTAAACCAAATAATATAACAAACACAAACATATTAGGCTCCTAGGCTACCTATTGCCTGGTACTGAGTGGAGAAGCCGACGTTCTGGCGGTGCTCCGGGTTGTTGTCGTCGCTCTGGAACACGAGGCTGAGTCTGTTGCCTGGAGACAAGATGGGCTGGTTGCCAGGGTGATGTCCATCAGCTGAGTTCTCATGGCCACAAAACTTCCCGAGGATCTTTGTATCGTAGAAAACCTGAAAGAAAAGATAATGTAAAATACACCGCGCAGCTGAATCTACTGCAGTGTTGCTGCTGAGTCACCGAACCAGGAGACAAAGTCCAGAGTGGTCTAAGTTAGATTTAGAGTTCAAAATCTCAAAAGGTCTTTGCTTAAAGCTTCCATAATCAACATTGTCATATTCAAAATGGATGAAATGACTGTGTATTAAGAAGGGGTTGCTTGTAATGAAAGACCCACAGGAGATCTTCTGTCGAGTCAGCGGAGAGCAAAACGGAGCTAAATGTGGTGACTAGAAACACAATTCATTTGTCCGATTTGTATAACTATTTTGAAATAGTATATCCAAATCTTGAGTTTAAAATTCTGAACTGGCATATGTAAAACTAGTTGTAGTTTAGTATATTGGAAAAAGAACAAACACATTCACATCTGTTCGGGGGGAAATTAGTATGCGGGGAATTGGTTGGCAGCGAGCACAACACAAAAAGTGGTTTAATTATCTAAATGACGCCATTAAATGGGAAATGGGAGGAAACGTTTACCAGAGAGCTTTGCTAGGAGGCTCACAGAGGTACTTTGCATTACCCATCATCCAGTTAATTATACTGGGATACTCTAATGCCCATTTTGGGAAATCAGCAGAACTTGAAAAGGTATGTTCATTTTGGCAGAAAAACTGTTGTCAATATTTAGTCAGGTTTTTCAAACTGGCACTTGAGTCACATTGAGTGGTGGATGAAGTACTAAAAATTAGCAATACTAACATTGTAAAAAATACTGTTATAAAAAAAGTCCTGATTTAAAATTCTTACTTAACAGATAAAATGGCATTGAAATATACTATACTATACTATATACAGTACTCGTGTTATTGCCCATTTCAGAATGATGAATATTAAATGACTGGATTATGATTATTGATGCATTAATGTGTCTATCAAAGTAAGTAACTACAGCTGTCAAATAAATGTAGCTTCCGAAATGCATTGGAGTTAAAGTATAAAATAGCATAAAATGAAAATACACAGGTAAAGTAAATCTAAATTGTACTAAAGTACAGTACATGTGTAAATGTATTGAGTTGCATTACACAGCACTGGTCAAACTACTACACTACAAACACTACAACTCAGGTGGACATTTCAGAGGAGGAGCAACATAGGAGGAAATGAAATGTTAAGCATCAGTTTGCACGCACTACTTTAAAGCAGATGTGTGTCTCTTGGCGTAAAGAAGTGGAATTCTTTACCGAATGATTTAAAGGGCTGTAAGAACATTTTTATGTTTAAGAAAATGTATAAAGAAAGTCTAATTAGGGGTAATTTGGGGTTTGTTTCAGTATTTGTAAGCGACTGACTGAAAGAATATTGCTTTTATTTTGTAATGGTAATTTCCTTAAATGTTTTGTAAGAAGGGGCAGGTAAAATAAGATTTTCTTCTCCCTGCTCCTTTCCAATATGCGCTCTAAAAAAAAAAAAACAGTATAAGTGTACATGTTTTGTAAAGTTGAACATGTTTTGTTTTAAAATAACTGCCATGTGTGGAATAAACAAATGAATAAATATATCTCTGACTGTGAGGGAGTCGTAGAAGCAGCCTGCAGTAGCCTCGATGTCCAGGTGTGTGAAGGTGAGTGTGATGCGGTATCCCTCCGGCACGCTGAGGTCCCACTGCTGCTGCAGGTTGGGGGGGTACGGCTGGGGGTAGAGGGGGGACTGGACCCCCCCGTGCATCGCAGGCTCGGGGTCTGGCAGCCGCCGGCCCCCACACACACACACTGACAGGAACCTGCAGTGCAAACAGAGTTAAATCAGTTAGTTATCATCTGAACCGCTGGTCCAAAGTTAACGCAAACAGAGAGAAAAGAGTAAACAAAGTGACACAATCAACACAACTGTGGCAAGCGTATATTGTTAAGGCTTTAATATGTGACATGCTGAAAGGCAGACAACCTATAAAATACTGCTTATCTGTAATATTGGTTGTACAGAATAAAACACAAGGTGATCAAAAAAGCAGCTCCATAATGACAGATGGTAATCAAAGTTAATTTTGGAACCAACCTAGACATTAATTACAAAAACTATTACAATGAAACATAAAAATGGGTTGAAAACTAAATCCAAACTTACAAGATGATACAGGAAGTCCACGCCATCGCTGGATTTAAGGATTTAAGGATTTATCCGTGAGTGAAATGATCCTCTGCTGTTTGGGGAAATGTCTCACATTCAAGTGAAACATTCAAGTGAAACATTAATGTCCGTCGTTTGCAGTGTTTAGCAACTCTCTGCGTTAATGCCAGGAATAAGCCTTGTTTGTTTTGGCAAAATCGAAACAAGCTCGTGGTTTTAAAAATGTAGAAAACAGGGTCGATGCGGGGGATAGTTCATTTGAAATAGACAATTAGGAAGATCTTTTGAACTATACATTATTATCTATTGAGAAAAACTACACTGATTATAATTGTAGGTTTCAGGTCCAATATGTTAATTCCTCATAAGACCTGAATCCATCACTAGAGGGGGCTGTTAGTCTTTTTCAGCGTCTTCAAACACAGAAGCGAGGCGTTTCATTTAGAGGTTAGTCAAACACTATCATCTGGTCAAAGACAATCATGTTAATAATATACTTTGAAACAAACACATCAAATTAGAGAAACATGACATTTGGTTGGTGGTTGTCTATAACATTGGAAGCTGTACAGCTCTGTGAAAACATGAATGTATGTCTTTATGATAGAAATAAAAAATGTAAACAGGAGCGCAACAACATGAGTTATGAAGTTTATTGTTTGTCATGTGAGAGCACTTCAGTATCAGTGAAACCCACAGCGCTCAAAAACATTTTGATTTACAGTTCAATCATGAAAGTATTCCAGGGAATGGATGTCAAGTTACAGACAGTGTGTATAAGCTGATTAAAAGACAAAGATACATCGTGTTATGAAGTTGGTTAAAGCCCACATTCTCTGCAGTATATTTGCAAATGTGTTTAATACAAAAGTATAGATCATGCTTAATGTTATTAATGTTGGTACGTCATTACAATAGTATAGTCTATTCTAAGATCTGAATCAGTCTTTGATTATAACGATATAAAGGTTAGTAAAAAAGTATTCTCTCCTCTTCCGTCTCTTTCTAGGATTGCTCTACTGAATCTATTGTCTCCTGAATCCAGGCTACATAATTCTCCACCTTGACATAATAACCCTTGAACTGCTTCTGACGACAGCTGGCTCCCCAGGACACAATGCCGGTCAGATAGTAGGGCTCATTGCCTTCAGACATCATGGGCATCACCAGCGGACCCCCACTGTCCCTCCTGCAGCTGTCCGCTGTAGCAGATCCAGCACAGAACATGTTACGGGTGAACATCATGGTTTTGGGAGTTATCCCATTACCCACGGATTTGGGAGTTATCGGTGTATTTTGACACACTGTAGAGGAGTAGACATCAATATGAGCGTATTTCAGGCTTTGAGAAATGCCTGCCTTCTCCGTCCCCCCCCAGCCTGACACCGTGCCATGTTCACCGTCCACCAAGCCCCTGTTAGACTGCGGCAGACAGACGGGAAGGAGGTTTGGGCCCAAATTCACCCTGGAAGAGAATCTGATAAGAGCAATATCATGGTCGAAATTGTTGCGGTCCGCCATGCCCGGGATGTAGTTGGGATGAATGATGATCCTCTCAATGTCCAAGAGAACTCCTTTCGGCAATATACCTGCTGTTCCTCCGTCTACCAGTCCACCGTACACACGGGTAGCTTCTACCTTCCCCCCTTCCACCACATGAGCTGCTGTGACAGCCCATCGGTCACTGATCAGAGTCGCTCCTCCTCTGCCCTGACCTATAATCAGAAGCTGCCAAGGTATCTCTCCCAGGGTTGCATCCTTACCTCCAACAATTCTGCCGGCACTTGCTATGTGTCTGCCAAGCTTCCCGCACACTGTAATACACAAAATGTCATCAATAGATTCATATAATTCAAAAATGTAACTAATAGCGCGGTGCAGGAATATCGTATTTTTGTAGGACGACCTGGAAGTTAGCATCGCAAAGGGCTCCCTCCACAAAAAGCAGAGGGATTTAAGAATTTGGGTTTTGGAATATAGCAGAAAATAAGATCTGTGGCAAACAAACGTCTATGATACTTACACATTTTTTTAAGCAGGATAATCTCCACATATGAACACGACTTTTATGATTGTTTAACCGTTAATGCAATCACCAGAAGAAGTGTAAAATGCTAAGTATTTCCGGGTTTTAGGATTCATTCCCGATTCATAAATATATATAAAAAGTCGTACCTTCAATGCATTTCGGCATCTCTGTTTCGCCACTCCCTGATGCCCAATCACCACTGGCACTGCAGGTGTACGTGTCTGAAAGATGGAAGAAAGAGGATTAGGGAAACAACAAAACCAGAACACTTTTATGTAAGCAATCAGACAATGGATGTGTACAATCTAAATATATTTAATTACCATCTCCTTCCAGTGTGTAGTACTTTGAGCTGCAGTGAAACTGGATCTGGTCTTTGTACTTTGTCTGGGTGTTATCCGACTCCACCAGCTGAAGGATGCCATCTTCTGGGATCTCAGGAAAACCGCAATCAACAGCTAAATGCGGTCCAATGAAGAAAATGTGTCAGTATGAAAAAAGAAAAAAAAAAAAATCAGGATACATTCTCCAAATAAGAAGAAATCGATAGTCAGACTCACGTTCACATTTGTAATTGGGAGTCCATTCGCCTATGTCCTGGCATGTCGTCTCATACTGTGTTATCAGGGCCTGGGTGCCTTGCTATTTTGCAAAAGAATGACTTAATTAGCGTAATAGGGGCATAAATGCATCACATTTATATACATTAAAAAGGTTCTGTACACTCACAGTATTTGCGACATAGCCTAGATCACAAGTGACTGTCACTGTTTCCCCCCGACGATACTCTGCCTGCTGAGGCGTCACAGTGGAATCAGAGGTCACCACCGCCGGACACACCTTATCTGTAATCAACATGTGAAAGGAACAATTGTGATACTTTGTGATCAAACAAAGTACATAACAAACAATCTTTCCATTGAGTGGTGCAGTAATGAGTCCTAAAACACGGATATTAGTCAGCATTTTACCACTTCTGGTTGCCCTGTCTTTCAAGTTTTTTTTTTAAACATCTCTTTGGTTAGATGCCTGAAATAACGTCTGTAAATGACATCTGTAAATTTCCCTCTCGTGAATGTCTGAAAATGAAGGTTGCTATCGTCATCACTCCAAACATTAGCCACCCTTAGCTTAGCGGTGGTGACGTGACCTAATGAATATAAAATATGTAGCAAGGATCGTGCTGAAAACCACGCGTTAGAATCATAACGTTTGTTTTCCACTGATCTTATTTTCTGTAATATTGTGAAATCCAATGGAAACATCCCATTGCTTTTTAGCGAGGGAACCCTTGTGATGCGAACTTCAGATTTGCCTACAAAAACATGTGATCCCTGCACCCCTCTATGGTGTCCATGTGAGGAGAATGCAGTACCTCTGGTCCTGAAGGCCAGACTGAAGCCTTTGTTAGTTCCGTAGCCATCAGAGGTGAAGTGGATTTGAACACGATGAGAGTGAGTGAGAAAGGGAGAGGGGGGAGGCGTGTTGCCGCAGAATGACCCCAGAGTCTCAGAGTGAGTCTCAATCTGTGAACACAACAACACAGGTGATGTCTCACAATGTACCTGACTGTCTATGAACAGTTCCCTCTAGTGCAGGGGTGTCCACACTTTTTTCACCGAGGGCCACATACAGAAAAATATACGAAGGGCTGGGCCGCTCGCTAGAGGAGAGGTATTTTGCCTCATAAGTTAAGTTATAAGTCAGCAAAATCAATCAAATGTAGGTAAATGATGCTTGATACTTGAAAATGCTTTAAGAAAACCAACAGCCTCCATCACAGCTCTCCAGGGGGTTTCATTTATTTTATTAGCAGCTCATCCCTTAAAATAGAAGCCTCGGATTGATTATAATAAGAGGAAATATGAAGGGTGTATTTCAAGATTGTTACACAAATAAGTTATTGGGCTTTTTTCTTAGACTTAGATCGGTTAGAAATAGTTTTCAATTTTAATTGTCATACATGTTTACATATATATTTGAGAAGTACAATACAAGACACAAGTTTCATTTGTGGGCCATATTTCATTATACTTTTGAATTAGCTGAGGGCCGATTAAAAATGGCACCCGGGCCGTAGTTTGGACACCCCTGCTCTAGTGTCACAATCATGTGGAAGTTCATACATACTTCATTTTGCTCATACTTTTAAAAAGGGCCAACTCAAGACCTTTTTAGTTTGGCTCATATTTGTATAATACAATAAAATGAAATCAAAAAATGTAACTATTATTGAGTTTTCATATTTTTTCAGGTGAAGAGGAAACCATTAAAAAAGTTCTCATAGAGAGGCGAAGTCCCTCCCTTTCCGGGGGACCTCCATGGGACCTTATTTCGGAAAAAGTATGTATTGAAGTCAATGGAGAGAGAAAGATTATCTTTCGATCCCGTTTGAATTGTGCCACGAATTACACATATGATGTTTGTCAATTTAAAAGATAATTTTTAAAGTCAAACAAATAAAAATGTGTCGTAAAACTGTGAAGTAACACTTTTTTTGAGTGAAACCGCTCAATGAACTACATCTCCCGTCTCGCACCACACACCAAGACGGCCGTCACGTTGGCACATTTCACTTCCTTCTTTCAGAATGAGGCAAAAAGTATTAAACGAGGTGAAAATCTCTACAAGTCTGGGCATGTTGAGAGCTGTACATACACACAAGGGGAGTTAGTCGGTTCCATAAAAGCCAGCATGCGGGACCGGGATTCTGGGATTTGTAGTCTTTCTAGTTGCGTATTTTTGATAGTCTTATATTCAACAGTTTTACGACAAACTGTGACTTTTTTGACATGGAAATGATTTTTTAAGATTGACAAACATCATATGTGTAATTCGTGGCACAATTCAAACGGGATCGAAAGATAAGTTTTCTCTCCCCATTGACTTCAATACATCATTTTTCCGAAATAAGGTCCCATGGGTCGGAAGTAGTGGGCGGGACTTTGCCTCTCTATATGTGATTACTAGTTTATCCGAATATCGCTGAATGGAAAAAACAAAACAAAATGACAAACACAATGAGACTTAAATACGGTTACAATATATTTTTCTGAACTCTCTCTTTGTATGCTGATTTGTAAAGAGAAAATGTGTTATTTCTATATTTCAGCTGAACACCTACCCTCAGTGTGTCAATGCACTGCCCATCAGGGCTCTGCTCCACATCGAACACTTGGCTGAAGAGCAGCTCCAGCTGCAGGGTGGGCTCCACAGACAGAGAGTACTGACAGTGTGCATACTCTGCGTATGAAGCCGGCCACGAGGGGCTGGAGATTTCCCCTTCCTTCAGCCCCGATAGATCCTCTGCGCAAGCCACTGTGATGAAAGTAAAGAGTTCAGCATCATCGTCATCAGTTCAATGATTAAGTCAAACAGAAACACAATCTGCACTTCTCACAAATTCTTCCCCTCCCCCTGCTTCCTCTATTTCTCCAGTTTCACTTCATGTTTCGGCTGTCTGATTCAAACTTGCCTTTCTGTACACTGTTGACTGATCCTAATCATGACTAGTTGAACTACCTGTGCAAGTGCGTTTGTCCACGTCCAGGTGGTAACCGTGGCGACAGGAGCAGTGGTATCCTCCGATGTAGTTGTGACAGAACTGAGTGCATCCGCTGTCTTCGTCGTTCACACATTCGTCAAAGTCTGAGGGAGAAAATATATTAAAAGGGGAGATGTCATGAAAAAAAAGATCTTCAGTGTTTGAGGACATAAATCTGGGTATCGACAGTGGCTACGATCCCAACGACTGTGAAAGAAAACAATCCAAGCAGTTACTTTGAGAGCTGCCTCAGTCAGAAAACATGGGATTTGTCACGTTAATCAAATGTGCTTCCCTTTTTAAATATGCACATGTAGCAAAATACTAAACCCTAGGCATTTAGCATGAAACGCTCCTCTTCAAATAATAGTTTAACAATTGGTGAATTTTGATATTTCCTTTTATGTGGGATTTGATGGCCACACCACTCTCGTCCTTACACAAACACAGTTATCTTAGCTTAGGATACATCTCAAAACAGAAGGGAAACCGCTAGCCTGGCTCTGATTTAGATGACAGCACTTTTAAACTTTTAAACTGAAACAAAAAAAAGCCTCTTAATAGCAAGTTATTTATTCATTTATTTTTGTAATGGAGCTTTCATTGACTTACTTGTTGTGCTTCAAACTAAAAACAAGACAATTAACAATCAATGACATCAAAATATAAGTGTTTCCATGTCAGCTTTAACAGATATAAACTGCAACCATTGTGAATTGTTCTCTAAAAATATCTCCTTCCTAACGGTATAGCAAAAAGTATTCACAATGATGAAATTCATGCACGTAAAAACTGAGCTCCGCTTGTGAAAGAAAGGGCACAAATACAATGGACTTTTGTGGAACTCTTACTCATTATTCCCCTTATTTTTCTGTTTGCTTAGTCTCACCTTGAAGGGTATAAAACCCTTTGAAGCCGGTGTGTCTCTTGGTGTTTGAGAAGTCGGAGTGGAAAGTGAGAGAGAGGCAGCCCCCCGGGGCGGAGAGCAGCGAGGGGTTAACAGTGGACTGGAGCTCCTTGAATCCACGTTTACCACACAGAACAGAGATTAGGTTTCCATTTGAAAACACCTGGAAGACAATTATGTTGTAGAAGTTAAAACAAAATATTGCCTTGTTTTTTATGCTGCTGCAACAGAGTTTCCAAATTGGGATCAATAAAGTATCTATCTATCTATCTATCTATCCATCTATCCATCCATCTATCTATCTATATATCTGTCTGTCTGTCTGTCTGTCTATCTATCTGTCTGTCTGTCTGTCTGTCTGTCTGTCTTTCTATCTATCCATCTATCTATATATCTGTCTATCTATCTATCTATCTGTCTATCTATCTATCTATCTATCTGTCTGTCTATCTATCTATCCATCTATCTTATTCTCGACCCTCTGACCTTCACTGCGTCGTTCTCACAGTCCTGGCTGTCCTCCAGGTCCAGGTGGAGCAGCTGTATGGAGAGGGTGTGACCTTTGGAGGCGCAGCGGCTCCAGTTCAGACTGGCGCGGGGCGGGTATCCATTGGGATATCCCGGAGACTCCACCCATCCCAGCAGCATGGAGGAGGCCGAGCCACAGAGGAGGAGGAGCAGGAGACTGAGGGGAGGTATGGAAGATAAGGAAAGTCAAGGGGACGTTGTTAACAGAAATGTAGGAGGAAGTGGAGGAAAAGTGAGGACAACGAGGGGTATTACTTAGAATTGAATAGATCTTTATTGTCATTCAACAAAGTACAATTTCTTTGGGAACTCTCACTGCAGTAAAAAACAGACACAAATACATAAGAGTGGTAAAAGCAGAGGTAGTAGCGATGACAGTGCAACGAGCCGCCATTACTTAGAGATGCACAATTAATTGAAATGTAATCAAAATCGCATGGACTAGCTCAATATTCGAATAGCAGGAAGCACAATATTTGTTAAAGGCTAAATACATTATGTGTGAAAAAACATATGAAATGAAGTATTGTCGAGCTACAGAGATATTACGGCCTACACATCTTATTCTATTGACTTAACAACGATCCTCTTAAATCATATCACAATATCTGTTAAATAATCACAATAAGTTATTTCCAAATCGTGCGGCCCCAGAGAAAATCTAGTTTCACACAAGACGATATACAGCCAGAGACAACGATGCATAAATTAGAAAAACACTTTAACCAAGCTATAACCAGATGTATTACCATTCCTCCATCTAAAAGGCTCTCTACCCTTCTATAACACATCGTTACGGTGTGGTAGTCGGTTTTAAAAAGCAGAAATTCAAACCCACCTTAATGTTAACATCGTTATCCGATCAAAACTCCTCACAAATAAACTACTTCAACATCGGTCCTTCCTCTTTTCCTAATAATTTACTTTCAATCTCTTGCTTTTTGCGCTCTTCAAATTTTGCTAACGCAGGCATTTTATAAATCTATTTGTAGCTTGTTTTTTTGTACGTTTGCAGTATTGAGGGAGTGACTGCTGGTAAGTGGAATGGCAGGAGGACACACTTTTAAGATCAACTGATAATACAACATCTCAATGCAGTTTTAGCTCCACAACATCCCTCCGCCATTGGGACAAAGGTTCATGGGAAACAATGGACTGAAAGGAAGGGGTGTAGTGGAGACAGGAAATGTATCATTGTGCCGCTTTGCTATATGCAGTTAACAGTGCAAATACTGCCTGTAAGCAATACAGCAACACACACACTGTAACTCTGCAGTGAGAGGGCTAAGGCAGGAAGGAAATGAGGAGACAGAGAGTGAGAGAGAGAGAGAGTGAGAGACAGAGAGAGAGAGACAGAGAGAGAGACAGAGAGAGAGACACAGAGAGAGAGACAGAGAGAGACAGAGAGAGAGACAGAGAGAGAGAGACACAGAGAGAGACAGAGAGAGACAGAGAGAGAGACGGAGGGGAAAACAGCAGATTCGGAGCACTGGGGTTTTCCCACTGTGTATTTGAATGAGAAGTAGGTAAAGCAGGAGAGGAACATATGCCGCCTCACAACGTTCAGACAGCAGAAAGATAGCGGAGATCAGAGGAAGAGATGTACTCTGAGCGGAGGTACATTTAAAAAAAAGAAAGCTGTCTCTTCAAAGGTTAGGAGCCGTTTCAGAGTCATTGTCGTCTTAGGTTTAGACACTTTACACACAAGTGGCGGACTGTAATCGAATGGGCAACAAATGGCAAATAGAAATTGCTCAGATGGCGAACACCTCACGAAAAATGGAAAATGCTGCGATCAGTGTCCTGCAGGTCAGTCGACACATTAACGTTTTCACTTCTTTCTTTGGATTAGAAACTATACCGTTTTTCTTCAGCTTTCTTCACAGACTGGATTGATGTAACAGCCTGATGATTCTGTATGTTTGTTTATTCAATGCCTTTCGTTTTCTCCACTTTTTATCAGGACAATACAAGCGCACTGACTGTGACAGCAATAAGACGACAATTTGTGCCGAATGTGCAAGCGGGTACTACACAGCCACTATTAACTACCTGCCAAAATGTCGCAAATGCATGGACTGCAGTGAAGGTAAATCACACACACACACAGCACTGCATAGACACACACATAGACACTTTTTCTGTTCTTCTCAAAACACACAGTTCCTTCCTCTTCTCCCCCATGCTGCCTTTTATAAAGTATAGAATGATTTTTGCCAATTGTGTCTTTACGTTAACAGAAGCACAAATCCATCTTCCTGTTTTCCATTTTAGTCCATTAAGCTGAAGCTCAGTTACATCAAAGAGGAGACCATTAACTCCTGATGTGAATCAAAACTTGATATTGTCAGTGTGGAGCAAAAGTATTTCATTAGCTTGAAAGTAATGAGCTCCATACTGTACAAAGACTAATGTAAAACCTGTGTCAAAAGAAAAGTAGGTCACAGCAGATAGTAGTAAAAGCTGTGACGTCCATCTGCATCTTTGGGAGGGTCTTCTGTTTTTAGAGTGTAGATGTTTTGACTACAGGCAGATTTGTTTATGACCAGGCTAAGAATCCATTAAACATGAAGCCCTGAGGAGAGTTTGGCAGAATGGAGGGTGACATACGATGTGCCTGCATACTCTTCTGTATTCCATTTCAATAAAACCTTCAGTTTTTAAGATCCAGTTCTCCTGCATCTTCATTATTTCCAGTCAACTGCTCCAGATTTCCTTCGCAGCTAGGGAGAGGGTGTAGGGGCCGGATTGGAAGTGGGCCTGAATCTCTCTTTTGACTCTTTCAGTGAACAACCACATGAGAGTAAAGGAGTGCACCACTAAAAATGATGCAGTGTGTGGGTGTGTGAGCGGTTTCTACTGTACAGAGGAGAAGTGTGAACACTGCAAGCCAGCCAAAAGCTGTGCTCTGGGTTCAGGGGTCAGAGTTCAAGGTAGGCTTTTAATGTAAAACGCAAAAAATATCCTCATGTTCGCCAGCATCTTGTTCAAACACAGTACAAATGAGCAACTGATTTAAAAAAAACACCGTATTTCTTCTTGCAGCTACTCACACAAACGACACAATCTGTGATCCGTGTGAAGACGGGACGTACAGCAACAAGTCAGATAGCGTCTCCGCCTGTCTCCCCCACACCAGGTCAGACGGCGTCTCCATGGCAGCCTTTATCGTTATTATTATGAAAGCTGAAGGAGGATGTTGATGTATGAACAGTAATCTGCATCATTCATCCGACAAGATACGTGTTTTTGTGGGCAGACATCTCTGCTGATCTTATCAAGTAGTCTCATTTTATTTAAAACGCTTTTATTGGTTATACGTCCAACAGTCAGTGTTAATGGGACAAACTTAAACATTCCCTGAGCCCCTCCCACAAAAAAAGCTGAATAAACCTTCATATACTATTATCCCAAGAAATAAAGTTGATGTTTTTTATTTTTAAATTATCTTTCTTATTGAAGTTATTCAAAAAGGAATTCCAAAGCCTAAATTCCCCTGCAAAATGTCCATATATTTACCGATAGAGATATATATATCACATCTTGCTTTCCTTGAATCTGTTAAAAACATCACATTTGTAGATATATCTGCCTATTACTACTACAATAATCTTCTATATCACTTGTATGTCTGTAACAATGATGCTAAGCCTAATGTAAAAGTCTTTCAAATGTTTTTGTATTTGTTATTTTTCAGATGTGAGGACTTGGGAAGGGAATATAAAACCTCAGGAACCCTAAAAACTAATGCTATCTGTGGCGACTTCATATCTCGTAAGGCTAAATTTTTGCATTAATGCCGTCATTACAAATCCGAATCATATCATCAGATTCTTGAGTTTCAGTTAGTTAGTGCTGTATATCATATTACCAAGGCTGCGTAAGCAATACACATGACAGTCATATGCCTATCTGTCTAGGGGTTATGTCATCATGCCAGTCTTAGGAACATAGCTATCGTAACTTCAACACAGTGTCTCATGAGCGTCATCAGTCATCAGTCATACATCCGGCTACGTAGGGCCTCTGTTGTCACGTGCTACTCTGATATAGAAGGAACATTCAGTATTTTCCCAACAATTCCCAAGGCAGATGTGGCAGAAAAAGGTTTATTTCACGGTCACAACTTTTCCGTTTTGTAGTTTAATGTTGACATGCTGTTGAGAAATGTTAAGATGTCTCTAATGAGGGTAGCTTTGGGTTAATTGTGTCGTACCATAATTGATCAATACCGGAAATAAATAGAAATGGAATGTATTTTTTAATCATGAAGGTTTTTTTTTGAATATTTTTAGAAAGCCCTTTTAGTCATTTTAATCACATTACCGTAGCACATTGATAATGAGGAATCAAGGGAGTTTTCACTCACTTCAATTCACAGAACTCAAGTAATTATAAGAAGTTAAAACTTATTTATGTCGCCCTAAAATCCCCTCTCAGATTGTCACTGGATGTTACCCGCCGGCCTGTGGTCAGGACTCGTGTTAACCGCGCTCATCCTGTTTGCTGTGGTGTGCTGGAGGGGAAAGCGAAAATCTTACAAAGCAGGTCAGTACAACATGTCAAATGTGTGTCGTTTTTGTTCTAATTGTTCTGGTTGAAAGTCTTCCCGAAGAGGCGACGTGCAGGCATGCTCACTGTGAGTAAATCGCATGTGAGCCACAACAAAGACCTGCTAAGTGTACAGTTGAACGTCACTGCAAATATCCTTCAGACATGCCCTGTCCACAGCTTCCTTTTTTACAGTCAATGCATTTTAATCGAGTATGGTCAAATTAAATTTATAATACTTGGTCTGTTAATTAACAAAAAGAAAAGTTTGAAAAGCAGATCATTTTTGAGTAAGGGTTTAGGGTTAGGGTTAAGGAGCTGTGTGATAACGTGATGTTAAACACGCTCAGTGTAGATGACAAAATGCAAGGAGAAAACCACATCCTGTAGGTTCAGCCTGACACACTTATTTGGTATAATGTGACGCGAACTTCACAGGCACCAACTCATACTGAGACAGGCTCCTACGCACAGTAAATGCGATGTTTTCTCTGACGTTGTTTTTGTATTTCATTTATGTTATTTCCAGTGAATCGATGTGTCAATACCGGAATTACAGATGAAAAACAAGAATCAAAAGAACTTCAGGTTTCACAACTAGTTTGAAAGTCCAGTATGAGACTCACACGAAGTGCGATGTGAATGAGAATGGGCTCAGAGTGGGAGAAATGATAAGAACTGTGAAGTGAAATTATTGAAATGAAAGCATTAACATATGATGGATTTACATTGAGGCTGTAGTAAAGGTAACTGAACATTTGTGGAAAATCATATCAGACAAAACATACTTATTTTTAGTTTAATTAGTATTTCTTTGCCTTATCAACAAGCCTAGAGGGGGGTTTTTTAAGTGATTTTTTTTAAAAACAGCTTTTACATATATAGGATGTCAAATTATTTTTTGATTTGCATATATATTTTTATCTTCTTTTTTCCTTTTTGGTTAGTTTTTCTGCTTTTCTGCCCTTTATTTAAGGTGTATTTTTTTATTAATTATGGAAGCTTTGTTCCTTTTCTTTCCCCTTTTTTGTTAGTCTATTGTTTCTGTTGTATATGTCTGTGGCTTCTTTATCTTTCCTCACACACATTTTATGGATTTTACAGTTTTATTTGTAGAGAAATTAAATGTCAAAAGAACTTGGCACTAGGAGGCAAAAGTCTGCATTTTGCTGAATAAACAAGTTGAGACTAAAGGTGATACTTTTCCCACCATAACAACGTGACACCATTGTAACATATCTGAGTCAAATCTGACTTGTTCTTTTTTACAGAGAAAAAGGAAAAAGCTTTTTTGAAACCACCTTTCAAGACTACAGGAGGTGAGGGTTTGCACTTAAAACATACATGAGAGCACAGTCAAACTTTAGTAGTGAGACACACTAAGCTTTTGTAAACTACAATATAACAGGGCTATTCATATATATAAAAAGAAGAAGTATGAGGATTGAGGAACCTTTCCTGGAAACAAAGTAGATTTTAGATAATAGCTTGTGGGAGATTACAGTGACCCCCAATGGCCAATCAGTATACATTTGTCTTGAATATAAAATACTATGTTCCAATTTAGATGAGGTATTAAACATCAAATAATGATTGTAGGATAAATTCCTTGTGACAATGATTCTGAATAATCCTAAGGTGTTTTTAAGCTATTTGTGGTGTGTTTCCTGTGTGACAGGCGGCAGTATATCCATTTCTCTGATGGAGATGTTTCCAGCAGCACCCTTCCCTCAGCTGCAGCCTTTACCGCAGAATGGACACTGCCAGGAGACCTCCAATGTACCACTGTTCAACCCAGGTGAGAAACCCCTAATGCCTCCACGTTTATATTATGCAAGCCAATGCATTTTACATGTCTTTATACGAGATTTTGACAGTAAAACGTGACTGGAAATGATAGAGACAACATGCACAGATAGTCTCTAAACCAGGGACCAGAGGTGAAAGAAGTACCCAGATCTTGTACTTCAGTAAAAGTAGAAGTACCAAAGTGTAGGAAAACTCTGTTACAAATAAAAGTTCTGCTTTCAAAGTAAAAATACAAAAGTATTAGCATCAAAATATACTCAAAGTACCAAAAGTAAAGTACTCATATGCAGATTGGTCCATTTCAGAATAATATATTTTATAATGATTGATCATTAAAGTGTTCTCAAAGCTGGTAAAGGTGCAGCTAGTTTGAATGACTTTGTATACTGCAGGGTAGCTTGTGAATTTACTCCAGGTGGAACTCAAGTCTGATTTAAGTGTTGACCATATATCTGAAAAGTAACTAAAGATAACTACATAATTGTAGTGTAGTAAAAGTACAATATTTCCTTCTGAGTATAAGTACAAAGTAACATAAAATGGAAATACTTAAGTAAAGTACAACTATCTCAACATTTTACTCAAGAACAGTACTTGAGTAAATGTACTTAGTTACTTAACAGCACTGGATATTTGTGGTTCATGGTTTTAAACCTGAATGGACAACATCCTTGGATAGACTGAAAATACACATTTGAACACAGGTGATAATAAAACTGAGCACTTACCTGTTCTCCTCAATGTGCTGCTAATCCCCGGGTCAGTGTGGTTAGCCATGTGTATCCAAACGGTACCTTGTTTTCCTGCTGCTTTCATGTGTGTTAATCATTTTGGAAGGTTATTTGAGATCCTGAAAATCTGTTGTCGATCATCCCTCTGATTAACATTCACCGGAAATAATACAGCGTCTTGACTGACAAGCTAGCAGTTAGCAGTTAGCCGTTAGCAGTTAGCAGTTAGCCGTTAACCAATTCGCTTCATGTTAAATACGCTTCTTTTTTTTTAACAGAGGTTGGTTTATAACAGTTCTAGGCAAGTCGTAGTCCCCGGTTTGTGTAAAAAAGATATTTCAATGAACTCTGTTTAGATTATTTCCTGTGATTATTACATCAGAGATCAGTTTCCTGTTATGTGTGGAAGGCTTCTTTAGACTCCCACTATGTTATTAGCTCCAACCATCTGTAGCAATTATTAATGACAAATGAAATCCCGTTTCCAGCCCTAGTCTGTAATGATTTCCTTTAATCATAAATGCTTTTAGCCCCATTAAGATGGACATAACTCACATAAAGTGCAAAGCCTGTTTGATGTACTATTACTTTGACGTATGTTCACACTGAATGTTGATTTTAATTTCCTCCTCAGACGACTATGAGGTCAGCTGCAGCACACAGAACAGTGTGGACAGCTATCATCCCATAACTCCACTGAAGGCCTCGGTGTCTTTTGCTGAATCCACCCACACCAATGGAAGTGCCGGATACTGCACCGGTATCCTCAGGACCGTCTCTGAGCCACAGGAGGACGAGTGGTGTGGGACATAAACAAGTAAATGTTGTTGTTACAGTGAATGATGGAGCTCAGAGTCCTTCTCCGGCTTGGAGTTGCTGCAACAAGTTTTCAAAACCCAAAAAAAGAATTTGTTCCCCAAAACTTTTTATCTATTATGCAAAATCCACTTTTTCATGTATTTTATAATTAAACATGTGTCCCCTCTGCGTAAAGAGACTCTGAAAATTTCAGGAAAAAAGATTCTCTCACTTTTTGTCCTGATCCATTTATATAAAAACCTGTCTGAAAATGAGCTGATCACATTTTGGCCACTTATGATGTCATAACGATGGCTTGTGTAACCATTAGCCAATCACCAACCAAGGTAACCCCCCCCCCCACCTTATCACCTGAATCTCCTCCTAGAGCACCATTGTGTTCTTTTTAACCAAATATCTCTCAGAGGGGCGTGGGGAGGGGCTCCTTATTTTCATCTAAAGTAACAGACAGAGAATCAGCACTTTTGAAACAGGGCTGAAACAGAGGGGATTATGGGATGCTGCAATGATCTGTTTGGTGTTTCAGCCAATCAGAGACATGTTTTGGATATATCTCAGACCTATAATATATTGATGAAAAACTGCATAATAGGTGACCTTTTAAGGGTTGCTGAATGTTTGCTGCCCCCTGCAGGACTTTACTGAGAATTTCCGTGATATGTTTGTGAATAATTTACAATGAAGCTAACAGCTTTAAAGAGTATGTTTTTTAAACACTGCTGCAGCTCTGTTCCTGAGTCAGTCCGTTTGATGTGAATAAAACCCTGTCTGTGTTTTCAGCTACAGCTCAGTGGTGTTGAATACGTTTGAGAATATTTTTCTTACTCAAGGCAAATCCCAAAAGGCCAAAGCCAACAATGGGTGTATCCTTCCAACAACTATACAAACATCTGATTCCTCTGGGCCTTAGAGCTCCATTGTTGAGCATAAAACACACTGAACGAACAGGATAACATGTTACTCCATTATCAGGATGAACTTAGGCACTTCATTTCTTTGCTGTTATTATACTGTTAATGTAAAATAATCCGCAGAAGAAAATAGACCCGGATAAATGCTGTATTTGGTCCTGTTTCAGCAACTATTGCTACAAACTACAATGCCCAGCTGTTTCAGAATAGAGTGAGACTTCTTTTATTTTAAATGAAATCAAATATTTGTTGGCAAGGCCCGGGGTGTTTTTTAATAATGTTACACATTCCTAAGAACAAATGGGTTTGGGCTGAGTGCCAAAGGGTGAGAAATGGAGAGACTGATTAACCCATTGTTGGCCTTTCCATGGGATTTGTTAAGAATATTAATATAAGAATTGTGTAATGCTTAATGTAAAGAATGTTTTTTGTAATTAAAATGTGTAGGATATCAGATTGTACTTGTGTTGTTCCAACCCCAGCCATTGATGCAGGTTGTGAATTATACATGGAAGTTGTTGTTTTTTAAAGTCAATGTAATTACCCCTACATTTTAGTATTTATGAAACTATATACAACTTTAAGATGTGCAGCAATACCACACACACAGGTTAAAACAATTGCCAGAAAATCTTCTTTAAAAGTATTTTGCAAAGCACATTTTGACCCCTGATTCCTTAGTATTCTTAAGACTTAAAAAAATGAAGATATGCAGCAATACCACATTTAAATCTTGGAGAATGATGTGATGGAGTAAAGATGCAACAGCGACGACTGACATGTATGATTTGTTTATAACATTGTGAAGATAGATAGTGCAATATAAGGAAGTATGTCACAGGGGATGTTTACACAAGTCATTCTGCTCCTTCTGTTAGTACCACAACACAGAGACAATTAAGATTACATATCGGTATTTTCACATAATATTCATTCTTATGTTAAAAACAATAAACATGATTAGAATCTTGTTCCAAGTCCGTCTCTATATGCCATTAAGAATTCATTCGATACATTTTTGTTGCCGTTACTTCATTAAGCCTTCTTGAAGACTTGCTTGGCAGTGATGCCTGCGACTCTCATCTCCTGCAGAGAGGACAAGGGGGAGATAAAGGGGGGGAGGTGTTAAAATGAAGAGTGAGAATCAATAGGACAGTTTGGCACATCAAAGAAAAGTGAAATGAGTGATACACAAAGCTGGGATTGTATCCAAAATACATCCCCCGTCATCCTTTGACCTCGTGATCAGCCTCCCACTCTTTCACCACCTACTTATCTCTCCTTCCCCCCTTCCTCCCCCATCTCCCCCTCACTCTTCATTATTCTCACGCTGCTCCCTTTCTCCTTCAATCCACTCTAAAATCCAGCGGCCTCATCTAAGCTGGCATTTTCTTTCTAAAGTTCCTCCTGAGTTTGGTTGCAACAACACATTTCTTTGTCTTAACTCTGAGCCTGTTTACAAAATCCAGCAAAAGCTATTTAGCGGAACAATGCTGATTGTGTAACATCTTAATGAGCATTGACAGATTATCTTTAATTCCTTTAAAGCAAAATGTGAAGACCGATGCTCTCGCTTGGTCTTGTAGCAATTTATTAAGATGTCCCTTCAAGCCTCTTTTGTGCTGGCCTTCCTTTGTAGGGTCCTACTTTACCCCCTCAGGCATGCACAACACTTTACAAACCTTCAAATTGAGAAATTCTTCCCACAAAGACGGCAAAGTGCCACATAATAAAGAAACTTCCAAACACTGTCTTATTTGCATGTTCTCTCTCATTGAGCTTATCCATTTTGGCATCTTTCCCCTTAACGTTTTGAATTTCCTAGTTCCATATCCCCCCTCTTTTTCCGTCTGCTTTCCCCTCACTTCCTCTCCTTCCATCCACACATCCTTACCAAATGCAGCTTGTCCCCCTCCAGCCAGTGTGTCCATCCTCGTCCTTCTTTCTCTCCTTTCTGTACACAGAGCAGGTTGTCTCCCTCCCAGCTCACGGTAGTCTGCAGAGGCACAGAGAGGGAGTGTTAGTGCGTGACTTTACTATGTAAAGCAGCTCTCATGAGACTGTGCAATGCAAACATGTGGCCATGAGTTACATTACATTACAATAAACTAATCCAAAGCTGCTTACAAAGAGAGCAATCAAGCATTAGGATACAAACCACAATCCTGCAAGTACATAAGATGAGCAACATACTGAAATGATGAGTTTTGTTTGTTTTTTTCAGATTGTTTGGCCAAGGTGTAGTCAAAACAGATTTGTTTTTAGTCGGCAAAATGAAGAAGTGTGGACTTTCTTCTTTCCTGATATCGAAACCTTTTTTTTTTCCTTTTCTTTGCTCTTTTTTTCGTTTTACCCCTGTATGATACTGCTGCTTATTCTGGTCCCTGAATGGATTTTGAAACTGAAGACTGTGTCGAAAGAGAGTGATTTTTTTTTGTTATTAGCTGTCTTCTCACACACATCCTTCAGTGTGGGATCAAGGCTGAATTAAAGCAGCAGGGGTTGATTTCAACACAAAAACTCAGCGGTATGTCTATAGACTTTCCTGCAGACCTTCCTAAATTAAAAAAATACACAAAGCAAACTTGCATAACAAGAAATGATAGGCTACTCACCATATCAAGGATGTACGTGTCCAAACAAGTCAAACTGCATATTCAGAAACAACAAAAACACACACACACCTGACAGGTACGGCCGTCCACTGGTCCCAGGTCTTCAGTGAACTCTTTCCCGATGGTGAAGTCCATGTTGAAGTTCTTGAAGGTGGTGAGGGTCCGGATCCTCATAGCCCCGCTGGCCGGGTCGTGGGTGATCTCTTTGCTGGGACTCAACAGGCACACTATCTTCCTCAGGGCGAAATTAATATCTGGGAGAAGATTAATAACAACAGGATTAATAAAACATGAGCTATATTTCATTGTTGCTCTATGAAAAAGGGGGGCTTTGTCTTGTCACGCAGTGCAGACTGATGATACACCCCTCTGAGTGTGTGGGGTCACAGAGAGGACATGGTGGTGATTTCATTTGACTAATGTGCAGATGCAAATCAAGATTCGAGCATCGTATCTAGTGATTTAAGATTAAAAAGACGACTACAAAGCAATGAAAATAGTTTGCAACATAGGTCTGAATGTTAGTGTGTTAATGAGGAGGTTTAATAAATACAATAAGTCTGTTTAAAGTGCAGCTAATAAGATTTAAAGTCTTACCTAATGCTCCGAGGTAGGAGTCCATATTAGTCTGCTCCACCATATTAAACGTTCCGGAGTAATCAGGTTTAGACATTTTTGTTCTTTTTCCAAACTCCACGAGCAGAAATCTTTTCTTTTGTCCTTTTTCTTGTCTTTTTTCTCCCCTCGAGTCAAGTCCCAGTGCAGATCTGCAGCCGCTTGTTTGATATCACTTTCTCTTACGCAACGTTGTCGAACAATGCCTTGGATTTTTTACGCGTAAAATGAGCTTGTTTCACGCTGTGTGTGTGTGTGTGTGAGTGTGTGAGAGTGTGTGTGCTGCAGGCTGCTCTACGGTGAACGTCCTCTCGGGTGAAGACTCTCTCTGGATTTGGGAGACTGTTTCTATTCAGCTGTGAGTCACTGAGGAGGTTTTCGGAGGGGAGGGGGGTTCACTCATCTTCCCCAACGCGTTTCAGCCACAGGATCATTTTCAGAGGCGGCGCTTCGGATCCATAAACATATGGTGGGGGGGGGGGGGGAAGATTTACTGGGCATGTACTGGTAGAACAATGAAACACAGTAGGCTACTACATTTACTCAAGTGTTGTAACCTACATAAGTCTTATTTTCAAATACTTATTTTCAAATACTTAATCATTCAATCAATTCTCAAGTATTGTTCTGCCTGTGGTGCAGAACGTCTTTTCACCCTCTGTCTGTAACCAGAGCCCAAACAAAGTGATGTCACTATATTACAGAAGTAAACAAAGGAGTCCAATGGAGGAATTTCGGGCAGGAACGAACTACAGGAAAGGGAAAACCCCCAAAAGCCTAACAACAGTTTTATTTCAGATTGAAGGAAGCATTTCTATTCAAATCTTTGCAACAAAACCCACAAATATCATGCATAAATACTGCACCAATTTTACAGTTTCTTTCTACCTCAGCTTTTCTTGTCAATTATTAAACATATTTCACTAAACATTACTGATATAGTACAGACAAGGGACCGCATGCCACTAAATCCTCTTAAATGTATGTTATATTTTCTGTTAATATCAAAATAAAAGGATTTGTCATTATATCACTTCCTGGATGAGACTCAATGTCACAAAAACCCAGTAGCAGATGCATTTAAAAGATATATATTTTAAAAACATTTGATTCTAGGTACTTTGACAATCCAAAAAGTTTATTTTTGATCTTGGCAACAGCAGTTTAAAAAACACTGATGGGATTAAATGAGTGTCTGAAATGCGGATGTGAAGAACATCAGACTGTCTGGTGGAAGACTCAATCAACTTCTGAGTAAGCACTGCGACAGTCTTATCTGGGTTCCTTTAAAGGTGTTAGCATTTGAGAAAGGTTAACATTTCCATATGAAAAGTAGTCTGCAGGAAAGAGAGAGAGGTTGGGCTGGTGAATTAAAATAACTGGTCTGAAAGGAAATTAGAACAAATGCATGTAAAATTAAACATATATTTTATTTTTTGGGTGGTTTAGCGGCACAAAGAGAACTGAAGATGTAAAGTGTATTAAAAATCTGACTGTTATCATCAAATTGCCTGAGGTACAGTTGAATTGAAAAGCCAAATTATGAAGCCACTTCTGTTCATCTCCTGCTCCTGATGCACTCCTGATATTCGATATATTAAGATAGAGGACTACAACGTTTTATTTAAAGCAACTTAAAGTAACGAAACATCTACTGCTAAAACCAACTGTTAAAAAGCTGATCAAATCAAAGTCTAATAAAACATATATCCTGATACTGAAGCATCATACAAATTAAAGGATTTTTGTTCTAATAACTGAAATACAGAAAGACATTTACACAACAAATTGCTCACACATGACTTTATTCTCAACAAAGCATTCATGTCACACACCAAATGTAAACCGCTTATCTCTAATTTCACAAATTCTTTTTATTTTGTCTTTATTAAAATATAAATCCTTTACCAAAAGAGTGCCTGCATAAATACAACAACATGACATTAATAAAATCTTTTTCTATCTCTTCTTCACGGAACCGCTTTTCTTGTCCGACTTTGACTTCTTCACATCCTTCTTTCCTTTGGACAGATTCTCGTAAAGCTCCTCCTTGTTTCTGAAAATGGAAGAAAAAAAAGCTGATTCAGGGATTTCATGTTTCCTGTATATTTGTATACACCAGGCCAACATTGATTGGAAACAGCTTGGTTAGAAGTGATAGAAAGACGCAGGGAGGTTAATGAAAGGCGCTGCTGCGATTTAAAAACTCAGCCGACCATGAATCAATCACTCAAAGCTGACAGGCAACCATTCAGAGGTCCAACTGGGTCAAAGTGTGCAGTGTGCAGGGCTGAATTGCTCACTATTGTGTGCTGTTTGATTTCCCTCCTAATTACTACTCAGTTCATAGTGTAGTCCCAGCTCAGGGGTCGCCATAACACTCAGCTTGTTTACTTCTGTTGGCCATTAAAGGAGCACTTCACCGATTGTACACATGATGTTCAGTTTACTAGTCTGTTGCTCTTGAGAGAACTGTCTTCCTTTGCAATAAAGAAGCTTGATTGCATATGTAGGGCCAAATTAAAGCCTGAAAGTCAGGATGTCCACTTAGATTTTTATTATTTCATCTTCATCTTTATGGAAGTGCAACACTGATTAACTTGGGTGCCACTTTGATGCACAACTGAGAAACTATTTATTTTCTCCACTGTCACAGAGCGTCAAAGTAGTCAAAGTTAAAGTCCTTTTGTTGTCATTACTTCTTCTCACAAATATATAAAGAAGAGTAAACAATACAGAGCATTCAGAGCCATAGTGTGATAGACACACCAGATACAGTTATAACTCTTATTGGGGCTGAGAAGAGCAAATAAAACAAAGAAAGACAAACGCTCAGGTATATTGAGCAATACTGGCTGCCCTGTGCTTTTTAATGTCTGTTTATTGTCTGTTGAATTGCATGGAACAAGCTGTAATACTCTGCACTGAACACAAATTCCACCAGCCTGGCTGTGTGGTCATTAAAGATTATAATCTGATCTACTACATTTTCTATTGACTTTGATTATGCTGCTACTTGTTTTCACTCCAGTTTTTGCCACTTTCATTTAATATGTCAGGGTTCCTATTTCATTTTTGCTTTTAATCCCTTTGTTGTAACAGTTTATTTCCCTGCTGTGGGGTGAATAAGGATGTATGACTCCGATTGCCTATCTGATGCCCAATCAGCCCCGACAGTGAGATGAAAGCAATAAATCACAGGGTTACGACTGATTTTGACCTCCATTGCCATCCAACACTAATAAAAAACTCTACTTTTTTCACTTTTGATGGATTCGTAGGTCCACCTTTCATCGGTCCACACTTTTCTTCCAATCCCTCTAGCATTTCTTTAGATATTTTGTTGATAGTAAACATTTAACCAATAAAGGCACTAATTAAAAAGACTCACCAATCGTGATAATGTGAACCCATGTACTCATTTTTGAGATATTTCAAGTGGTGTACCGACATACCTCTGCTCTGAGGGCTCCTGGTTGAGAGCACAGTACTGGTACATACTGGTACTTTCATACACTGTGGAAAAGCCTCTATAGGTCATATAATAATCAGATTCTACACAAAGGTTCACTTGTTAGCTGCATTTTTTGCATTTACTGCCAGTAGTTTAGTTATTGAAACTACAATAGAGTGTTTTTTTACAAGGAAAAACATATTTTAAGTGACTCAAATGAATGCGACATTTACATGTTTTGCTGTTTAGTCCCCAGGATGAAAAAAGATTAAACGTAGGTGGAGTTTAGTTGAGTCTACAACGTGTCTTCCCCCCAAGGTTAAACTGTCTGCTGATATAAGGCTGAATCTGTGTTTTTGCTATGAAAGTAGGGCAGCAGTGTGAGGTTTAGAGGAGCAATGTGAATGTATTAAGACCATCCAATTCACACACACACACACACACACACACACACACACACACACACACACACACACACACACACACACACACACACACACACACACACACACACACACACACACACACTCACTTTGAGACCTTCCTGCTCGCTGGTTGGTGTTTGGTGAGTTGCAGATTTCCATACTCTGTCTCAGTTTCCTGGTGAAGAGGAAAAAGACACAGAAATGAGGATTACTCGAACACAGACAGGACATGCAGCTGTTTTTTGTGTGGTTCGTTGTTTTCTCTCTCTAGGTCAATGTTCATCTTTCACAAGCTCCTCTCTGATAACGTATCATTCTGCTGGCTTTAAACTCCTCAGCTGTGGCGTTCAAATCAGCAGCCAAAAGTGCAAAGGCCTATTGACATATTTATCTCAGTTTTCTTTTCTTGGAACGAGTCCCTGTTTGCCCTGCCCAGGTTCAGCCACAAGAAACATGTATTCCCTTGTCCTCTCTCTGTATCTTCTCTGTGGAGCTCACCATGGAGGCACAGTCTTTGGCCTTGGTGGTCTGAATGTACTCAGACACAGCCAGGTAGATGAACTTGTACTGGGCCTCCGTCTGCACCATGCCTGAGCGCTGCTCTCGCACCATCTGGATGTATTTTGGGATGTCAAGATCACAGTCCAAACCTAGAGAGATATATTACATTAGAAAAAGCTAAATAAACTGTGTATTTACAGTGTTTTTACTCAATACATTTATCTTTTACTAATATTTTTGTATTACCTATAGAGTCGATGGTCACGAGGATCATGTCGATCACTACAATCGTGCCCGTTCGACCAATTCCAGCACTGCACAAATACAGAGAAGAAACCAAGTTAATACATCTACCATCAATAAATCAAGACTTAAACTGAACATCATTAACTCCACTAACAAAACTAAAAGTCTGGAGCCAAGCTTGCTGCTCTGTCAGGCTTTAGTACAGCTAAATCCTAACGCCTGCATGCTAGCACGCTAATGCTAACGCTATTGCTAATAATACTAATATAAACACATTTAATTTATAAAATGTATGCACTTTTTATGCACTCAAAGACACTTTATAATAAAACACATGTTATACAGGCCTACAAACAAATAGCTAACATGCTTATGTTTAGCAGTTTGTTAGTTTTTTCATTTTTACCACCGTTTAGCATTTTCACATGCTAATATTTGTTAATTGGCACAGACATTAAATACAGATGAGGCTGACTGGATTTAAAGGGATAGTTTGGATGTTTTTAACTGGGTGTTAAGACAGTACTCATATATTTCAAATTCACCAGACTCAATTGACAAAAACAGTAATTTAGCCTCACAGGAGTTGCTGGACTTTCTCTGCCTCAATTGATCTGTTTTTGTGTTATAATGTGACTTTGGTGTTTTAAAGGGTTAGTTTGGATTCACCAAAAACGCAAACTAACTAAAAGGCTTATGCAGTCGTGGACCTGCATCTCATCTGTCTGCAAGGTTAAATGTCTGTTTTTGTCAGGGGAGTCTGGTGGCTTTGAAGACAGCATATATTATCTTCAGTTCTCAGTGGAAAAAAAATTCTGATGCTTATGGAAAGCGATACAAATATTCGTATAATAGCATAAAGTTAAACTGATAGGTGCGTAAAATACATTTTGCTGCTGCCCCGGTCAAGGCCGCCTTAATGCACGGGCTGACCTGGGCTGAAGCCCAGGGGCCTACGGAGATCGGGGGCCTATCATGAGCCAATCATTTTTTTTTCGTGTTTTATTTTTATTTTAAATAAACAAAGTATTGGCTTTCAGAATATGAAACTTTTATTTCCAAAATCACACGATAAATACATGTTTGAAGCTTGTAAAGGGAAGATGACAGCTCTCACTCGTAATCTGCTGTTCCGCAGCGCTGCTTCCCCTCCCTCCGCTGAAATTATGAATGTAAGGTGTATAGTAATCACACAGATAACACGGCAGGGTCCGTTACAGTTTGTTTTCATCTGATTTCAAATAAACAAAGTCTTGGCTTTCAGAATATTAAACTTGTTTCGGCAAATTCAGATGATAAATACAACTTTGAAGCTTGAAACGGCATAATTACAAGCGGAGAACGGAGTAACTTGACGTCACAGCAGGCATAACAACAGCCGGTGTTTCTCGTGAGTGTTTTCCCCGGGAAACAAACACAGTACACACAGACGCAAACATACACAAACACACACGTATACACACACACACACTCGCGAGCTTCCCCCAGACCAGTAATCCAAAATGTCGGAGAAGAAAAAGTTTGAGAGTGGCGCTCGGAAAAGGAAATTGTTGAGGGAAAAGGAGTTTCGAGACAAGCAGCTATTAAAAAAAATGCCGAAGCTTACAGGTTATTTTAAACCTGTAGGCCAGGATGAGGAGGAAGGACAGATTAGTTCTGTACCGAGCGGCAGCGGTGCTGCGGTGCCGGCCGCGGCGCCTCGGAGCCAAGTAGGCCGTCTGGTTCTGATAGCGATGGAGTAGCGGGAGAGGAAAAACCGACAGGAGGGACGTTATCTGTTGGAGGAGATGGAGAGGACGACGAGGACTTGCTACGTGGAGGGGAGCCAACGGCAACCGGACAAATACATGAGGGAGGCCCGATACGTCACTCATCTGGAGGAGAGGACCAGGCGCGCGTAGAGCAGAGTGGAGAAGACAAGCGGGAAAACGAGGATACAGGAGAACTAGACGACCCCTACAGCACTGACCCAGGTCTCTGGGGCAACAACATGGACGAACAGGTGCTTCTCTACTGGGCGAAAATGGGTCCGGAATTGTGTCAAAACAGAGAAGCTGACCTCTCTGCCTCAGAGCGGCAGTACAAGCATCAGAAGAGATACTTCTCCAGAAGCTTATTCAAGCGCAAGCTGGGTAACGGGGAGTATATGCTCAGGGAGTGGCTATGTTACTCACCATCCCGAGGTAGTGTCTTCTGCTTTGCATGCAAACTATTTGGCGATAAGAGAGACACGTCATTTGGCAGCGTGGGATACTCTAATTGGAAGCACGCAAATGAACGGATAGCCGAACATGAAAGCTGTGACATGCACAGGAAAGCCATGGTATCCTTCATCAATCAGACAGCTGACCGTGGAACAGTGGATTCAGAACTAAAAAAACAGTTTAATGAGGAGTGTGAGTATTGGACACAGGTGCTGCAGAGGGTTGTCACTGTAGTCAAGTATCTGGCAGAGCGGGGACTTGCTTTTAGGGGTGACAGCCACAGGTTTGGGGACACCAACAATGGCAACTATTTGGGTAGCATGGAGCTGATCAGTCAGTTTGATCCTTTTTTAAAAGCCCATATTCAAATACGGAAATGCCGGCAGAGGAAATCCATCCTACCTCTCACTAAATGTGTGTGAGGAATTCATACAGCTGATGGGACAGAGATTGCTGGATGAAGTCATCAGCAGAGTAAAACTTGCCAAGTATTTCTCTATCAGTGTGGACTCCACGCCAGATATCACACATGTGGACCAGCTGACTTTCATCCTGCGGTACGTATCACCAGAGGGCTGTATAGAGGAGCGTTTTGTCAAATTCCTCCCCATTTCCAGCCACACCGGAGAAGCGCTGTTCAATTCAGTAATTGGTGTTTTAGGAGACATGGGCATTGACATCAATAACTGTAGAGGACAGTGTTATGACAATGCTAGCAACATGTCAGGCACATACAAAGGCGTGCAGGCCCGCATCAAACAGATTAACCTACTGGCAGAGTGGGTTCCCTGCGCAGCGCACACCTTAAATCTGGTGGGGATTAACAGCGTTAACTGTTGTGAAGAGACTGAACAGTTTTTCAGTTTTGTGCAAGCGTTGTTTAACTTTGCATCAAAGAGCACTTCACGGTGGCAGATGATCAAGGCGGGTTTGCAGCCTAATGAAAATCACAGAATTGAAACTTTCCGATACAAGATGGTCAGCGCATGCTGTTGCAACCAAAGCCCTGTGTCTGAATTACGCCTGTATCCAGCTATCTCTGCTCAACATCGTGGATGATGAGCACCATAATCTGAGCACAAGAGAGGAGGCCAGGGTATTGCATAAAAATATGAATAAACTGGAAATTGCACTAATGTGCAACATGTGGAATGCCATTCTCCAACGTTTCCAGGGCGTGAGCGCTGCACTACAGGCAGTGGAATTGGACCTCTGCAATGCTGTGGATCTAGTTAGGTCATTACGTGAATATGTAGCAGGCCTACGGGATCAGTTTGACAACTTTGAGACAGCAGCAAAGAACATGTCCCCCACCGTGTCCGAAGAGTACAGAGCAGACACTCAACGAAAGAGAAAAAGAAAGAGCCAGGCTGATGATTCATCTGAGCCTGAGTGCGAGCTGTCAGGCCGTAGTCGCTTCCGTACATCAGTCTTTATCCGTGTGATTGACCGGCTAGTGTCAGAGCTGGACCAAAGATACCAGTCCTATAATGACCTGTGTGAAAACTTCGGCTTTTTAAACAGATTTCACTCGATTTCCCCCCAAGACCTGCGCTCAGCAGCGCGGAGCCTGCAACAAAAATACTCCAGTGACTTGGAAGAGGAATTTGTGGAGGAAGCTGTACACTTCAGGGAGTTGGTACAAAATGAGAAGTTGAGCGGCACGTCTGCAGTGGAGTTACAGAAAATGTTAAGAAGGAGAAAACTCCGTACAGTGTTTCCCAACACAGACATAGCTCTACGGCTCTTCCTAACTTTGCCAGTGACCAACGCGAGCGGAGAGCGTTCATTCTCAAAACTGGCCTTGGTGAAAAACAGACTGCGCTCAAGCATGCAGCAAGAACGAGTCAGTAACCTCACACTGATGTCAATTGAGCATGACATTCTTCGTGAGATGGATTTTAAGAACATCATAAAGGCTTTTTCTTCAAAGAAAACCAGACGGAAGCACTTCTAAAGAGGTAAGGCAATGCTGCACTATTCATTGATTCCCAGTAGCCTGTGCAGGTTTAAATGTGTTGTGCATCGATTTACATAACTAGGTTTGTGTTAATCCACCGGAGATAATGATCATTCTCATCTACTGATACCTGGCATTGAGGCCATATGTTGCTGTTCATGGTGCTGAATTAGTGGTGTGTGTGTGTGTGTGTGTGTGTGTGTGTGTGTGTGTGTGTGTGTGTGTGCGATCACAGAGCCTGCCGAGGCTATAAATGACTCTGATTTGTTGTTTAAATAGGGGGCCTACAAAACCATCAGCCCCAGGGCCTGGTGGCAGGTTAAGGCGGCCCTGGCCCCGGTCCACAGCAGAACACTAGTTTGTTCCTGCGTTGATACTAGGGCTGAACGATTAATCGATTTTAAAATCGAAATCGCGATTTGAAATGATGCAGTTATCAAATCGCAAAGCCTGCGATTTTTTTAGTTTAAGAAAAATAAAATGTTTGTTCTTCTTGTGTGTCAGTCATCCACACCAATCAGAAGTGCTGTGCTCCACATGTACAAGTCATTGTTAACCAATCAGAAGTGGCCCATGATAGAAGGTGATAGACAGATTGATCCAATCACCTGCCCAGTATTTTTGAAATACTTTTCCAAATGGCTTCCAATGGAGCTTTCCTAGACGGTTTGGTGAAACAAACCGTCTGAGTCAGGTTAGTAATGCTCCATCACATGTTTAACATCTATTACAGGGTGAATCTTAAACTGAAGCTTGACTTTAAAGCAACCCAACGGAAGTTTCATGTAAGTTTAGTTCTTTCACTTGTAGCTCGGGCTGCGGGGGTGCTAGAGACGGGAGCACGTTGATACGACCTTCCTAGCCGGAGATATAGCCGCATTTTACAATAAACTTCCGTTGGGTCGCTAAAAAACAAATATCGCAAATCGAATCGGAATATCTTTCAGAAAAATCGCAATTAGATTATTTCCCCAAATCGTGCAGCCCTAGTTGATACTCATGTCTGTTTCTCCATACTGGGTCATGCTTACTGCCATCTACTGAAGGTAAATCACTGAAGATAAGTGCCTCATACAACCCCACTTGAAAAAATCCGAACTATGCCTATAAAGCAGTCACATGTCAAAAGGGGATTAGTTGTGTTAAGGGAAAGTATGGGACAGCTGTACAGCTTTGTGAAAATGCTTACATACCAAAAATACTTAAATAAGAGTCTTGTAATAATTTAAACAGGTTTAACGTGGCACAAGCCGCCTCCGTATCCGTCACATCACACGGGGGAAATTCCATACGGATAAACTATAAGTGGACTCAAAAACTTTTGTTCAACAACTACTAATCTTAATCCTGAGAATATAATCATTTTAATCTTCTCTAAGGGTTATCAACTCACTTATCGTTCACTTAGTTCTGTGTCGTTTTTCACAACATGACACCAGTACAGATGTCTTTCCAGCCCGTCACACATCTGAAGTTTGAGGATTTACGACCTTCCTGACCCAGAGTGTGACCCGACATGAATAAACCAACATCTGGGAAACACATGGTGATCTCCTGCAAAACCTTTCATGAAAAAATGCCAGAGGTGTGACCAAGGCCTTGTGTTGCAAATCCCAACGGGGTTTTAAGTCTCTGCACTTAAACCTTAGGCATGTCCCAATCCTACACTTTGAGTTTCAAGTCCCAAACCAGGTCATAATGTATCTCTGTCTGTAATTGTCCACCTGCACTTTTTTACATACAGCAATTTAGATTTTGTTCACCACGAGTAGTTTTTATTAATGAATGAAATAATCTTGCTGACAGGCGCTAATTAACATAATTTCTTAATAGTTCAACTTGATTGGATGATTTTTTTCGTTGGTCTTTTTATTTGTATTTCTGTTGTACCTATATGTTCACTTTGGGTTTTACATTTGATATTGTTGCATCGACTCAGTTGTCTTGTGTCTTACCTGTCAGAGAGAAACCATTATTTATTTTATTTTATTTGTATTATCATACATCTTACCTCCTTGTGTCTATTAACCTGATCAAATGTTATATTTTGCTGCATGTACCTTTAAAAGTTCTTAACAAATAATCTGAGGGGAATTTCTTGTTTGTTTTAACTTGTGATGTGACATTTTGTAAAGCACTTTGAGCTGCATGTGTTGTATGAAAAGTGCTCTATAAATAAAGCTTTATTGTTATTATGTTGGATTGATTAAAACAAATTTGATCAGAAAAATGTCAACTTGCTAGAAATAAGAAGTATTAACGCAAGGTGATTAAGGGAATGATAGCAGCGAGTTCTCTGCTAAAAACCTCTCCACAATGAGCAGTGTATATATACCTGTATATCTATATTCTATATTATTATATTTACTTGCACTATTATCTGTTATATTGTGTTGCACTTTTCGGGGAGCCTGTGACCTCAGATTGTCATTGTCATAACTATGTACACATGACAATAAAAGCCTTGAATCTTGAATCTTGTGACGCTCTTCTCTCCCCAGGTGAGTCGTACCTGCAGTGGATGATCATGGGTCCAGCGTCGGGGTAGGCTTCCTGTTTGGAGTTCACCTGACCGAGGAAACTGAGGACGCCGCCGGGCTCCTGAGGGACGCCGTGGTCCGGCCAGCTCATGTACTGGTAGTGCCAGATGGTGCGGGAAACTTTCGGCTGGGAGAGGAAAACATTATGGGGTTACGATTATAAAGCACTCAAATCCAGCACCAGACACTTTTTTTTTACACTGTTATGGACAGTCTTGCACTAATGTACATTCTCAAAGATATTGAAGTGACTGTTATTTTTGTATATATTGATTGTTGTGCTTTTATTTAGGTCTTAATGTGTGCACATATGCAGGGGCGCCGTAAGGGGGTGAAAAGTTAGGACGATTCTAAGGGCCCGTGACTGACAGGGGCCCAAACTATTTTAGAACATTAAGAAAAAAATGGTTTAAAGACCCACTGAAGTGTGCGACGGTGCATGATCTTTTATGCTAATACGTATAGTAATGACCAAAATTGTCCATTGGAACCCATATCAAAGATGTTGGAATAGCAACGAATTTGACGAGTTTGAATTTTCCGCTGGGAAATTCGCAGTCGACCTCCGCCTTCGTGGGCGTGGCTTGCGATCTACTGCGTGACGTCAGAAGATGGGCCAAGCCGAAGTGTTTACATTCACCACCATTCATTTTGTCTCTATTTCAAAGTCGAATTTACCAACGTTTTTGAGCGAGTATTTGATTGGAAAGTGTTTCGCAGTCGACTGGAAGTGATTGCCAATCGAGAAAAGCTGACAATGGAGGCGACAGTGACGAAAAAGGGAGGAAAAACACACGGGAAGCGATGCATTGCCGCTGGCTGTGGTAATGTCAATTCTGCCGAAGTGGCGATGTTTCTGTTCCCAAAAGATGAAGGTGAGTGGCTGGTGTTATTGTTTCGTAGATTCGTAGATTCGTAGATTGTTTATGAAAAATAAAGGCCACTGTGTTTGTGTCTATTAACAAGACTATCATGGCGGCGGCAGAGCTCAAGTCGAGTTTCTCCGCCTGGAGATATTCTCACTATTTCACTTTTGTCGAGCACAAAGAAAAGAACGTTTTAGTTAAATGTAAGTTGTGTCTTGGCGGGTCAAAGATCCTATCGACTGCCCAAAACAGCAATTAAAATCTGTTGAAACATCTGCAGAAACAACATGCTGGGACGAAGCTAGTAGCTAAGACCACAGACCCAGACTCATCCGACGCCACTCCACCTCCACCTAAGCAACAGCGGCTGGATTGGCACTTTGAAACATATCTTTGTGTTTGTTTGTAAATACCACATTGCTTAGCAGAGTTCAGTGATGCAAATGCATGTCAAGTTGATCAACAGGTTGTATTATTCTCCGATGCAATAACAGTACTGAAATGAAGGCTACAGTATAAGGGCATTAATGGGTGCCCTTTTTTAAGTAACTAAAAAGTTACTTTTCACAGTAACGCATTACTTTTTGGTGTAAGTAGTGAAGTAACTAGTAATTGTAACTAGTTACTGGTTTTCAGTAACTAGCACAACACTGCATGTGAACATGAATGTTGCATCATGCTATGAACAGATGAATGTATGATCAGGTGATGGCCAATCCTGTGTGTAGATCTACTCTAGATCTATGACAAAATATTGTCCTCAACTAAATTGACTTCCATGGCCACTTTCCTCATCTATCCTGTCCGAAAAGCTGTCAAAATCACTCATTTCTCTCGCACCAGTATCACTTTCCGAAGGCTCCGCCATGTTTACAATCACAACTGGGCCCATCTTGTGACGTCACAGCCGCTATCGTCTGCAGCAGCGGTAGGCTCAGACTCTGAAAAATTTGCGATGTTTATCTCGTCCCTCGCACTTCCTAAAAAATTATTTTAGCCATGAACAGGTACAATTATATGTAAGAAATGAAACTGCCATTTCACTTTGGCGCAAAAAAATGCACTTCACTGGCACTTTAAGTAACCAATGTGATACCTTTTCATGGGGCCCAAAATCCCTGGCGGCGCCCCTGCACATATGTATAAATGTGTCTTTGATTGTGTATATATATAGGTATTTATTACATGGTTTAGTTGAATACTCGATTCTGATTGGTCAATTCAGAACACGTGACACGTTGTTAATCCAGAACAGACAGACCGCTGTCAAGGATTTATTGACCGTTGTTAAGGACGCTTACATCTGCAGAAAGAAGTTCGGTCGATTTAACTGTATACAGTTTGGCCGAAACCTTTCAAACCGACAAGACAAGAGGGACAAGAAAACAGCGGAGAAGTAACGGGGCAGAAACCCTCCTTTTTACGCAACGGTCCAGACATAGACATCAAACGGCGACACATATTCAGTTGCCAGTTACTTTGGCATTAGGGCAGGGATATCTAGATACTTTCCAAGCTTTGACATAATGAATTGTGCTACTTTTCAAATCTGTAATCAGAAAGCTCCTCAAAAACGCTATCGAAGCAGTTCCTGCCGTTGCTACGTTAGTTCAAACGGTAACAACGGACTATTTTTCTTAGCGGATGCATGTCATTTTAAATAAATAATAGCGTACTATTTTTTAAATCAATAAAAACATTTTTTAAATCTATAAAAGCATTTCAATTAATATTGGGAGTCATATCGTTACTTTGTTGAGAATGTGGCCATGTAATAAGCGGGATAATGTTCCCTTACATACATATTTGTTTTTGTATTCGGGATTGTGGGAAATGGTATTTCGATCTCTCTGTCTGTACACACAAACTGAAAGATTGACAATAAAGTTGACTTTGACTTTGAAATCAAAGAGGGTGTTTTGAGGTTACCTTGGCCACAAGAGCGATCTCCAAAACTCTGATCTTGTAATCTGTCGCTTCTCTCTCTGAAGTCAAGGTCACCAGGAAGGGGCCGTAGTCCTTAGAGCTTTGAAGGTCGGGCCAATACGGCACACATTTATTCTGCACACAAAATTAAGAATATATAAAGTCAATTCTAACATATCTCCAGGGAACTGTTGTTTGAGGTTTTTTGTGTATTATTTTGAACGTTTTGCGTATTTGTATAATTTCTTAATTGGAACCTCTTGTACTAATGTAGAGCGTGTTGTTGTCTTTCTTATTTTTGGTACTTTGTGTGTTTTAATATGTTGCCCAAGCTCACCATGACACACAATGTTTATTGTAAAGGGAATAGGTTCTCTCAACTAAGTCAAACGCTGAGTAAAAAAGTGTTCAGAAAGATAAAATTGAAGTCAGATCAGCTCTGATTTATTTATATCATCTGCCGGTTCATTCTTAAAAAGACATTTCACCTACAACAATGGGGAAAACTGCAACTAGAAACAACAATGAGAGCCATTTGATCTAAATATCTAAAGATGATGGAAGCCATTGCAGTGACGTAGGCTGCGATTTATATTTACAGTGTGCTGCATATTCCATAAAAGACAACAGTGTTCAATAGGAGTATGTTTCCAAAACATGCCTGACTTAAGGAAGGGATTTCCGTTATTAAATATCAACCAGATATTTTGGCCTTTTTAGCGTTTCATGCTTTCAGTTAAAATGATTTTCAAGAGATCCCGACACCTGGGTGAAATCTGGGAAAAATATAAACGCTGTCAGTATTTCAGAAAAGACACATAATAGGCGCTTTCACACCAAGTACTTTGCCGTACTTAGTTCATCAGAACTCTTTAGTTCTGATGAACTAAAGAGCAGATCGCGTTCACACCGGAATAAGTCCCTGAGGGAGGATTAGGCAAATGAGGCCGCTGACGTCACTTCTTCTTCTTCTGCTTTGGGTTTACTGGCAGGCAGCAAACAACTTCAAGGCGTATAGAGAGGCGAAGTCCCTCCCTTTCCGGGGGAGCTCCATGGGACCTTATTTCGGAAAAAGTATGTATTGAAGTCAATGGAGAGAGAAAGATTATCTTTCGATCCCGTTTGAATTGTGCCACGAATTACACATATGATGTTTGTCAATTTAAAAGATAATTTTGCAAGTCAAAAAAATAAAAATGTGCCGTAAAACTGTGAAGTAACACTTTTTTTGTGTGAAACCGCTCAATGAACTACATCTCCCGTCTCGCACCACACACCAAGACGGCTGTCACGTTGGCACATTTCACTTCTTTCTTTCAGAATGAGGCGAAAAGTATAAAAAGAGGTGAAAATCACTCCAAGTCTGGGCATGTTGAGAGCTGTACATACACACAAGGGGAGTTAGTCGGTTCCGTAAGAGCCAGCATGCGGGACCGGGATTCTGGGATTTGTAGTCTTTCTAGTTGCGTATTTTTCATAGTCTTATATTTCAACAGTTTTACGACAAACTGTGACTTTTTTGACATGGGAATGATTTTTTAAGATCGACAAACATCATATGTGTAATTCGTGGCACAATTCAAACGGGATCGAAAGATAAGTTTTCTCTCTCCATTGACTTCAATACATAATTTTTCCGAAATAAGGTCCCATGGACCGGAAGTAGATGGGCGTGATTTCGCCTCTCTATAGGCCTACTCAGAGGGCTCTGGGCCTACTGCCACCCGAAGTCCCCGGCCGGAAGTCCCCGGAGTTGGGGACTGGCTTCAGTAGAAGCTGCTGGGAGTCCCAGCAGCTTCTACTGAAGTGTCGGCGTTTCTGGAGAGTAAATCTCCAGAAACGCCGACACCTCCTCATCTCCACCGCTCCCATGTTTTCTTTTGTGTTGCCATAAGTTAGTCTCTCTCCGTTTGTGCGCTGGGCTAATGCTAATAATGCTAATGCGAGGAAAATAAAATGGCGGCTTCCCAAAACTTTTTGGGAGTTTTACGGGGCGTGGTTTGCAATCCGCCCAGCCAATCAGAAATGGGAACCTTTTTCTCCCATGAAAGTACCTGCTCTCTAGCAGGGACTGAAAAGGGGGTGGAAAGGTTCTCATGAACTAAATTCTAGTTCCGGATTTTTTTGGTGTGAACGCACATTTTCGGAACTATATCGGAACTATACTGGGAAAAGTACTCCGGTGTGAAAGCGCCTAATGTAAAAACCCTTAATACTGACCCGGCCTTTCTCGATCTCTCGTGTCGTCATGACGATCACCCTGGTGTTTTCCTGCCACGCCATCTGCCAGAAATCGTTGACAGTTGTTGCCAGGCAACCCTGGGTGGCGATGTAAACTTTAGGTTCACCGCTCTCCGACAGTTTGTTCTGGGTGAAAACAACAACAAATACAGGAATAAAGGATTGTGGGAAATGGTATTTTGATCTCACTGTCTGTACACACAAACTGAAAGATTGACAATAAAGTTGACTTTGACTTTGAAAGAATAGTAAAAAAAAAAAGAAAAGAGCATTTCTGAGGATTATTGTTGTTGGGATTTTGTCGTTTTTTGTATTATTTTGAGGCTTACTTTCACGTAGTTGGCGTTGATGTAATCGGAACCCGCGACCTCGGGTCCGTGTCCTGCAGCGCGACCCGGGTCTCGTTGACTTGGTTGAAGAAGAAAAACAATTGGTTAATGTCAGCGATCAAAACGTCTCATGAGATTTGGTTAATGAGGAAGATTAAATGATTGAAACTCACAGGGAAGAATATTCTTGTATCTGTTTTTGCTCTTGTTTTCTGGCCTCTGACCCTCCTCTCGGCTCTTCTTCACCTTCGCCTCAAACTTTTGAAGAGCCTGGCGGGACAAAGAGACCACTGTGTTACACTAAGTGTGCCCTAAATTGTTACTAATAATATATAGTATGTGTTTTATACTAATTGTTTGCCATTAGTATATAAGAGGGGAACATATATGACAGTATTCCATTCAAATCAATCAAACTATGCCTCTGCAACTACCAATAGTGTAAAGTGTCCACACTGAAGCAATTAATGGATCAGTCGTTTGTCAGAAACATCCTGATTTTGAGGCTTTGTTGTTGTTTTGATAAATGTCTTGTTTTATTAACTCTAGGAAAAAAATGAAATAACGATTAGCCTTTTTTTACAATAATCTGACATTTTGTAGACCCAATTAATGAGAAAAACATCTAGTCAACATTAAATTAGTTTAGCAATGTAGTCAACACCACCTGCAATTATTAACAGAAAAATAAGCTATAAAAGTAGCTCTTTAATTTAATGTCATTCTGGTTTGTTATGTAGTGTTTTAAGTATAATTTCTCTTCCAGTGCACTCTTTACTCAAATCCTGCTGTGACTTATTACGCAATATCCACCGCCACACGATGGTAGCATTGCACCTGTAGTCCTCCACAGTCCCTGAAGTCAGGAAGTGACTTTATACACAGTCAATCTGTACTAAAAAGTCTGAAGCATACTTTACTTTCCCCCACTTCAGAGCACCGTCTCTTGTTTGTTTTTTTGTATTTTTTGATGGCACCTTAAAAAAAGGAGTAGCTCTACTCATCTCATTGTACCTGTATAATGACAATAAAGGATTCTATATATAGGAAACATGACTAAGGCTGGGGTCAAATCTTACGTCAAACTCCTCCCAGAATCCCGCCTTGGTCTTCTCGCCCTCGCCCTCCTGCGGCTGCTGCGTCAGGTCCAGCTGCCTCACCCGGCTGTCGATGTCTGCCGCGTTCACCCGGGTGGAGAAATACGGCTGCAGAGAGGGGAAGAGACAGAGAGCATGTTCAGATTGTTTATCTTATTTTACATCACATATTATTGTTATTAACATGATTGTTTTAAAGGTCCACTGTTATACCACTTTGTACAAATGTGCTTTGAAAAATACTGCTCATGCCAATAAAGCTTCTTGGAGTTTGAATGTGAGAGAGAGAGACCAACTAAACTTTAATGTGATTATTCAATTACCTGGGCTGTTTTTATTAATTTTTTATTATTATTTATCTATTTTTTATTAACACAAAGAATATACTTTTAGTAATTACTTGGGTTATTTTTCTAATGACTATTTTTAGGATTCAAGGCACAGATATTTGTATGTGTATACTGTATATAAACAAATGTGACAAAGTACATGTATGGTCAAAATAGGTCGAGATTACAAATATATATATCACATTACATTACATGTCACTTGTTAGACGCTTTTATCCAAAGCCACTTACATACTCAATACTGTGGGCAATCCCCACAGGAGCAATTTGGGGTGAAGTGTCTTGCCCAGGGACACAACGACATGCTGACTGCAGTGGGGTTTGAACCTGTGCTCCCCTGATCCAAACACCAACGCACTAATCCACTGCACCACACACCATATTACCATACATGGACACACATACACACACTGTAAATGTGACAATTATGTAATTAAATGTTGTGTTCTTGGCAGTACGGTCTAAAAAATGCCAATAAAGCTGATTTGACTCTGAGCTTTGAGTGAGGGAAACATCTAATGAATCTCTTGTGAACTCCAAACACAACATCATCTTCAGTAGGTCAACAGAGCTGTGAGCAACGTTTCCTGTCTGTGGGCTGCGCTGCTAAAATAAATGACCTGTTTTCGGTTGTTCACAGCGGACTGACGCTCACTTTGGATCTCATTCTCACATGTTTTATCATTTGGAAAATATGCACCTGTTTGAGATGCACCCAGTTCCCGGAGATCTCCTCGATGCCTTTACGTTTGTAAAACTCCACCAGGTCTGTGAGCGTGTCGAACATCTCTGAACCGCCCACTGTGTACCTGTCGTTCTGCACACACACGGGAAAATATGACTCGTCAGGAAACACACACATCTATTTATACGTTGATTTGATTGGAACAGATGACAGTTATAATAAATATATCAGATGTAAAAATGCTGGAGCTGGAAAAAGTGCTATTTAAGATCCACAGTCGTTAGGCAGGAGGAAATAACACAATAATACAGATAAAGTAAGTACAGATAAACAATACATAAATAAATAAAGACTTCAATTGTACTACATGTCAAGTTAAAAAATACTTTAAGCCATTATAGGGATACATAAACAGGTTATGTTCAAAAGAGAAGCAATCAAAATAAAAACAAGGGTGCTTCAATAAAATAAGAAAACCCACAATTTGTGCTTTTTATCAAGATTTAAATGAATAGAGCGTTTTGTGACACAGACTTTCAGCCAACACTTAAAGTATTTAATACATAGTGAGTTTGATTGTGATTGACTTCTATCCAACACATTAATCCAATAATTAAAAGAGTTTTACTGCTGATAAAATGAATGTGCGTTGTGTAAAACACACGCTTGTTAACTGATGTATTCGCTGACACCTTAGAGCTGAGTGCGGTTCGGACACTGACCTAATCTTCTCCACACGCTCATGAAAAGCCGTTTGTGATCGCTCAGCTAATCTCAGGATAATCTGCGGCACCTCGGCGCCGCACACGAACAATGGCTTCCATTTAAATGACGTCTGAGCGGTGTTTCCTACGACGGGTAAAAATAAATAAAATGCAAAAGCCCTGATGCTGACGGAAAGACACAATCTATGGAAATGAGTTTCAGAGGACGGCTGTGTGACCTGCTGCGAACATCATAACCACACATTTGATAAGAGTTACTGGTGAAAATCTGATATCACAGATTCTTTATCGTTTCATGTCCTGAGCGAGGCCAAAGGTCGTCAACATCAGGCTCTTTAAATATTCAGAAAGTACTCAAAAATAAAATCTAGAAGGCAGCTTTTATTCAAAATCGAGGCAAATGTGGTCGATATTTATAAATGACAGCAGAAAACATATTTTTAACCTTAATATTTAAAATATTTTCCACTTTTGTAATGTTTTATTTATTTATTTGTATTTATTTGCATTATTTTATAGTATTTTTTTTTTTATGTCTTACTTTTATTAATAGGGTTTTTACTTTTGGATTATTTTATTGCTCTTGTATTTCTTCCCCACTTTTACTGGTTTTAATGGAAACATTTGGATTATTCTATCGTGACATGCTTTAGCTAAAAATGAATGTCTTCGTTTTTGTTTTTCTTGTGGTGTTTGAAACGTTGATATTTTTGGCCGGACATTTATAACCACTAGAGTTGAAATATGAGAAAAAGTATTGTATTGCATCAAACAGGGGAACTGAGTACACATTTCAGAGTGTACTACACAACTGTGGGAATACCCTGCAGTATTTCACATGATGTCAAACCCTATTTCCATGCACCTGTTATCTTGCATGGAACACACACTCACACACACACACACACATACACACACACACACAGCGAATATAAATACTGCAACAGTACACAGAGATACAACAAAGAGGCATTTACACGCAGTAACGTCCACGTACAGCCCGTGTTATTTTCTCAGTACAGAGAGGAACACAGTGGGTAAGAGTTTCTTTATTAAGGTCTCGTAAATGTGAAAATGTCCCTTCGTCTTTCCATGTTTCACTTAAGTTTGAAAGATACACACATCACTGTTGTGTGTGTGGTAGCTTTTTACAAGCATCTATCATTTGTTGTGGTCTTTTTCTTAATGAAATGATAGGTTGTTGTGCTGTTGAGTATTTCCATTCTATATTACTTCTACTCTACTACATTTTGGAGGAAAATAGTGTACTTTTAGCTACTTTTGACATTTAAAAACCCATGACATTTTTTATAAATGATGCGGCACTGTGCGGCACTGAAACGTTTTCGGCTAAACATTTGACTTAAATACGATTTTGAAATCCCCCATACGTCTCTAACCAGTACCTGGTCACACACTTAACCACACACACACACACACACTCACACACACACACTCTCTCCTACCTGACACATGATCTTGATGTGGGACACCCTCTTGGCCCCCGTCTTGCTCGTCTCCTCCGTCAGCACCGACAGGACGAAGTCTCCAGGTTTGGACAGAGACTCTCTCACCAGGAAGGTCCCCGGGTCGTCCCGCACACACAGCAGCTTCTCTGCGTTGGGCCCTGAGAGGTGACCGTGGTACCACCTGAGACACACACACACACACACACACACACACACACCACACACACACACACACACACACTGCTGTTATACACTGGGTACACGTCTCTGAAGATACTCCTGCCCTGAGATACTTTTAGGTTGCTGCTTTGTGGTGCTGTGACCTGCAGAAATTCAATTCAAGGCTTTATTGTCATTAGCACATTAGCTGCAGTGTAGATATGGCAATGAACAACTGCAGTCACAGGCTCCTCCAACAGTGGGACATATATATATATAGGACATAGAAAGTAAAACGGATAAAACAGTGCGAGAGAATGTTTTGAGATGTGCAAGTAAATACAAATAACATAGAAATAGTGCAAGAAGAGTCTATATATAAGTACATGGAATATGATATAAAGATGAATAATGTGCAAACAGATGAATGTTATGGACGTTCTTTAAAAAGTTCAGGTGTTTAATAGTCTTAAAAGGTCCTCTTCTGTCTCGTGCAGATAAGTGATGTTAAAGCATTTCATGAGATTCTGTTTATCCGTATTGTGTATTTGATAGTGACACAATGTTTTATTCATGCAAAATGTTTTTTCGATATGCCGATGTGATAAAAAATAATTAAAACAAATCGAATTGGGACCAATAAAGAATCTAATCTAATCCAATGAGATGAGATGCACAGCTCCTCCTCTTTAAATACATATAATGCTCTCTACTCTACTTCCTATTTTGTTTATTTATATTTCTTGCGTACATTCTTTCTCACTTTCCATCATAGCTTTTGAAATCCTTTGGTTTTCTCTTTGCCTCTTTTTAAAACTGAATTGCTCTAAGTGTGTTTATGAAATCAAATTCCTTGTTTGTGTAAACCCTTGGAATAAAAGAATCTGATCATAATGATGCCTTTAAAGGAAAACTTCACCTACAAAATTACTATTTATAATTAAATAACTCACCCACTGTTAATTGAACTCTTAAAGAAAACTCAGTTAATAAAGAATCCAAAAACCTAAAGTGCATTGAAGTAAATTGGGGCGGACTTTTACTCACAACTTAAAGAATACAACCCAAGTCTGATGTATTCAGTCGTATGCTCAATACAGTTTCCCAAACACATGAACTCTAAACCCTCCCTATTTAAAACACTTCTGCAAAAACATTGTTTCACTTGCGCAGGCGCACTACTCCTCGTATATTAAACAATAAGGTTAAAGAGACAATGCATGTTTTTAAATTAGCTTTCGAAACACTGGATAAATGAGACACATGTTGTTTGAGAGATAATACAAAATATGTTTCAACATAGATTTTCTCTTGCCCTTATTTCGATTTTCTTTAAGAGTTTCTTTCGCTGTGGAGGCATGCAAGAATTCAAAGCAACACGCGGCAAGTAGAAGATATCTAACTGGTTCTTTTGTAAGTGAAGTACTCCCTTTTTCATCTCGTGAAATGCATTTAAATGTCAACTACCTGCATGATGCAATAATACATGTTAACACAGGAAACTAATATACAAATGCTCATTTTGGGAGTGAGGTATTCCAGCAACCAACAAAGAACAAGCAGTCTTCTTACTGTATGTGAGCGCAGTTGAATGTTTGTCTGTGAATAGCGTGTGTTAAAGTGTATTCAGGGCTAAGCGGTTGTCTGCCTCTCACTGATGTGGTGCACGAGACCGTCTCTCTCCACACACTGAGCACAAATAGAAAGCCACAACAGAATCAGGTGCATTCGTCCTATACATGCAGTTAAAAACAGCAAGTACACATGTTGCTATTACAGGCCGCCATATTTCTGTCCCCCGACGTACTCTCTGTCTGTGTGTGTGGTGTGTGTGTGTGTGTGTGTGTGTGTGTGTGTGTGTGTGTGTGTGTGTGTGTGTGTGTGTGTGTGAGGCTCACTCGGTCAGGTTGGGCTGCGACTTAAATTTAGGCACTGTTCTCGATTTCTTCTTCTAAACTTCCTGTTATGCGGTCGGAAAATTTCTGATGGCAGATTTCGTGGCTGAAGAGGACAGAGTATTTATAGCCTTCGCACACAAACACACACACTCACTCACACACACACACACACACACACACACACCTCTCTTTCTGCATTTTTGTTTTTTTACAGAAGCACCTCGTGGTTATTATTTACAACAGGTTGCATGGAGCACCTGCAGACTAAAGAGCAACAAACAAAAAGGTTCTGTCCATGCACTTTTGCAGAAGATAAGGGACAGCTTGTGCAGGGGAATCATTTATTTAAAACTGTAAAAAAATCAAAAAGGCAACAATTAAACTATGCACATCCAAGATTAACACGCAATCATCAACCTGCAATTAATTCAACAACCTCATTTTTCCTCTTTGCTGAGAAGAGATAAGCCTCCAGATACATGACATAAACGCTGACCTGCTTCTGTGTGTGTGTGTGTGTGTGTGTGTGTGTGTGTGTGTGTGTGTGTGTGTGTGTGTGTGTGTGTGTGTGTGTGTGTGTGTGTCTGTGCTTTAAGATGAGAGACTAAGATTGTGTGAGATGAGGAAGAGGCAGCCAGCGAGTGAGCAAGAACTCGATGGAGTGTGCAATAAGAGGAAGACACGCCGGGTCTGGCCACTGCTTTCAAATGTGTCAAAACTTAAAGTTTCCAACCGCAGAAACAAAAGGGAAGTTAGACAACTGACAGAGAGAGAAGGACGAGGGGGGGCAGAGCTTCCAGCAAGGGTGAAGTACACAGTCACACACACACATGCACACACACACACACACCATAGAAAGTCCTCCTTGACTCATAAAAGGAGTTCATGTCGATGAGCTTCTCAGGTGGACATTAACCTACTTTAAGCAGTTGCACAATGTTTCTAGCTTATAGAAAAAGGTCCATTAATAATCAAACTCATGCAGTGAATTTAAATATGCATTGTGAGCTAATTAGAATAAAAGTACAAGGATAAATGGAGGGTTTTTAAAGTGCAAACAGATTGAGATTTGTATCTTGTTCACGGAAACAGCCTGGAGAAGTATTTGATGTGGTTTGCAGATGTTAGAAAATATCTGTGGAAATAATCTAGTGACTATATTTAGCAAACAGAGATGCTTACGAGTTTCTGAAAGATTACAAAAAACTACATTAAAAATAGCAAGTGCTTTAAGTCCTATATGTCAAAATATATTTTTAAGAAGACGTTATGTCTGTTACTTTGTGTATATGTTGAGTTAAAAGCTGCTTATGTTCAGTTTGAGGGTATTTAGTGAATAAGATGATCCAAAGTGTGAAAAAAAGTTAGGTGTTTTACTTAAAATCATAAAACAATCTCCAAATCTAAACAGTGAAGTTTCACATAAAAACAGAAACAAGATTATTCCTCACACAAGGATGTTTTCTGGTGTTGAATGTTGAATATCAAATCGAGTAACTACAGCTGACAGTCCTCTGGAAAAGCTTTAGGTGCAACAATGAAACAGCCACTTCACTTAATGTGGAAGTGCTCTCGTCTCCTTTTTTGAAAACAAGAAATATAATGTGTTGGCGAGTGGTTGCATAATCTATTTCCAGTATCTGTGTGTGTTAAGAAACAGGTCAAATAGGTTATAATTAAGCATGTTTTCCATCATTGCAGGAGTCAGACAAAGCCTTTGATTCAGTAAGCAAAAGGAGTATTCATTATTAAGAGAAATCCATTTAAGATTTGTTACAAATTGCATAAAGATTGAAGACATTTTTCTTAAATATAATAGGAAGTAAATATCCCTGAGTTGAAGATGTCCCGCTCCTTTTTGGTCACATTCATGTTGTTTATTGGTTTGTGTAACTTTATGAACTAATTGTTTATGTGAAGGTTTGTTCTGTTATCTATTCCTCTATGATTATATCGTTGTGTTGCATACATCACTTTTACTAAATCAAATATTTGGTCTTTAGATGTTTGCAAATTCACAGATTTCTGCTTTTTTTAATGACGGTGATGAGAACAGATACATTTGATTTAACCTATCAACCACTAATCATGCACGCAGAGCGTTTAAACCGATCTGTTGGAGATATTTAACTTAAAAAATCCTGAAATATACAAATGTTTCCGTCTTGAATGCCGCAGAGTAAAGGTTTAAAGTCTAACCAAATGCACAACTGAACTTAAATGAAATACACAAGTTAGTCTAAAGTATAGTCTCCACAGCTGTGAACTCTCGGGTCTCGGTGTTTCTTTTCACTGACTCACAGAGTGACAGACACGCTATTATTAGACCTAAAATGTATTTTCTAAAAGCTTCTAATAAAACACCTTCACCCCTCGAGGAAAGTATGAAACTCCATGGAATACCACGGGGAAAAGGACAATTATTATCGAAAAGCTCGTCATAGTTTAATTAAACACTGAACTAAACTAAAGTGTAGGTGGAGGCAGCTGTGTGATGTGTGTGTGTGTGTGTGTGTGTGTGTTCAATATTAACCTACAGGGAGAGTAGTGAAGTACATATACTCAAGTACAATTTTGAGTTACGTGTACTTTACCTAAATATTTCCATTTCATACTCCTTTATACTTTTATTCCACAACATTGTGGAAGCCAATATTTTAATGTTTTACTCCATAACAGCTTTATTTATTCGTAGCTTTATAGATTTAGATTATTAGCTAATACAAACCAAACGTAAAATAATAAATACACTATGTCATATAATTATAGGTAAAGATATCTAGCAGAAGAATACACGGTTTTTAAAATCAGCTCCCTTTACCAGCTGTGATGAACACATGAATGCATCACGAATCATAATATGTATGATATGAAAAGGCATAACGAGTACTTTTACTTTTAGTTCTTTTAGTATACGTCAAGGTCAATACTTTTGTACTTTGATTTTAAACTAGACTTTTACTTGTAACACAGTATTTTGACATGTTATCATTGTTACTTCAGCTTTCTTCCACCTCTGCTTCTTAGCTCTAGCTAGCTAACAAAATGCTACATTTTACAAATTAAATACGTAAGCTTATGTCGGCACAAGAATACAAATAATGTGGTCAAGTTATTATATTATCATCCTGAGGGGCATACATGTTCTTTATTTAATGGAAATCCATCCTGCCTTTTAAATGGAGTATTTTCACAATTTACAAATGTTTTTTAGTTTATTTTGTATATTTCAATTTAATGTAAATTCTTTAATCTTAAAATGTCTTATAATCGTTATATTTTGGACCGTATTTTACAACTTATACACCAAAGCAAACTCCTTGCATGTGTAAACGTACCTGGCTATAAACCTGATTCTGATGGTCTTGGTGGAGGAAGTATGCAGATGTTTTTTCATAATGTCATTTCATAATGTTTCTTATGCTCTTAATGCTTCATTTCTCTAAAGCACTGCTTGTGTTGAAAGGTGCTATATAAATAAACTTGCCTTGCCTTGCCTTAGAGGCGCCTTTCAAAGCACCCAAGGACACCATACAATTCATAAAATATTCGAAGGAAAGGTTTAAGACAGGACAAAAGGACCGTAACAGGGACCATGTAGGGAAACAAGTAGCACTACAGTGAGCAGAGAGAGGGCACCCACCTCTCGGTGGTGGGGTCGGAGCAGTTCAGAGGGTATTTGAGCTCGATCATGGTGCAGTCTTTGTCCTGCAGGATGCCGTTCTCCTGCGTGTAATACTCCACCAGCTCGGACAGCGTGGCGAACTTCTCCCCGCCATACAGGTCGTAGTAATCCCCCGTGTTCTGGATCCGGATGTGGGTCACCTGATCGCCCACCCTGAGGGGAAACAACCGAAGAAAATACATGTAAAACCCAGTTTGAAATCAGATTCGCCGTTCTTAGGAGCGACAACATCTAAATATTTGACTTCATACCTGATTGCTTTCCTGCAACCAACCATGCTACTTTCACATTCAATTGTTGAATAATTCCTTAGAATCAAATCAGATAATCCCAATTCAGACCAAAACCTTCCAGATTACATTCAAATAAAACATCTCTATGACAGGAATGATAGTTCAAACTGCATTAAGATATTTCTTCAGGGTTTATTTGCTCTTTTAGTAAAATTCACACGGCGCACAAACGCCACAAATCAAATCCTTCAATTGATATTTGATTCTTACAGATTATACTGCTGAAAATGTGTTTGGAATAACGTAGCTTTATCTGTAGTTACGGTTTCTAGGTCCTCTTTTATATCATAATAAATAAAATACTGCCTGCCTTATAATAATCATTTTAATGTGGAGTTACCGCTAATCTAACTTAAGACCAGGAAGTAGAGTATTAATGCTTATGGTTTACTGTATTCGTACAAAAGCTGTTAATCCCTCATCCTGCACGGTGATAACACTGAGATCAAAGTTACAGACCTGCTAACCTGGAAGTTGCATAGTTCATTTATTCATTTACTTTTTAGCATAAACAGTGTCAAATATACAATGAGAAAGGCAGTCATTTTGATATGACTTTTTTTAGTGATTTTCCCTGCCTCAATACAGGTGACCGGGGGAAAGTACATATAACAGGAAATACAATAATGTATGTATTCAGTTTAAAGACTCCAGTTGATCCAATGCTTTTGCCTTTGGGACGTAGGATGACGAGACATGTAAAAACGTGTCGTGTGAGCCTTCACTCTTGCACACACACACACACACACACACACACACACACACACACACACACACACACACACACACACACACATGTATACATTACTTCAGGGGACATTACATTGACTTACATGCATTTCCTGGAGACTTATCCTAACCTTAACCATAACCAACACATGCCTAACCCTAACCAAGTCTTCACCCTAATATTAATGATTCCCCCTCCATTTTGTCCCCATAAGGGAAGCCAGTCCCCACACGTGACTGTGTAAACAGATTTAGGTCCCCACAAGGATAGTAATGCCACACACACACACACACACACACACACACAGAGTACATCAGGGGACAGAAATATGGCGACCTGTAATAGCAACATGTGTACTTGCTGTTTTTAACTGTATGTATACGACTAATGCATCTGATTCTGTTGTGGCTTTCTGTTTGTGCTCAGAAGTGGTTAAGGCGGGTAGAAAATGCCCGCCATCCTGTATGTTTCAGGATGTTCATTAAGAGCTTCTCCCTGTGCACCATGTGTTTAATTTAATTGATTTAAATCTTTATTCTTCAAAAACAAGTAAATAGGCTCAATCTTCTAAAACACTTCTTATTTCAGTCTTTCATATAGTAAATCAACTAAATCTTAGAGCTGGATAATTCAACATGTATCTGTCCTGACACATGTAATTCCATCAGACCCACAGAGTGCAGAGGAAAGTTAGATTTCTGTCACTGATTAAGAACATTCACAAGTCCAGTGCATCAAGCTGTACAACAACATGAGTAATCAACTGAATTCAAAAGGAAGCAGATGAATTAAGGAAGTAAATAAAAAAGCAGCAAAGCTAAGAGTCCTGAGCTGAAACCTCCATGTGCTGCGACCATCCAGCAGGTTTCATTAAACATCATTTCTTGTGTTCTTTAAAATGTACGTAGAAGAGCCACGAGATGCGCTTACAGAACTTAAAATAGAGTAGTATGTATTCTCCTCTGTGGAGATATAAAAGCAGAGATGGCAAAAGTAAACACATCCTTTACTCAAGTAGAAGTACAGATACTCGTGTTTAAAAATACTCTGGTAAAAGTAGAAGTACTGACTAAACTTCTTTACTCAAGTAAAAGTAAAGAGGCTTTGAAATGTACTTCAGTAAAAAGTACCCATAACCACCAGCTGTTTTAAAGAGTACCTGACCTCCCTTTATATTAATAGAACAATAATGTCATTGTTAGCTAATGAATGTTTCCATGCTGAACAACGGCAACATGACAACGTTTTCATTGGTCCCTCTTCTTTAGAGAAGACCAGGAAATGATGGATACACGGATCGTGTTCAAATCAATAGGCACGCAATGACTCTAAATAATAATGATCACGCCACCAAACACACATTCAAACTAAAGGAACCAGCCTGTTTGGAAAATGGAAGAAGTAGAAAGTTCAGGTATTTGTGTTAGAAATGTAAGAAGTAAAAGTAAAAAGTCGTCAGGAAAATAAGTAGTGGAGTAAAGTACTGATACCAGAAAAATGTACTTAAGTACAGTAACGAAGTATTTGTACTCCACTACTTCCCACCTCTGGAAAAAAGAGATATTTGTGGTGTTTTTCAGCTTTATCACCTGACAGAGAGGGAGAAATCTCCGGCGATTTTCTTGCTGGGTCGAGCCAGAAAGCTGCCGTGAATCCCCCGAATCTTCAGCATCTCCTCGGCCTGCAGGCCTGTGATGTCTCTGTGGAACCACCTACACACACACACACACACACACAGTGAGAATACACTCAGGGCGAATATAAATACTGCAATCAGTACACAGAGATACAACAAAGAGGCATTTATACGCAGTAACGTCCACGTACAGCCCGTGTTATTTTCTCACTACAGAGGGGAACACAGTGGGTAAGAGTTTCTTTATTAAGGTCTCGTAAATGTGAAAATGTCGCTTCATCTTTCCATGTTTCACTTAAGTTTGAAAGATACACACATCACTGTTGTGTGTACAAGCATCTGTCATTTGTTGTGGTCTTTTTCTTAATGAAATGATAGGTTGTTTAATTGGTAGCGTAACTGATATTGAAACTAATAATTTAAAGACCAGTTTCTTTTTTTACGGTCTGTATTATTCATCACAAAAACCAAACTTAAAATGCTTTGTTTTCTTCTACAGCCTGCAAGAAGCCCGATTTAATTCACCTTTGATCACAAACATTTGATTTGACCAATGTATTAACACATTATCTCTACAACTGGAGCAATAAAATCCAGTTTTTCCGACTAAAATACCACCAAACTTGTTTTAAATCGACACTACTTTAACCAAACGCCCCTTTCAACAAAATGTAAGTTTCTCAGTGTAACAGGATTGCATCAGTTCAGTTGAAATATCTATTTTATCATTTCCTGGAGCCTTTTGCGGTTGGAAAAAGTCTGTGTTGGGTCAAACTTAGACTACACACGTTTCTTTTTTTTTAAAGTAACGCCTTGCAAAGACGCTACAATGCAAAAAGAATATCCAAATGTTTAACAGACTTTGGGTATTTGTCAGTATGATAGCTCTCCTGCAACCTAGCATGCTGCTTACACATTATTTACTGAATAATTTCTTCACAGTTGCAGAGTAAAAATGCACAATTTAAAGCTTTAAATGCTAGAGAATAGAAATTGTAACTGTTGTAATGAGAATTTAGATTGTGTTTGCACTTAAATATATGTTTCCCCTCAAAAAAATCATTTTATATGACAAATGTGTTAAGAAATAAGATCTGATCGTCACAGTCACAGAAGGAAAACTCAAAGTAAAGGGAACACTGCATGTCAAGGGTACAACAAGAAGTGTTTCTTACTCAACCTCGGAGCTAAATCATCCTTTATGACACATTTTCTTTACGCAAACAGACACAGAAATCACATGATAGAGGAACAGAGCAGGACAGCAGAGAAGGAGGAATGGAAACAGAGAAGTTGTCATCACGCCTTGCACAAAACACAACCGACTGAAACGAGCATTTCATCGTCCGGCGGAGGGGGGGGGGTAGACTCACCGAACCATGATGCCTTTTCTCTTCTTCTGGGACCAAACACAGGGAGAGAGTCACTTGTACCTGCACATGTGCACAGTATATCTTGAATTTCAAAAAAAAAAGAAACACCCAGTTCCTCAATACTTCCTCACTTTACACGCTAAATAACTTTATTCTCATGCATAGAAACAACTCTATCTCTTTGTATCCCTCAACTACAAAACATCCCTCGAACAACCCGCCCTCTCCTCCACCTCCTCTTCTTCTACGCTTCCCTCCACCCAACCCTGCGTCCCGATAGGAAAGCAGGTGAAACACTTACTCTTCTCAGCGTCCTCTGAACCCTTCTGACTCTCTCGGAGACGCTCGCTCTGTAGACGTCTCTCTGACCGTCCTCTTTCTGTGTCGCTTCTCTCTCTCTCTCTTCTCTCTCTCTCTCTCTCTCTCTCTCTCTCTCTCTCTCTCTCTCTCTCTCTCTCTCTCTCTCTCTCTCTCTCTCCCTTCCTTCTTACATCTCCTTTCACAAAACAGTGAAAGCAAGACAGGAACCAAAATAGCTGACAGGCCGGAATCCCACCAACAGATATAGACGTGTCTCTCTTTCTGTTTTTTCTTTTTTAAAGACGACCAAAATAAAAAGTCATATTTAAGAGCAAAGTGAGATCAAACTGGTGGAAATTGTGTCGTTTTCTTGATAAAAAACCCCAAAAGGAAGATTCAAACTTCTCCATTCAGCGGTGAATCATGACCCAGAGTCCAGTAATTCCTTTTGTTGCAGGAATAATCCACAAAATGTCCAATTTGAGCTTCTCTTGCCTCCGTTTGTCTCTGAGCCAGACATTAGAAAAAGCTTTTCCTCTGCGCCTGCACACCTGCCTGTCTCTCTGCTACCACTGTTGCCTTTTTGTTCTTTACTTCCAGGTGTGTGTGTGTGTGTGTGTGTGAGAGAGCGTAACACAAAGGTCACAGTCAGAGAACACTTCCTTATTTGCAGTTTAACCTTCCCCCCTCTTATATATATATATATATATATATTTGCAACTGTGAGATTGTCTCATTATTAAACGACTGAAACTGCAAAATTAAAACTGATTGGTTTGAAGATGATACTCTAAATCAAAAAGTGTTTTATTAGGTGTTACACTGATATATTTAAAGGCATGCAGAGGCTTGTGAGAGACAGTAGTTTCCCCATAATGCAACACAAAACCAATGCACTGTTAGGGAGTTTTGTTTAATGTCACAAACACATGAAGTAACATTTTGCACGGAGTGGAACAAACAGAGACATTTAACTTGCAAATCATGCTGACCTACAACAGCTTTTTAAAGGGCAGAGTCCTCTCTGTCCCAAGACAAACACTCATTAGACTCTACCCTGTGTCATGTTTAGTGCTGGGTGCAAATATGCAAGAAAAAGTAGAAGGAAAAACGCATGAAGCTGATTTCTACACTGTGTTTGAGCAAAAGTAAAACTCTAAAAATGAATGGAAGAACATCCAATGTACTGTAACCACACCCCCCCCACACACACACACACACACAGACACACACACACACACACACAGACACACACACACACACACACACTACTGCAGGTGTCGTTGGTCGTGGTTAGCTCATAACAGTTTGTGCATTGTAGAAAACAAAACACACACACTTTCTTTTCTTCTCACAGCCTCTGAGGGAAAATGTGATGTTTCCTAGATGTGCTCACTCTTTATTGTTGTTACACACACTCTGTCACAATGCATCAGTGTGTGTCAGAGGAGTGACTGTACATGATGTTCTGTACCCTCCTACGACTAAACCTCAAAATAAGTAGTCTGAAGTAGTTACTCATTTAATCCTGATGTCAGGTGCTTCGTGCTTTTTGATTTGAAAGAATGTGCAACATTTGCAATTTGAGGATGTCGATTGGACTCTTGGAAATGAAATAAGCCATTTTTATTTTAAAATAAAAATCTAATCTGTGTGACTCCTTTTTGTTTGTTTCACTCTGTGGTTTATTATGTGATTATGTTTTCCAGCTTTTAGTTAATTTCATTATCTTTTGAGTTTTGTTTATTTTATTTGAAAGCACTTTGTAGCGGTGTTTGAAAGGCTCTAAATAACGTTTATTTGACTACATTATTGATATTGTGGGTACTGTTGCAAGTTGCAGAGAAGACCGTTGTACAGCCATCTTTTCAGGTGTCTAATTTATTGGATAAGACAAAAAAAATAATATCCCATTTGTTTTTTCCCCCCAAAAATGAAGTATATAAAAGTGGACCTATCATGCTATATTTGAATAATATATTGTAGGGCCATACCTATATAAAACACGTCTGTGAAGTTTTTTTTTCTCGTCTCCTCCTGATAGGTGGAGAGTTGGCCATATAGGCGGAGCTCCCCGTTTCTGACGTCAGAAACCTTTCAAATCTGTATCAGTCTGTATCAGCTCCGTTGCAGCCCCGTTTTTAGAGATTTGGGTATGGAGGAAAAGAGAGAGGGTTGTGTTTTCTGACACTTGGTGAGTTCCCTGACACACCGGGGACACATATTCATGTATAAAAGACGTACAAAAGTGCATTTTGCATGATAGGTCCCCTTTAAATAAAATAGAGATAACCGATGTAAAATGACATTTTCTGAGATTAGGTATTTTATCCATTTCACTTATTCCTAGATTTTATTAGAATTTTGTAGGTTTCATCCATTAGGTTTTATTTTATTTTTCATTAAGGGTTAATTTTAATAATAGAAAATGTTCAGAAATCTTAAATCTGCAGCAAAATATGTATTAAAACACACATGACAATAAAGCACCAATAGTGCTAAGAGAGAAACACTGAACACACGTCAACCGGGTGGCGAAGTCCATAGGGACTTGGCTTGGCAACTGGAAGGTTACCAGTTCAAGTCCCGGAAAGACCAAGTGCTACCGAGGTGTCCCTGAGCAAGGCACCGTTCCCTACACTGTTCCCCGGGCGCCGTACATAATGGCAGCACCACTGCTCCTAACACTAGGATGGAAACCGTTTCGTTACATTACGTAATGACAATGAGTTCAATCTTCTTCATAGGACCGAAACATGAACAAAGACTGGATAAAAGAGTGGAAATAGAAGACAGAGGAAGTATAAGATTAGCAATAACAGTAAAGAAAAACAATCTCACCTAAAAGACATTTTAGGGGCTCTCGCAGTACGGATGTGTTTTCTGCAGCAGGAAGTGATGGGTTGGACCCAGGCTCTCCTCTGTGTACTTCTCTTTGATGGTGTGTGTGTGTCTCTCCTTACAAACACAGTTAAACTCACACTCAGAGTCAGGTTACACTCAGTTCAGCTCTCTGTGTTCACCGTTTAGCCTCCAACTCTCTCATGATAAGAAATCCGGCTGGGTTAATCCTCCGCCCTGTCATTTACTCTAATTGTTTTGACTTCCTAACTGTCTGCTGGAGAAAATGTGCCTTTCCTGTGTCGTGCTCTTCCTCCTTTATGAGCTCTCCTGCTCTTCCTGCACATCCACATTTGCCTCCATGTAAATTCCTGCTTGTCCTTCGAGGTTTGCATGCAAAGTGCGTCAGGATCTTTTCTGCTCGTCACTCGCTCTGTTGCGCTTTCCTAGACTGGAATCAGCGTTCACATGATGAGTTCTTACATGGGGACGGGTGACAGAAAAAACATGGAAAGAGGAAACACGTTAAAAATAGTTTGATGAGTATAAAAAGTCCAGCTCTTACTCCAGTTACAGGAGATATTAAAGGGATACTTCAACCTTTAAAATGATCATTTGTTTAGCGGTTACTCACCGTGTGTTACCGTGAATTTGAAAGGAGAAGGTTGTTTTTCTGGCATGCCTCCACGTTGTATTCAGAAAGATAGTCAAATTTGGACGATTTGAAGTCTATAAGTGAGGCGTTTAAAGACTTATATTAAACATACTTCTCACACAATGTTTGCAGGATAATCTGGTTTAATTTGACCAGTTGTTTCCTCACTACTTCCTAAACACATGCATTTTCATTATTGTTTTAAATAACTATAGTTTAAGTTAAGCAGGGTTCACCTTTTAATCCAATTCATCTAGACTTTTCCCAGTTTTTTGCACCAAATGTAATGACACTAAGTCCAATTATTATTTAGATATTTCACTAAGACACAAAGTGATGTACCGTCTGCCTGAAATCCCCAGAGCATGCTGCAAAGATGGGTAAAAAAACACTCAGAAGTTCTTTAGAAAGTGAACAAAACATTGAAAAACTGTGGAATTTTTATTGAAGTTCATAAAAACAAACAGCAATGAAAAAAACAACAAGGCGGTAACCATAATAATAATAATAGTAATATTTCGATAATGTAAAACAACTTGACAATATACAGTAAGAAATTAAATTAATCGTTTCTCAAAACCATCCCATGTACCTAAAAGCTGCGGAGATATTGCATGTTCGTATTTCGGGAATCTTACAGGGAGTAAATCTGGGATGCAGTCAGGAATGTCGAGGTGCTGGTGGGGGCGTTAGTAGCCGGGATGGGGTCACCTGACGGGGGTGGGTGGGGGGTGGAGATTAAGGATAGTGGGTCAAGACGTAGGAGGAGGAAACTGATCTGACTGACTGATAGAAATGTGACGTGGTCTTAAATTCGGTGCTTTCTGCAGTAGAGGTGCACATTAAGATGCCCTGTTTCATACATACACACACATGCACACACTCCCTAGACACACACACACAGATGATCAAAATAAAGTTATCTTAAAAAAAAAGTGTCAAAATGTTCTAAAATAAACACAAGAAAATCCCTTGACATTTTGTATGATGCGAAAACAAGTAGAATGCACCAGTAAACTCCAAGCATGCTGCTCCAGTCTTCTTCTTCATGTTACATAACAGTTACTCTCTCACACACACACACTCCCTAGACACACAAACACACACACACACGTTTGACCCTGCAGTAGAGACAAAGGGCAGGTCGGTGCGGCTGCAGTTCAGTCACAGTGCTCAGGATACAGAAACTCCTGAAATCAACGTAAGAAAATCCCCAAATCAATGTCGAAATCTTGTCGTCTCTGCGTCCAGCGGCTGAAGCTCCTCTGAGTCCGAGGGATGGTTTCTGGGTGAAGAGCGAGAGGACTAACCTGTGCTGTACAAGGTTATTTTTTTTGGGCAGGGGGGCGTCTGCTACATGGTGGTGAGGTGAGGGCAGCTAGCCTCAGTCAGTGAGAGTGAAAGGAGCGATGTGATTGGTCAGCGCTGCACCTGCATCTGCTGCGACGTCTGTGATTGGCTCTGAGCGGAGAGCTCCGGGGCGCGGCTGGCCAATCGGTTGAGGATGTTCCTCTCTGACATCTGAAGCCGCACGGCGACAGGGGGTATCCTGGCGATGGTTGCCGGGAGACGCGTGACGTCGGCCTTCATGTCGCTTAGCAGTTCCTCGAGCTGCTTGAGAACTGGAGAAACAACACGGAAACAAACTGTGAGAAACCCGCTGTCATCTAAATGTATAACTTTTTACAATCTTTAGCAAGTATGTTTTAAAATGACCACATTTCAACGTAAGCTTCAGTAAAACCTGCTTGAAACACCTCCATTGGACTCCTTTGTTTACTCTATAACATATTGACATCACTATGTTACAGTCACGCTTCTATTGGCTAGCGCTCCAGCACATTGTACATGATAGGCTAAGGGGCGGGACATCTCTAGGCGGTTGACCAATCACAACAGAGCCGGCCAGCTAACCAATCAGAGTAGACTGGGCTCTGGTTTCAGACAGAGGGTGAAAAAGGGGCTGCAGCACAGGCAGTATGAGAAAAATAAAGAGCTTTCTGAACATTAAAGCATGGAGACATGTCACAGAGGAGACACTAAATACAAATTACTTTGCATCCTGTGATTTGGATATTGCCCTAGACCATAATGTGAATCCATCCTAGTAGAAACAGCAATTACGGTCACTACAACCAAGCAGCATCTCCCCTTCATCTGTTAATTTTTATAATGATTTAAGAAAGGTTGCCGGTAAAAATGCCAATCATTTGGTGTCTGCAGCCTCTCAGAAGTAAGAAATGTGTTGCTGTTCTCTGCTTTGTTAATCAACCCAATGGACCTTTCACAGATGATCTAATGATTAAATGAGAATGATGAAGGAAAACCAAACCCTGGTGTTGTGGGACTATAATCTCTTATAACCTCAAAGCTTTACTACTGGGTGTTTGTAGAGATTATCTGCAGAGGTCATAAATAGCTCTCCTTGTTCAAACATGGAGGCTGACCACAATGATGCACCTGACCTTCATTGCTGGTCACGTTAGTAGCTATATTTCGATATACTGTATATATAGAAATACATATTTGTATTTCCATAATAGCTCCCTTTTCCATTCTGCTGATAGTATCACAACAGTTCGTGCTGCGTGCACATTGAAACCATGACGGGGAAAAACACTTCCTATTTTTATCCCAATGAAAAGTATATAAATAGATAAAGTGAAGCAGCAACACACAAAAAAAATGCATTTACAAAAAGTGAATAACTTAATAACAAAGCTGTCAGTTTCATGACTTTACATTCATGTAATAAATGTCAATTACATTATCATCTGCTTGAGAAAAACTCGTTTTTGGTCATAATAACTGTTGAAACAACATCCATAACATTCATCTGCTACTTAGTAATTATTTATCTAATATATCATTCCAATAGCTTGCATATAGACTCTTATTTCACTATTTTTAAACTATTTTTATTTTTGTATTTACTTTTTAATATTTACTTGCACTATATTTTTCTGTTTTTCTGTATTATTGTGTTGCACTGTTGGAGAAGCCTGTGACCTAAGATTTCCATCGACATAACTACTCTGTAGCTATGATCGTATGACAAATAAAGAACCTTGAACCTTAATAATCTTGGGATTGTAGTGATTAATTTCACAAGGACAGAAATGAACACTACAAAAGTTTCCAATTACATCAATACCAAAAAAAACTAATATTAAAACTTGCTGAAATCCCAAAATGTTCAAATATGAATGGAATAAAAGTGGAAGTGAGCCAGTAAATAGAAGCTGGCCGTTTCATTACTTTATGTTCATGGGATACATATATAAATGTCAATTAGATCGTTATTATAATAATCCTCCTTTTGTAGTGATTAATTTCACTTGGAAAGACATGAGTGCTATAAGCACTACTACCACTACTAAAACTACTACTAAAACTACTACCACTACTACTAAAACTACTACTACTACTACTACTACTACTAGTGCTAAAACTACTACTACTACTACTATACTACTAATGCTAAAACTACTACTACTACTACTACTACTACTAGTGCTAAAACTACTACTACTAAAACTACTACTACTAAAACTACTACTACTACTACTACTACTACCACTATTACTACTACTACTACTACTAGTGCTAAAACTACTACTATTACTACTACTACTACTACTACTACCACTACTACTAGTGCTAAAACTACTACTATTACTACTACTACTACTAAAACTACTACTACTACTAGTGCTAAAACTACTACTACTACTACTACTACTACTACTACTAATACTCCCACTACTACTAGTGCTAAAACTACTACTACTGCCACTACTACTACTAATACTCCCACTACTAATACTTTTACTACCACTACTAATACTCCCACTACTTTTACTACTACTACAACTACTAGTGCAAAAACTACTACTACTACTACAACTACTAATACTCCCACTACTACTACTACTACTACTACTACTACACTACTACTATAACTACTACTACTACCATCACCACCACAATAAAGTGGACTTTGAAAAGCGCTCTATAACTAAAATACATTATCATCAAATCCCACATTCTTTTTATATTTTCCAGGTGCATGTCAACCCCCACTCCACCCTCATATATGTCTGACTCCCCAGGTGTTTTACCTTTATGCAGGACAGCGTTGGCGGGCTTGTTTCCGGCCATGGACTCCTTGCTGAGGTGCTGGTGGGACTCGGCCAGACACTCCACCTCACTGAAGCGGGTGTTCAGAGCCATGGAGGGGTGGGCCGTGTCCTCCGCCATGTTCAGGTACGCAGCGCGGCGCAGCTGCTCCTCGATCACCAGCGCCTGCTCCAACAACTGACCCAGGAACACAGAGAGAAGACATGAGCATGACGGGAAAGAATATGAATTAACAACAGACAGAATCACACTCTCTCACAGGGGACGACCACTACTGCTACTACAACTACTACTAGTGCTAATACTAGTGCTAAAACTACTACTACTACTAGTGCTTATACTAGTGCTACTACTACTAGTGCTAAAACTACTACTACTACTAGTGCTAAAACTACTACTACCACTACTACCACTGCTTATACTAGTGCTACTACTACTGCTACTACTAGTGCTAAAACTACTACTACTACTAGTGTTACTACCACTACTACCACTACTAGTGCTACTACTACTACTGCTACTACTACTACTACTACTACTAGTGCTAATACTATTACTACTTCTACTACTACTACAACTAGGGTTACTACTACTACTATTACCAATACCACCACTACTACTAACAATAACAATAATAATGATACTAGCTACTACTACTACTACTTATATTACCACTACTATTACAACTTCTACCACTAATAATGTTACTACTACCACTACTACTAAAATGATATAATCTAACAAAAATCCAGACAGATTTAGAGGTGGAATTGATGTGATTGCTAGACAAATGGGGCTAGAGTATTTCCTCATAATACTTCCCCTTGCTCCGGTAAATAATAAACATGAAAGTGGTGGGCGGTCTCGGCTCACCTTGAATCTGCGGGCCAGGAACTTGTTTTTGATCTCCAGGAAGTTTCCTCTGCTCATCTCCCCTTTGAACGGCTCGTTGAGGATGGCGAACCTGACGTCGTTCTGAACGTCCTGCCAGCGAGCGTAGCCGTGACTGAGAGACCGAGGTCAAGTGTAATAACATTAATGTTTATGAGGGGTCGTATTATCAGATACTCAAGCAGGTTAAAGGAAGTGATATGGGGCAGCTGCACAATGTTATTTTGAGTAACAATCGGCCAATATCCTGATTTGATGACAGCATGGTCGATAAAATACCATTTATAATCCAGAAAGCATAGGGTAGAGCCCAAGATGCTCTACATTTCCTTTTTTTGCCAAGCCAGTTTTAAGGAAACCAACAAAAATGTACTGTTTTATTATAGTAGACTAAGAAAACCAGGTGATTTTTATGTATAAGAAGATAAGGGATGTACCCGTTGGATTACATAAGAAATCGTCATTCTTGAAGGTCACTTATTATGCAGAATCCACTTGTTCATGTATTTTCTAAATCAAGATGTGTCCCCTCTGTGTAAAGAGATTCTGAAAATTTCAGGAAAAAAGATTCTCTCTCTTTTTGTCCTGATCCATTTATATAAAAACTGAAAAAGAGCTGATCAAATTCTGGCCACTTTATGATGTCATAACGATTTTTTGGCTTGTGTAACCATTAGCCAACCACCAACCAAGGTAACCCCCCCCACCTTATCACCTGAATCTCCTCCTAGAGCACCGATAGGCGCGTTCACACCGGAGTACTTTTCCCCGTACCTTTCCCGTTTAGTTCCGTTAGTGCCTGGAATTTTGCGTTCACACCAAAAAGAGAACTTTTACCCCCATTTTTAGTGCCTGATAGAGAGGTGGGACTTTCCTGGGGAGAAACAAGTACCCATTTCGATTGGCTGGGCGAATTGCAATCCACGCCCCGTAAAACTCTGAAAAGTTTTGTGAAGCCGCCATTGTATTTGCTGTCCTTAGCATTATTAGCATTAGCATCAGCCCCGCGCACCAACGGAGAGAGAATAACTTATGGCAACACAAAAAAAAACATGGGAGCGGTGGAGATGAGGAGGTGTCGGCGTTCTGGCGATTTACTCGGAAGGCTTCAGTAGAAGCTGCTGGGAGTCCCAGCAGCTTATACTGAAGCCAGTCCCCAACTCCGGGGACTTCCGGCCGGGGACTTCGGGTGGCAGTATACGCCGTGAAGTTGTTTGCGGCCTGCCAGTAAACCCAAAGCAGAAGAAGAAGAAGAAGTGACGTCAGCGGCTTCATGTGCCTAATCCTCCCTCAGGGATTTATTCCGGTGTGAACGCGATCTGTACTTAGTTCCATGGGGGTACTAAGTGCTGGGCACTAAGTACGGCAAAGTACTTGGTGTGAAAGCGGCTATTGTGTTCTTTCTAACCAAATATCTCTCAGAGGGGCGTGGGGAGTGGCTCCTTATTTTCATCTAAAGTAACAGACAGAGAATCAGCACTTTTGAAACAGGGCTGAAACAGAGGGGATTATGGGATGCTGCAATGATCTGTTTGGTGTTTGGAGCCAAACACTTCAGAGACATGTTTTGGATATATCTGAGACCTATAATAAATTGATGAAAAACAGTATAATAGGGGAGCTTTAAATCGTCCATTTGAAAGGATACTGTATTATTCCAGCCAGCAGCCAGTAGTCGTGGCGGCGATGCCAAATCTCGAAGGTCTTCTTGGTGACGGTGGCCGCTCGCTCCTCGTTCTGCCACAGAGAGTGAAGCTCTGTAAGGGAGGGAAGAGAGGTCAGAAACAGAATCTAAAGAGAAGGAAAAGAGTACTGTGTGTCGTGGCTTTTTTAATCCGTTTCTACATTTAATAGCCATTTTCCGATCGTTTTAGCGTTGAATCACATCAGATTTATTCTTTGATCAAGGCTGCATACAAACATGAAGACAAACTTCCTCGCTTCAAAGTAACTAAATGTTCTCCGTATCAAAAAAGAACAAAAAGACGACGGCCAAAAGACTATACCTCTTCCCGTCTAATCACAAACTCAACTGTGTACCATTATCAAGCCATATATAGGCATATAGACATGCACGTCATACCCGACGTCATACCATTTGACAGCAAATAAGTGAGACTTAAATTAACATCTTGTAAAGCGTAGTATGACTCACAAAAAAAGTTAAGAGTTTACTCTAACGCCTTATATTAATAAGACAAACATTCAAACTATAATGATGAAAGGAAAATGGCTCTAACAGTGTGTGTGTGTGTGTGTGTGTGTGTGTGTGTACCTGTGAATCCTCCGTCAGCGATGTTGAACATGAACCTCTGCTTGGTGGCTTTCTTCTTCTCCTCGACGACGTTCACCACGGCTGCTGCAGCTGTTGCTACCTCTCTGCCGTTCTCTCCGTTCTGCAGTTTGCCCGACTCGTCTGTTTTCACGGCGTCTTTATCCTCCTTTTGCTCTGCGAGAAGAAACAGAAACATCTCAGTATCATCGGTCCTTCAGACATTACAAATGAACCGCAAGCATGTTTTTTAAAGCACAACTCTTTCATTGTTTAAGGACGATCAAGATGATTGGTCAGTAGTATGCGTGGTAAGGTGACCTATACAAAATACATCGGACAGACATCTCACTGAAATCACACCGTCAATTTACAGTATCAACACCGCTTGACTTCTAATAGTTTTAAAAGTGAATGCTTGTAAAATGCACAAATCTCATTTTGAAATTCACACTTCTCAGGTTTATTTAATTTTCGAATAACAGACAAAAAAAAATCAGAACCATTGTGTGTGTGTGTGTGTGTGTGTGTGTGTGTGTGTACCTAGGACAGGAGTGCTGGGCTGACTATGTGTGTGTGTGTGTCTGTGTGTGTGTACCTGGCACAGGAGTGTTGGGCTGACTGTGTGTGTGTGTGTGTGTGTGTATCTGGCACAGGAGTGTTGGGCTGACTGTGTGTGTGTGTGTGTGTGTGTGTGTGTGTGTCTGTGTGTGTGTGTGTCTGTGTGTGTGTGTACCTGGCACAGGAGTGTTGGGCTGACTGTGTGTGTGTGTGTGTGTGTGTCTGTGTGTGTGTACCTGGCACAGGAGTGTTGGGCTGACTGTGTGTGTGTGTGTGTGTGTGTGTACCTGGCACAGGAGTGTTGGGCTGACTGTGTGTGTGTGTGTGTGTGTGTGTGGTGTAACCTGGCACAGGAGTGTTAGGCTGACTGTGTGTGTGTGTGTGTGTGTCTGTCTGTGTGTGTGTGTGTCTGTCTCTGTGTGTGTGTGTGTGTGTGTGTACCTGGCACAGGAGTGTTGGGCTGACTGTGTGTGTGTGTGTGTGTGTGTGTGTCTGTGTGTGTGTACCTGGCACAGGAGTGTTGGGCTGACTGTGTGTGTGTGTGTGTCTGTCTGTGTGTGTCTGTGTCTGTGTGTGTGTGTGTGTACCTGGCACAGGAGTGTTGGGCTGACTGTGTGTGTGTGTGTGTGTGTGTGTGTGTGTGTGTACCTATGACAGGAGGAAATTGCAGAGTGTGAGTATTTATGTACAATTGACATGCACAAAAACCTATATAACCCACTGCCATGAGTTTTTTAGCACCCCCATGATATATCCTGTTTAGAGTGTGTGTTTGTTGACATGTACCTTTCTTCTCCTCTGTCGGCGAGCTGGTGTCCATCTTCTCATCTTTTCCCTCCTCAGCTGCAACAACAAAAGCACCGTGAGATAATGCAAAGGGAAAAAAGGCACAATGGAAAAGTGGTTGTATGTGTTTTGCATTTTACTGTAGTTGTATATATGTGGTGTATTGTACTTCAAAGCTATATATTTTAACTACACATGTAAAAGCACAACTAGGGACAAGAGGGCAACATGTGCTCTCTGTGCAGCTCATACATATTTTAGATAACATCGCCCTGATCAAATCATTTAACTTCAGTTGCCTCACCTTTAGACTTGTCCTCCTCTGACTCCGTCTTCCCCTCCGAACTTTCACCCTTGACCTCAGCAGGAGTGTCCTTCTCCGTCTCCGAAGTCTTCTCGTTCTCTGCTTTGTCCTTACTCGTGTCCTCCGTCTCCTTCTCCTTTTCTTCGTCTCCATTTCCTGTCTCCTTCTCCTCCTTCCCCGCGGCCGAGTCTACCTCCTCTCCTTTCTTTTCGACGACGGGGGATTTTTCAGACTCATCAGGGATTTCAATAATCTAGAGAAGTAGAACGTTCCAGTCAGCAAAATGTATGTTTGTTGTTGCTCAAATCTTATGAGGCTGTTCTGAAAACAAAGGGAGGATGATTTGGATCTGAAATCTGAGCTCACCTCTGAATCGTCTGCCTTCTTCGCTCCTTTGCCGTCCTCGACTTCCTTCTTCACGTCTTCCTTGTCCTCAGACTTCGACAAATCTTCTGACAAGAAATATTAAAAGGTCAGGAGGTCAACAACACGATGCTATGCAGAGATAGAAACTCATTTAACTAATGTAACACGTTGTGACGGCCACACATTGATTTAAGGTGTTTTTTCTAAACTGTAGTGGCAGGGGAAAAGGTTTAAGGCATGTTGGTTATCATGAAATTAAATGAACTATGATACATGTATAATATCCTCGCAACTGCAGTTGTTAATGTCCACTGTTATGTACGGTTTGAGGGTGTGGGTCATTAAGCCTCATCTGCATATTCATCTGTCGCGGCGCGCCCAGGGGCTTTTTAGTGGGCGTGTCACCGGGATGCCAGGGGTTGGTTCTCACGGGAGGAGGAAGTGTGTGTGCGGCGAATGCGGGTATTCAGAGGGATATTTAAAGTGGAACTATTATGCTATATTGGAAAAATATATTGTAGGGCCATACCTATACAAAACATGTCTGTGAAGTTTTTTGCTTAAAATACCAAACAGATCCCCCATTGTAGCCATGCCTCATACTGCTCAAAGCCCTCTTTTGCAGCACTGTTGGAGAAACGCGGATTTTGGGTCCTTAGCTTGAAAAAAAAAAAAGAGGAGGCGGAGCTAATGCCTGATCAGAATTCTACCGGAGATAAAGTTAAATTCTGCTGTGATAAAACGCCATCCTGTTGAAACCACGTCAAGGATTATTCCTGAAACAGTATGGAGCTCAAATGCTTTTACTCTTGCGGGTTTATCACAAGGTGAGTTCCTTTTTTTATTTCCTGCTTTTTAAAACACATGTGCTCTCCAGTACAGGTTAGCTCTGAGTGTTAGCGAGGCTTGCTAATGTAAACAAAGACGAGATTACGTCCAAAACACGTCAGGCATTGTTTCTGATAGCAACTTTCTATGGGTCCGCTGCCGATTTGACGTCAGATCGGCAGCAAATCTGTATCCGCTCGTTGTACCCCTGTTTTTAAAAGATTTGGGTACGGAGGAAAAGAGAGGGTTTTTTTTTCTGACGCTGCGTGAGTTCCCCGACGCACCGGGGACACATCTTTATGTATAAAAGACATCACAAAGTGCATTTTGCATGATAGGTCCCCTTTAAGTTTCCTCAGCATGTGTATATATATGTTAAAATGCAACGGGGAAGTAACTGAAAATAACTGAATGTGGATATTGCATCGACCGTCTCCGTGGAGAGGACGCGCACAGATAGAGAGAGATTCTCTCCAACACAGGGTGAGATCGCTCCTTTGTGCCACGCCGATCATCGTGTTTTCCTTTTTTGTGGGTTATAGCCTTAATAGGCCTACAAACATTTCCTTTTTTGCTGCCGACGGGCGCAGGAGCAACAGCCTTTGTCAATGAACTATAGTGGCAGGCAGTAAAGACAATTTCGGTTTATCGCCGGGCGGACTTTTTGTTGAGTTTTGTTTGTGTTTTGCTTGGCTGGAAAACTGTGAATATAATTGAATAACGTATAAAACCTGTCTTTGTTTATTTTGTGAATGTGTGGATATAGACTGTACTAAATACACTTCCGTGCTGACTATTTGGTGGAAAGAGTAAAGTTTCCGTTTATCAGTTCTGTTTTGCCTTTATATTATTATTTCATATCAAGAACCCCTTGTGCGTTTATTTAACACGGCTATTTTTGATAGTTGATCGTGACCTGAACTAGTTGGCTGAAGGTGAATAAGTGAAAAAACTGTCTCTTACTTTCTTGGTTTTTTGGCTGTTTGCAAAAGAAAGTCAGCTGACAAGTCAAAATATTGTGTTTAAGCGTGAACAAAGACCCACTGATACCTAACAGAAGATCTCACAACTTCCAACATACTTAGGGTTGTGACTTAAAACGTTTACTTCACATTAAGTTTCCCTTTGGGTAAAACTTGAGGTAAAGCGTGCGGTGCTGAGGTTAGTGCTGAGAGGAAATGCATGTCATCTGTGAAAGGATCCCCTTAAAGACAACGTGTTACAGCATACTGTGATGGCTCTCACTGCATGAGAAATGTAAGAGGCAAGACAGTTTATATGTATTTTTGGATCTATTCTGTGGATCTCATTTTGGATCTCATTTTTTCATTCTTTTCAAAGCCTTAAATCAGCGTTGCCTGCAAACTCTTAACACGTTGCATCTGGTCATTGTGTATTCGAACGCTACTGTAACACCAAATCATGTGCACTGAATGATCCGGCTGACAGTATTATTTATAATTATGCTGAAATTAATGAATGCATGTAGTACAATATGGATGTTTTTACTTTAACTGCTAATGTGTATATAAATATGTTTTATTATATTTTATTGGACATTTTACTTAGACTTCTTATGTTTATTTAAATATTGTTGTGTGTGTGTGTGTGTGTACCTCGTACAGGAGTGTTGGGTTGTGCGTGTGTGTGTGTGTGTGGTGTGTGTTTACCTGGGACAGAAGTGTTGGCTGTGTGTGTGTGTGTGTGTGTGGTGTGTGTGTGTGTGTGTGTGTGTGTACCTGGGACAGGAGTGTTGGGCTGTGTGTGTGTGTGTGTGTGTGTGTGTGTGTGTGTGTACCTGGCACAGGACTGTTGGGCTGTGTGTGTGTGTGTGTACCTGGGACAGGAGTGTTGGGCTGTGTCTGTGTGTGTGTGTGTGTGTGTGTGTGTGTGTGTGTGTGTGTGTACCTGGGACAGGAGTGTTGGGCTGTGTCTGTGTGTGTGTGTGTACCTGGGACAGGAGTGTTGGGCTGTGTCTGTGTGTGTGTGTGTGTCTGTGTGTGTGTGTCTGTGTGTGTGTGTGTGTGTGTGTGTTGTGTGTGTGTGTACCTGGGACAGGAGTGTTGGGCTGTGTGTCTGCAGGAGTTCCAGATGAGGGGGTTTTTGAATCTTCTCCAGCAGCTAAAGCCGCAGCTCTTTTGTTTTCCTCCAGCTCGGCCATCCAGGGCATCGACCACTGACCGTTCACATGCTCAAACTCCTGCACCTGGACATCAGAGAGGGGGGAAGCAGTGGAGTACAAATACTTTGTTACTGTTCTTAAGTACATTTTTCTGGTATCAGCACTTTGCTCCACTACTTATTTTTCTGACGACTTTCTACTTCTTCCATTTTCCAAACAGGCTGGTTCCTTTAGTTTGAATGTGTGTTTGGTGGCGTGATCATTATTATTTAGAGTCATTGCGTGCCTATTGATTTGAACACGATCCGTGTATCCATCATTTCCTGGTCTTCTCTAAAGAAGAGGGACCAATGAAAACATTGTCATGTTGCCGTTGTTCAGCATGGAAACATTCATTAGCTAAAAATGACATTATTGTTCTATTAATATAAAGGGAGGTCAGGTACTCTTTAAAACAGCTGGTAGTTATGGGTACTTTTTACTGAAGTACATTTCAAAGCCTCTTTACTTTCACTTGAGTAAAGAAGTTTAGTCAGTACTTCTACTTCTTTAAATATAAATCTTTAAACACGAGTATCTGTACTTCTACTTGAGTAAAGGATGTGTGTACTTTTGCCATCTCTGTCACAAAGTCAGGGATTAAACACTCAAACTATCTACACATGTTCTCCTGATACTTGGACTCCATACCTTTTTCCTGATGAGGGACATCACCCCTATGCGTGTGAGCACGTGTTGCCTCGACAGACCCTCCCGAGGGACGCCGTCTGCAAACGTCTCGGCTCCATCGGCGCCCGGCTCACACAGGTGACGCATGAACAGAGACACGTAGGCCCTGCGGACACAAAGAAGGTGGAAGGATGTCACGGAGAATACGTTTAGATAATGTCAGAGATATGCACAAATAAAACACTTTAATCAAGATGATAGATATACTCAAAAGTGTTAAGATGCTTCTAGGGCAAACTGCGCCTACCTTGGCATTTGATGCTAACTTTAAAGGTCCCCTATTATACTGTTTTTCATCAATATATTATAGGTCTCAGATATATACTGAACATGTCTCTGATTGGCTGAAACACCAAACAGATCATTGCAGCATCCCATAATCCCCTCTGTTTCAGCCCTGTTTCCAAAGTGCTGATTCTCTGTCTGTTACTTTAGATGAAAATAAGGAGCCCCTCCCCACGCCCCTCTGAGAGATATTTGGTTAAAAAGAACTCAATGGTGCTCTAGGAGGAGATTCAGGTGATAAGGTGGGGGGGGGGGGGGTTACCTTGGTTGGTGATTGGCTAATGGTTACACAAGACAAAACATCGTTATGACATCATAAAGTGGCCAAAATCTGATCAGCTCATTTTCAGACAGGTTTTTATATAAATGGATCAGGACAAAAAGAGAGAGAATCTTTCTTCCTGAAACTTTCAGAGTCTCTTTCCACAGAGGGGACACATGTTGATGTAGAAGAGACATGAAGAAGAGGGGACACATGTTGATGTAGAAAAGACATGAAGAAGTGGATTTTGCATAATAGGTGACCTTTAAAGAAGTATTGACACTCACTTGAATTCCTTCTCAGATTTCCCTCGCAGGTCCCTGACCAGCCACTGGTTGGTGAAGGCGTCCTGCGGAGGCATCCCATAACGCATCACTGCGTTCAGGAACGCCTTCCTCTGGCGAGCATTGAAGCCCAAAACCTGGCAGGTGATAAAGAAATCCAGATGTTTAAAACTGTCTGCACAATCTGCTTTTTCATTACGACCATCAAACACTGGGATATGCTTTGAGCGGAGTTCAAAACATGCTTTCACTCGTATTCACATGGATATTGAGCAATCAGTGCCGTCAACATTAGTCGATATTAGATGTAATATTATAGTAGTACTGATAAATGTGCTGGTATTTCTATTTTATACATCTGTACTCCAATCTGACTTGTATAATTGTTAATGTGATAGAGACTATGAATTGTTTCGTTGACTGTTATATGCGTACCTGCCACAGGACGGCATGTAGAAATGAGCTAATAGGTTATAATAATCTGGCATAAACTATTCTCTTTTATTAAATCTGTTTATATGTACATTTGAACTCTTGTTTAAATTTACATAAATACATTTAATGCATATCATTTTTGTTATTTCTATAATACTATTGTTGGGGAATAATTTGCCCTGCATGTCCTCCTTCGCCCTCTGACGCAGCTGACCAGCCTTGAGCAGCCGTTATCTCCCATAAGGAGGGGCTGCCCTAGCAAGTTGTTGATGTTGCCAGTTTGTGACCGGGCAGCTCTCGGTCAGAGATAGCTATTGTTGTGGGACACCTGGAACACATCCTTCTCGGGGTGTAGATGACCTCGAGCCATAAGCGACAACAAATGTGATTCAGTGTCCTCAGCTGTTTAGTCTCTCTATTGAAGAATGTTGATTATTACACTCTGAACTAGTTCAAACCTGGAGCTACAGGAGGGCTCTTCAGAATTGATTGTGGCATCTCAACCGTGTGGTCAACTCGTGGCCCGTGACATGTCTTGTGAATTCTCCGGCCGAAGCTCCAAATAAACCGTCAGTGTTTGCCATCAAAGCTCCGGCTCTCCTCGTGTCTCTTTGAGTCCTGACTCCAATTGCTTCAGAAGTTTCCCCCACAACTATTACTACATGTTTATTGGTATTTAATTGTAATTGTATTCTTATTATCCCATGTGTACCTACTATCTGTGTTAGTGTCTTATTCTGTTGCTGCTACAACACCTGCATTTCCCTAATGGAATCAACAAAGGTCCATCTTATCCTATCTTATTTTTATGAACGGTATTAATTCCAAAAACGACATAAAAATAACAATTAATACCAAAAATTGGGGTTAAAGAAAAGACACTTTCGAGGCATTTAATTCTTGATGTCTTACCTCGATGTTCCCTCCGACCCGGGCCAGCAGCGGAGGCAGAGGTTTGTCTCGATCGTTCCTCAGCCCTTTGCGGTTCGGTCTGCGGGCGTTAGCTAAAACGAATATAGCGTTAGTGTTTACAAGATCCAATGCACTGTCACATTCAACTCAAGGTGAATTTTGAAGAATGATGGTGTGTCTTCTTAACGTCCTAAAGCAGCTCTCCACTCACGGCTCTTCTCTGATGCTGATGCTGCTCTCTCTCTCTCTCTCTCTCTCTCTCTCTCTCTCTTCACGTCTACATTCAACACTTTCAGAACATTTAAAACTAAAAGCAGTGTTGTGGTGTACTTCATTTAATGCAATTGATGCAAAAGAGCCATAATTGAATACAACAAGTATACAATCCGTACCAAACATGTACATATTGGTTCAGTTAAGTAAATTATAAAATAAATAACGCTGTATAAGAGAACAGTTGCATGAAACACTCAAACACTCACAGTTAAGATGAACACTAACAGTGTCTTTGAAGAGCAAGAGAACAGTCCAGCTGCTAGAAAATCCTTTAATTTAATTTACTTTGCTGTTCTTTCCCTATTTCTTTGACTTTTTTCTTCCCTTTTCCTCCTTTCTCCTTTCTTTTCTTGCTTTCCTTGATGACGCAGAAACCCCTTCAGTTTTTTGAGCGGTCGTAGAGGTGGTCAATGAGGATATCATAGCTGTCGTCTGAATCTACATCTGTGGAGGCGGTTCGAAGGATGTTAGTGGGAGAATGTCTCAAAGGGACAAATCGTAAACTCAAATTACAACTCCATATGTCTTAAACGGAACATCTGTAACATCATATGAAGAGTAAAACCCCTGAACCACAGAACAGGGGGTCGTTGAAAGACATATTGTTTTGTTTTTTATTGATAAAATGTCACTTTTTATCACTGGAACTATAAAAAGAAATATAGAAATTATTGTTGGATTTTCAAATGTATGACAGTCCTTGAATGCATCATGTGTGACCAAGACTTCTCTAAGGACAAATAACATGATATTGAATCGAAATCACTTAGTGTGTCATTTAAAATGTTTCCAAAATGAGGTTTAAAGGTTTTAAAAGCCGGATCCTATGAAGAAATATTAAACGATGTTCTCCTCAGCACAACTGGAGAGCCATGGATGACTCCGCTTCAACCGTTACATCACAAACAGTTAGAAACTGTAACTGAACCGCAGGCTGGTTGTATGGTAATGTTTTTTTGGTACACACACCCACCCACCCACACCCACACACACACAAGCTTTACCTTCGCTCCTTTCGTCAAAGTCCTCGTCACCTTCCTCCGAGGCCACAGAGTAATCTGATTGGTTGTCAGACTGATCCTCCTGCCAGTCTAAAGGGAGGAAAGGCAAAACAATTAAAAAAGTACAAAACTATTCCCTGTGTGGACGGACTAATTTACTGATAAATGAACATTAAACTACTCATGGAGCAGCAGCCTACTTTATCAAATCCACTCTAACGCCCCATTCACAGGTAATAAATAGTGTAAAACATACTTAATACAAACAGAAGTCAATAAAACAAGAATAAAATAGTGAAATAAGAATAAATACACAACAATTAAAAGAAAAATGTATTGAATTGTTACGGTCAACTAGGCTCTCAACCAGGAGAGGGAGCTACAGCTTCTCAGTTTCTGTGAATCAAATGAATATTGGTCATGGGTTTGGTGTATTTAGTGGTTTGACAAAGTGTTCGTAAGTCTTCTGCAACCCTGAATTAATGTTGCCAAAGTGGACCAAAGGGGATAATAGACTGCAGCATTATTACAATAATTAATATCACTCTATGTTCAAGACCTGACCTTCATAGTTCCCTTTTATGGGACCGTCCCCTTATTAAAAAAACAGTTTTTAAGCATGCTTGATCTAAAATATACCTTTCTAAATAAAACACAACCAACATGTTTCTATACCAAATCTACATATAGCTGTAACACAGAATAGGGCTGGACAATTTGGGGCAAAAAATGATTTGGGATTGTTTTGACTTATATTGCAAATGTGATATGTTTTTTGCGATATTAGAGGGAGTCGCCCTTTTTGAAACATCCCTCAAATTATGATTAGGTGTCATTTTCGAAGAGGATCCATACCAAACAGGGAGTTTTTTGCAGCACCGCAACATTTAATTCAGATTTCATATATTTCAAATACTGCACTTAATATTGCACTAGTCCATTTGCCTATTTAATAACATTTTCAATGTAATGTGCAGCCTTAGTTGTATTTACAGTGCACAAAATAGCAAAGAAATAGTGAAAAAAATGCATTAATTATAATGTATGTACATATTTGATGTACATTTTAAATAGGGTTAGGGTTGAAATAGAAATAATCAAATTTTCTGAAATTGTTGGAGCTAAATTCCTGGATATTTAACCAAATATTGAGCTTACTGCGATTTAAATATTCCACTAGTCCATATTGCAATCAGGATAGAAGGTTAATTATTGTGCAGCCCTAATACTAGTAGCACAAAACATGAAACCATGCAATCACTGGACTTCCTGAAATGCAACACACACAACATTGAACAACACACACAACATTGAACACCACCAGCACTGCACACACACACACACACACGAAGAGGTTTCAGTAGATGTTGTTCTGTACCCTGGCGTATACTTCGCTCCTCCTGCGAGCCGTCGTTGTAGTTGACCGGCTTCCTGGTTCTCTTGCCTTTGCCCAGGTTTCGCGCGAGGTCCTCCTGCTGCTGCTCGTAGTGATGGCGCAGCAGCTTCTCCCAGTAGTCGGGGTCCACGCTCTCCTCCTGCTTGATCACCTCCCTCTCCACCTCCTCCTGCTCACACAGAGCAAACAGGAATTCATATCGTAAACTGCATACATGAGAGTGCTTGTCATACACATTAATGATCAGATATCGCCGTTTATTTAAAGAAAAACTGACAAAATACTAAACAAAAAGATTCGTAGTCATACGGCGTATATCTTGGGGACATTTTCTCATCACCAGTCACCATGCGGTCTCTATCGTGCGGTTAATAGTGGATTTAGTTTAAATACATCTAGTTCAAAGCTCGCCTATATCTGAAGCTACACCAAAGACTAAAATGCACTTTTCTGTTCGAAAGCTATAATTTTAGGACATTTCTAGACAATTCTAACTACAGACAACCCATACCAAGCTCCATAGTTACTCAGTTGCTCTTTTGTTAACCCTTAGATGCATAAGTGGGTCTTTTTGGACCCGGTGAGGTGGTTTTCTTGAAGTATCTTTGTAATTACATTTTTTTATCATTTCATATTCCAGCTATTCCTCAAAAAACATGTTTTGGATATCATGCCATTCACATTTTAAATTTACATTTTAAGAAATTGTAGTTTTTGTATTCCTACCCCAAGCTTCCATAAGTGGGTCAAAAATGACCCGCATGCATTTTCTATGGGAACCTTTGATTCTTATCACCTGTTGCTGTCAGGAATACATTCACTGTGGACCACACAGACTACATCACAAGTGACACCTCTCAGGAAGATTATTTTACACAGCAAGATCTGATACCTGTCAGTATAATCATAATAATAATAATAATAATACATTATATTTTTATAGGGCTTTTCAAGGACTCCAAATCGCTTTACAATATAAGGGAAGGTTAGGGTGGGGGGTATAGGACTATCAAACTTGATCAACCGGCATGGATTGATGGGGGGTGGGCTATGAGTAGACAAGAGGAGAAGAGATGAGTTTTGAAAAGGGACTGGAATACTGTGAGGGTCTCAGAATAGCGGAGATCTTTGCATCGATATGTTCAAAACGTTTTTTTCAAAATGTAAAAGAAATGTCTAAAATGATAAATAGTGAAAAATTAAATATAAAATATTTGTAATGTGAACCAAAATATAATACTAAATATTATACAAGTGATTTTTCTGAACCAAAATGACAAAAATGGTATAAAAACACATATTATTCTAATACGGGTCCTTTTTGACCCACTTATGGAAGAGTGTGGGGTCCAGTCACTCGGGCATCTAAGGGTTAACCAGACTCTGTTTTTATTTCCAGGACAACAACCCTAATTCACTCATTTGTATAAATGTATCTCACACTGTAGCTGGTGCCTGTACATTTAAATGAAAACCTGCACTTTCTTTGCACACTTATTAGGTAATTATGATCCTATGTTTATATTTTGTTAGTTTTAAGTTAGCCTATTGTTGTGTATTCAGTACAGATACTCTATCGATACATCCCTTTCATTGTTGATATGTATATTTAGCCTTTGCAGATCATTGACATGCACAAATACCTATACAGGGTTCCTGCAGGTTTCACCAACTCAAATTTAAGACTTTTTAAGACCTTTTTAAGACCACTTTGAATAGAATTTAAGACCTATTTCACGGCAAGAAAGTATGAAGGAAAATTGCTATGAAAGAAGAAATACGTCCCATAATTACTTACAAAGTAAATGTATTCATGTTCAACATAAGAACGATGACTGAACATAACAGCATAACAGTACACAGAACTGTGTGTGTGTGTCTCTGTGTGCGTGTGCGTGTGTGTGCGTGTGTGTGTGTGTGTGCGTGACAAGAGCTATATTCAGAGCTCTGCTGCCTTGGCCACAATCGTTCATCGTTGTTTTTGTATGATTGGTGTTTAGTGTCCACAGCACCTCCGCTTTTAGGGTTGACGTAGACCCAAACGTCGCCCGGAGGTCCCCCGATGTTGTTGCGGGAGCTAACGCTACATTAGCAAAACAAACGCTAATTTTGTTTGCAAAAGGTGCAGCGGGCTTCAAACACGTTCCCCTCCACTGGTTTCAACCAAGCACTAAATTCGATGTTTTCCAACCAAATACGGTTGAACTTACACTTCCCCATATTTATTTGTAAGTAGATTCGAAGATACCAAGGTTTCTGACTGCCGCTAGCTGAAGCTTGGTTGCTAGGTTACTAGCTGGGTGTTCTCCGATAAGGGGCCGGGGGAAACAAAGTTAGTGATTACTGGTTCCATGTTGATTCATTTCAATACAAATTGTTGGGGGGAACTGAAAGGCTGTTACCGTACTGGTTACTTTGCAGCCCGGACATTTCCCCCAAAACACATTTAGACGCGATCGCTACACAGAAGTACCTTTCAAATCCATCATTTTTAAGACCTTCTAAATCATATTTAAGACCTTTCTTATTTTTTTTTTTTATCATATTTAAGACCTTTTAAGGCCTTCAATTCTGATTATCAAATGTAAGACTTTTTAAGACTCCGCGGGAACCCTGCTATATCACACTACAGGAAAACCCCAAAAAGAATTCATGTGCAATGGCTTGTTTACATGCTGCTGTGACAAAGTATATCTAATCTAATCAAAGCTGTCAAAACAACACTATAAAGTTATGTATTCATGCACAGATGTTTTAGAGAGACTCGTACCTCCTCCTCTTCATCTTTGACCACGTACTGGGCCACTTTGAAGGAGCTGAGGTATTCGTTCATGCTCTGGATCTCAGTGTCGTCCGTGACGGGTCTCTGGTCCCTGTCCAGCAGGCGGTCGACGGCCTTGTCGTCATAGTGGATCACACTGCTGTCGTCCTCCTTGCTGTTTCCTGGACGAGTGGAAAGGAGAGAAAAAGAAATAACATTTACCAAAAAAAGGTTAGAAAAGTGTCAAAAGAACTACAATTTCACGGGAAGACTAGGGGTAGAGGAATGTGAGAATCTGGTTAGGGATGTTGTCAAATATCTGGAAGAAACTCCAGAAACCTGCAGGTCCGCTGCAACTCTGACTACTTTTAAATCTAGCCTGAAGACTTTCTTTTGGCCACTGCTTTTAATTCACATCTCACACTGCACTGTAACTTTATTCATGTACCTGTGGTACTCATGTTTTATTATCTTTGCTTTTTAATGTTTCTAATGTGTGTTATGCTCTTAATGTCTTTGTAAAGCACTTTCAATTGCCTTGTGTTAAAAAGTGTTATATAAATAAACTTGCCTTGCCAACTACAACATCCATTAACAATTCTAATTTGCCTCACAATCTGATCCACTTCCAACATCTGATCCCGACAAACAAATTGTGGCACGTCTCAAAAATATCTAGCTATAGTTTTAACGCCGACTCAGTGTATTGCTGCAAATAAACAGTTGTTAGAAAAATATCACTGGTCACCGGCTTGAGCTTCAATATCAGGATCCATGTATTTTATTATCCTCGCAAGAATGGAAGTAGTCATCACATACAGAGCATTTGGTACAACTAGTTCCTGAACAGTGTCCTTCAATGCCGATATACAAGAGACGGAGTTTATCCCAACAGTTGTCCTACAATGAAACGGCTTCAATGCCACGTTAATTGTAAAAGATAAACATAAAAACGAATGGTCGACAGAATGAATACTAGATCTTAAAGGTCCCTATTATACTGTTTTTCATCAATATATTACAGGTCTCAGATGTATACAAGACATGTCTCTGAAGTGTTTTGCTCCAAATACCAAACAGATCATTGCATCATCCCATAATCCCCTCTGTTTCAGCCCTGTTTCAAAAGTGCTGATTCTCTGTCTGTTACTTTAGATGAAAATAAGGAGCCACTCCCCACGCCCCTCTGAGAGATATTTGGTTAAAAAGAACACAAGAGCCGCTTTCACACCAAGTACTTTGCCGTACTTAGTTCCCAGCACTTAGTTCCAAGCACTTTGTTACCCCATGGAACTAAGTACAGATCGCGTTCACACCGGAATAAGTTCCCTGAGGGAAGATTACGCAAATGAAGCCGCTGACGTCACTTCTTCTTCTTCTTCTGCTGCTTTGGGTTTACTGGCAGGCCGCAAACAACTTCACGGCGTATACTGCCACCCGAAGTCCCCGGCCGGAAGTCCCCGGAGCTGGGGACTGGCTTCAGTAGAAGCTGCTGGGACTCCCAGCAGCTTCTACTGAAGCCTTCCGAGTAAATCGCCTGATCACCGACACCTCCTCATCTCCACCGCTCCCATGTTTTCTTTTGTGTTGCCATAAGTTAGTCTCTCTCCGTTTGTGCGCTGGGCTGATGCTAATGCTAATAATGCTAATTCAAGGAAAATAAAATGGCGGCTTCACAAAACTTTTTGGGAGTTTTACGGGGCGTGGTTTGCAATCCGCCCAGCCAATCAGAAATGGGAACCTTTTTCTCCCATGAAAGTACCTGCTCTGTAGCAGGGACTGAAAAGGGGGTGGAAAGGTTCTCATGAACTAAATTCTAGTTCCGGATGTTTTTGGTGTGAACGCACATTTTTGGAACTATATCGGAACTATACTGGTAAAAGTACTGCGTTGTGAAAGCGCCTAATGTGCTCTAGGAGGAGATTCAGGTGATAAGGTGGGGGGGGGTTACCTTGGTTGGTGATTGGCTAATGGTTACACAAGCCAAAACATCGTTATGACATCATAAAGTGGGCTAAATCTGATCAGCTCATTTTCAGACAGGTTTTTATATGAATGGATCAGGACAAAAAGAGAGAGAATCTTTATTCCTGAAACTTTCAGAATCTCTTTCCACAGAGGGGACACATGTTGATGTAGAAGAGACATGAAAAAGTATATTTTGCATAATAGGGGACCTTTAAATCTATCGGTGTGTTAAAGTGGGCTCACCCTCTCCGAGTTCATGCTTGAACAACTCTTCGGTGCCGAACTTGAGGATGTCGTCGAGCTCCTGTTTGGACATGGATCCGGTCTTGGATCCGAGGCCGGGCCGAACCACCAGGTGAGTCAGCATCATCTTCTTCTTCGCCACCTGCACACAGGAGGAGGACAAACTAAAAGGTAAGCAAGTAATGTGTTGACATGCTTGTTATTTCTTGCAGTCCTTTCTTCTTCCACAGACCTGCGTGATCCTCTCCTCCACCGAGGCTTTGGTGACGAAGCGATAAATCATCACTTTCCTGTTCTGACCGATACGGTGAGCTCTGCTGAACGCCTACGGAGAGCAAAGAAGAAACAGCTTAATCACCTGGAATCATCATTTACAGTCCACATATTTATACATTTTAACACTCATTTTCTCTCATTGTGTCACTTGCACTTTCTTATTGCACTGTTACATCTTTATTGTTATGTCTTAAGTAACCTTTTATGTTTTATTTATTTATCATCATATTCGATTTACTTGTTTATAGACTCTTCTTTCACTATTTCTATTCTATTCTATTTGTATTTACTTGAACTATTTTATCTGTTTTAGTTGTTCTATGTCATATATATATGTCCCACTGTAGGAGGAGCCTGTGACCTACGTTTTTCATTGACATATCTACACTAGCTAATGTGCAGATGACAATAAAGCCTCGAATTGAATTGAATGTTACTAATAAAAAACCTGGGACAACTACACTGTCAAAGCCATTGAATCATAACATTAATGCACACAATGTGGACAATATCTGGTTTGCTTACTGCACATATTTTATAGCATTCTATTTCAATGTAAATTACTGCTTTATTTTAATTTCTATTCTACTATATTTGCTCTTATTTTTTGTGTAATGTTATTGTAAGAGCCATTTAGGCACATTAGTTTATGGGAATGAATTATGGTTCTGTGAGCCAATTGAATATTCTTTAATTTAACTTAAATGAGCTGAATAACTATGAATTATTATTATACTGTTTTTATCTTGCTTATGGACAGCTCTAGTTTTAAGTTTTGTTATTATTTATAGAAAGCAGATTGTAGTAGCGTGCTCAGGTATTAATGACGCTGCCAGCGTGACACAGCAGGAAGTCTAGAGAGGAAGTTGGAAAAAGTTCATGACCGCACACATCCGTACGACTGGGATTTGTTGGTTTATATGTTTAAATACCGTGCAAAGGTTGCACGTCGGCATTGGGCCGCCAGCTGATCCATTGAACCTCCTAATAAAGCACTTGAATGGAACGAGCAAGGTGTTTGGATTTCTTGAACATACGCGAGTCAATACTCGAATTCGCCTCCTAGACTAAGTGGCCTTTGAACATTCCTTTTTTGGACAATTGGCCACTACAGTTATTATAGTGTTCTTAATATAGTTTGCTATCTGTTTATTTTATTATTTTTACTTTTATGTATGCACCACGACACCAAGTCAAATTCCTCGTACGTGTCAACCTACGTGGTGATAAACCTGTTTCTGATTCTGATCATCTCAAGAGGCTTAAATTGAAGTGAGGTACTGCACCACTCAGAGTTTCAGTACCTGGATGTCGTTGTGCGGGTTCCAGTCCGAGTCGTAGATGACGACGGTGTCAGCGGAGGCGAGATTAATGCCCAGACCTCCAGCTCTGGTGGAGAGGAGGAATGCAAACTGTTGAGCCCCCGGAGCTGAGGGGAGGAGAAACAGAAGAGAAACAATAGAATCTTTTCACACTCAAGATTCAAGGATTTTTTGTCATGCACAGTAGCTACAGTGGAGATATGAGCCGCTTTCACACCAAGTACTTAGCCGGTACTTGTCCCCGGTACTTGTCCCCGGTACTTGTTCCCGGTACTTGTTCCCCCCGAACTCTTTAGTCCCTCGAACTGTCCTAGTAGATCGCGTTCTCACCGGAATAAGTCCCTGAGGGAGGATTAGGCAAATGAAGCCGCTTCACAAAACTTTTCGGAGTTTTACGGGGCGTGGTTTGCAATTCGCCCAGCCAATCAGAAATTTTTAGTGTGGCCGACACACCCATGAACCATTTCCTCCTCAGGAAAGTACTACCTCACTAGCAGGGACTATCTAGGGGTGAAAAGGTTTGGGCGAACTAGGGACTAGTTCCAGATCCTTTTTGGTGTGAAACCAAATCCCCCCCCCCCATCGGCCTAGTTCGGGGGAAAAGCACTCCGGTGTGAAAGCGCCTATGGCAATAAAAAAACTCAAAGCTCCCCTATTATACTGTTTTTCATGTATTTATTATCCTCTCAAGAATGGAAGTAGTCATCACATACAGAGCATTTGGTACAACTAGTTCCTGAACAGTGTCCTTCACATGCTGATATACAAGAGAGGGAGTTTATCCCAACAGTTGTCCTACAATGAAACGGCTTCAATGCCACGTTAATTGTAAAAGATAAACATAAAAACGAATGGTCGACAGAATGAATACTAGATCTTAAAGGTCTCCTATTATACTCTTTTTCATCAATATATTATAGGTCTCAGATATATACAGAGCCTGTCTCTGATTGGCTGAAACACCAAACAGATCCTTGCAGCATCCCATAATCCCCTCTGTTTCAGCCCTGTTTCCAAAGTGCTGATTCTCTGTCTGTTACTTTAGATGAAAATAAGGAGCCCCTCCCCACGCGCCCCTCTGAGGGATATTTGGTTAAAAAGAACACAATGGTGCTCTAGGAGGAGATTCAGGTGATAAGGGGGGGAGGGGGGGGGTTACCTTGGTTGGTGATTGGCTAATGGTTACACAAGCCAAAAAATCGTTATGACATCATAAAGTGGCCAAAATCTGATCAGCTCATTTTCAGACAGGTTTTTATAGAAATGGATCAGGACAAAAAGAGAGAGAATCTTTGTTCCTGAAACTTTCAGAGTCTCTTTACACAGAGGGGACACATGTTGATGTATAGAAGAAGTGGATTTTGCATAATAGGTGACCTTTAAAGTTGGCTGTTCTCGTCGTTATCATCTTGTGAGCAATGCCACTGCCTAACCTCCGTCTAATCTGAAAATGGGCCTCGTTTGTGGTGGAGTTTTGTTGTATAAAAAAAAATACGTATGTGGCTCACCATTAAATCTGTCGATGGCCTCCTGCCTCATACTGCCCGTGACGCTTCCATCAATCCTCTCGTATTTGTAGCCCTCGTTCTCCAGGAAGTCCTCCAGCAGGTCCAACATCTTGGTCATCTGAGAGAAGATCAGCACTCGGTGTCCTCCTTCCTTCAGCTTCCTCATCATCTTCTGCAGCAGCGTCAGCTTCCCTGAAGACTTGGTCAGAGCGTTGCCCTCGTACATGCCGTTCGGAAGTTTTGCTGCCTCCTACAATCACAGAAAACACATCAATCAAGACTGCATTAAAGATATGAGGTGTAAAATCACAAGGGGCATCACAGTATGATATTATGTCGGTTCTTTGGACAACAAGAGTATTAACTGATATTTCAAATGATAGGATTTGGATTGAATTCAATGACCTGCAATCATAACAATCAGCTACATTTATTACAACTAAAATGTCATTTGCAACCAGACATTTTACTGAAAAACAATCTATTCTTTTTAAAACAAATATACCTTTTCTACCGTGCCATTTGTCTCATGTTTAAGGTTTGTTTGAATGTTAGGGGAGGACGTGCTCTTAGACGAAATAGTTGACACAATAATGCCGCCAAAATTGTTTTTTTTATTCACTTTGCATCAATGATATTGGATTGCTGATCTATAAATTACGTTATACCCCTATACATGTGTACATTCAGCCCCAAAATAAACACTTTGTTCCGTTAAAATTGTGTTAAAATCGTATAGAGGAGAGGAATCAACATTAAAGGTAAATGTAAAGGTGTTTTTATTAAGAGATATTACACGTCCCTATGGCTTAAAACAAGATGGATGATGGACTTCTTGAAGACTCATTTAATGCTACTTGGAATAAAATTTGACGAATACTTTACAATAAGCTAAATAAACTCGACAACTTGGGGTTAGGACAAGTTTTGGGGACAAATGTTTAATAAGAATATGACTTATTTGGGTCCAGAAAAAAATGACATGATATAATTTTTTAGAAATAACATTCATTAGAGTAAACGTGTAAAATTCCAGCTGCAAACTTAAAGAGGACCTATTATAAAAAATCCAATGGTGGCTTGTGTAACCATTAGCCAATCACCAACCAAGGTACCCCCCCCCTTATCACCTGAATCTCCTCCTAGAGCACCATTGTGTTCTTTTTTCCGACCGTCCACACTCACAACAACGGCCTACAGACATAAATAAACCAGCGACTGTATTCGCCATGACACAGACAGTCTGTGGTTTGTACTTGTTTAACTTTTGTCTAGTTTCTGAACAGATATGAGGAGCTGTGAGCTCTGAGGGCTAACAGCTAACGGCTGATGTTGGTTTTGTGGTTCGCATTGAAGATGACGTCACGGCTCCGCCTACACTGCGTTACTATAGTTACTGCCCCAGTTCCTAAACTTTAATGGAAACGCAGCATAAAGTGAGCCTGGCCTACCAAGGCCTAACTATACCGTACTAAGCCGAGCGAGGCCCTGCAGTGGAAACGCGCCATAAAGTAACAGACAGAGAATCAGCACTTTTGAAACAGGGCTGAAACAGAGGGGATTATGGGATGCTGCAATGATCTGTTTGGTGTTTCAGCCAATCAAAGACATGTTTTGTATATATCTGAGACCTATAATATATTGATGAGAAACATATAATAGGGGACCTTTAAAATGAGTGTTTGTTTTGCTATCCTGAGCATTCAGCAACATATATAAACAAAGGATGTTATTTATTTGAGGTATGGTACCATGGCGGCGGTAGGAAACAGGTAGGGGTGGTTGCAGCACTTCTTCAGGTCCATCACCACGTTGAGCAGAGACACCTGGTTTCCTCCTCCTCGAGTGTTCAGAGCATCGAAGTTACGCGTCAGGATGAACTTGTAGTACTTCCTTTATTACGAAAAACAATGAGAATATGAAAAAGATAATGAGAATAGATTAGACAAAAGGGAAAATGTAAAAAACACTTATTTCAGACTTTATATCCTACAGTATCGGAAATTAAGAGGAAGGAGAATTCATATCCATATTCTTCAATAAGTTGTAATTTTGATTAAAAATACGGATTAATAGTCAATTTTTGTAGGAATAAATAATATCGAAAATAATGAACTTATCTCACGTATTTTTAAAAGTCATTTTTCATGGCAAACATTCTGGATATTTCGTGGTTTCTTGTTTCTCAAATGTCAATATTTGCTGCTTTTCCTTAAATGTTTTAGGATTATAATTTTAATATTTGAGGTATGGACCTAAAGAAAAACATTAAGTACATTTTCTCAATATTCTAAATGTTTAATTTTAAGCTACACAATAAACAAGCTTGGCTCTCTATAATAGGTTCACACACAGAAAGTATAGAATAATATATTCAGCGATTCTTCTCCGACATGTTAATACTTTTAAAAAACTATGTTCATACATCATTTTTCAAAAAAAGATAATGCACAAAAAATGTGTTACGCCGTCATTTACACTGGCTTGATTTTCATGTGTGTGTAACTTAACACCTGTTAGAATATATCGCTACACATCGTCTCTTTACGTACTTCTGCATAGGGCTGAGCTCCACCCTCACGATGAGCTCCGTCTTTGAAGGCATGTGTTTGAAGACGTCGGCCTTCAGCCTGCGGAGCATGTGAGGGCCCAGCATGTCGTGCAGCTTCTTGATCTGATCCTCTTTGGCGATGTCTGCAAACTCCTCCAGGAAGCCTTCCAGGTTGCTGCGGAGAGAAATGATCCCATGAATAAAGGAGGATGGGGATGGGGCTCCTCATATTTAAGCACTTTGAGCACCAGGAAAAGGTAACAATGTACATGTCCCCTTTGTGGGACTAATAAAAGGTATTCTGATTCTGATTTATATAAATGAAATGTATTATTATTATCCTCATTATATGCTCTGGAGGTGTGAGTACTGACTTGAATCTGACGGGGGTCAGGAAGTTGAGCAGGTGGAAGAGCTCCTCCAGGTTGTTCTGCAGAGGAGTGCCGGTCAGCAGCAGCTTGTGTTGCAGAGGGTAGTTGTTCAAGATGCGAAAGAACTATCAAAAGACAGGGAGGAAAAATACGTTCAATTTGAGGTATTAAACGTAATAATAAAACACAACAACATACAGAAGACCTGAGGGCGACACAGCATGTTTATACTTTTAAGACTCAACTCAAGAACCAGCTTTTAAATTTGGCTTTCAATTGAAATGTAACATAACGTAACATAACGTAAAATAACGTAACATTACGCAGCGTAGGGTAACATAACGTGAGATAACATAACGTGACATAACATAACGTGACATAACATAACGTAAAATAACGTAACAAACCGTAACATAACGTAACATTATGCAGCGTAGGGTAACATAACGTGACATAACGTGACATAACATAGCGTGACATAACATAGCGTGACATAACATAGCGTGACATAACATAGCGTGACATAACATAGCGTGACATAACATAGCGTGACATAACATAGCGTGACATAACATAACGTGACATAACATAACGTGACATAACATAACGTAACATAACATAACAAACCGTAACATAACGTAACATTATGCAGCGTAGGGTAACATAGCGTGACATAACATAGCGTGACATAACATAACAACGAAATATTACGCAGCGTTAGGTAACATAACGTGACATAACGTAACAAAACGTAACGTAACAAAACGTGACATAACATAACGTGACATAACATAACGTGACATAACATAACGTGACATAACATAACGTGACATAACATAACGTGACATAACATAACGTGGCGTTAGGTAACATAACGTGACATAACAAAACGTGACATAACGTGACATAACGTGACATAACATAACGTGACATAACATAACGTGACATAACATAACATAACGTGACATAACGTAACATAACGTAACATTACGAAGCGTTAGGTAACATAACGTGACATAGCATTACATAACATTAAGTAACCTAACAAGACGTCACGTAGCGTAACATAACGTAACAATACGAGTTCTTATTAGTTTCTTATTATTTTTGTATTGGTTACTGTTTGGAAAGCCCTTTTTGTCACCTTCTGTGAATGAAAAGTGCTTCATACATAAAGTTTGATTGACTGATTAGTGAAGTAGAATGATCATGTGCAACACAGCAGCAATGCAGGTGTTGTGAAATATAAACACATTGAATTGAAATGTATATAAATCAGATATGCATTTGAAATTAGGGCTGCAATTATTTTTGTATTATCTAAAAAGTTAAATATATACATGTTGACAGTGAAAGTTAAATATAAGTGCTGTGTGTTTGTATTACCTTGGACTGGTTGTTTTTGAGCCGGTGGGCCTCGTCCACCACCAGGCAGGCCCACTCGATGGAGCCCAGCACGGCCTGGTCGATGGTGATCAGCTCGTAGGACGTCAGCAGGACGTGGAACTTCACCGTGGAATCTTTCTGTAAAACACAGAGACAGGGGGACAAACGTTCAGCTGTCAGACACGGGACAGAACAACATACATAGTTATTAAGACTGCAATAGAGTGGTGCAGGGATGACGTATTTTTGTAGGCCGACCCTGAAGTAAGCTGCGCATGGGTTCCCTCGGCAAAAAAGCAACGGGATTTCTCCATAGGGTTTTGGAATACTGTAAAAAATAAGGTCTGTGGAAAACGAACCTGTTTGATAAATGCACGTTTTGTTCAGCCGGGTAATCTCCACATGTCTACCCTACTTATATAATTTTCTAATCATAAATCTAATCGCCAGAAGCAAAATGCTAACGTTATGCTATAAACGAACTACAGCCGAGAACAGCAGCACGACTTCAACGTCACAACAACTTAAGATAGTAAAACTACAGTGTTAACAACGACAATTTCAAACATACAGATTCAAAATGGTACAAGTTGAAGCGTTTGTTTGAACAGTTTGCAGGAGGCAGGTACTTGCTTTCAAGCAGAACAGGGCAAACAAACTTAGCGGGAGTGTTTAGGTGTTCGGCGTAATGACGTACAACGGCCTCGACAACTTCTGTAGTCCTATTCAGCCACTTGGTAACAACCATCGTTTTTCAGACACGTCAACTCTTCAGAAATCACCAGTGGGGTCACTGCTGATGGATTTAATGTCGTAGAACAAAACGTGATCCGTCTCTTCAATTTGTGTCAACCACAGACCTTATTTCCAGCTATTTTCCCAAAAAACGTTTGCTTTGAGACGAGGGAACAGGAAGTGGTAAAATGCTAACTCACTTCCGGGTTTTAGGACTCATTCCTGCACCACTCTATTGTTTCCAGTATTAATAATGAACGACTAATTAAAACTGGTGGTTCGGTCTTTGTACAGTATGGCAGTATAAATATGTTTATCTACCAGTATAACATTGTTGTTATTTTTCTTCTTTACTTGCTTGTAAAGCGCTTTGAGCACCAGGAAAAGCGCTTGATAAATGACATTAGTATTATTATTATTATTTGGAGTTATAACTGTTAAAACATGTATTCTTATACTCTGATTGCCTTTTACTCTGTTAAATTGTATTGTTAGTCTTGTATGTGTTTAACAGAGACACATGTTAAGGATCTACATTTCAGGAGGCTAAAGGAAGTGTGAAAGGGGGATTTGCAAATGGTTAAGGACGAAGGGGTTTTATGGTTTAATGATGGGGATGTTTAGATGATGCCTAAGAGAGTTTAAAGACCCACTGAAGTGTGCGACGGTGCATGATCTTTTATGCTAATACGTATAGTAATGACCAAAATTGTCCATTGGAACCCATATCAAAGATGTTGGAATAGCAACGAATTTGACGAGTTTGAATTTTCCGCTGGGAAATTCGCAGTCGACCTCCGCCTTCGTGGGCGTGGCTTGCGATCTACTGCGTGACGTCACAAGATGGGCCAAGCCGAAGTGTTTACATTCACCACCATTCATTTTGTCTCTATTTCAAAGTCGAATTTACCAACGTTTTTGAGCGAGTATTTGATTGGAAAGTGTTTCGCAGTCGACTGGAAGTGATTGCCAATCGAGAAAAGCTGACAATGGAGGCGACAGTGACGAAAAAGGGAGGAAAAACACACGGGAAGCGATGCATTGCCGCTGGCTGTGGTAATGTGAAGTCTGCCGAAGTGGCGATGTTTCTGTTCCCAAAAGATGAAGGTGAGTGGCTGGTGTCATTGTTTCGTAGATTCGTAGATTGTTTATGAAAAATAAACGCCACTGTGTTTGTGTTAACTAACAAGACTATCATGGCGGCGGCAGAGCTCAAGTCGAGTTTCTCCGCCTGGAGATATTCTCACTATTTCACTTTTGTCGAGCACAAAGAAAAGAAGGTTTTAGTTAAATGTAAGTTGTGTCTTGGCGGGTCAAAGATCCTATCGACTGCCCAAAACAGCAATTAAAATCTGTTGAAACATCTGCAGAAAAAACATGCTGGGACGAAGCTAGTAGCGAAGCTAGTAGCTAAGACCACAGACCCAGACTCATCCGACGCCATTCCACCTCCACCTAAGCAACAGCGGCTGGATTGGCACTTTGAAACATATCTTTGTGTTTGTGTTTGTATAGACCACATTGCTTAGCAGAGTTCAGTGATGCAAATGCATGTCAAGTTGATCAACAGGTTGTATTATTCTCCGATGCAATAACAGTACTGAAATGAAGGCTACAGTATAAGGGCATTAATGGGTGCCCTTTTCTAAGTAACTAAGAAGTTACTTTTCACAGTAACGCATTACTTTTTGGTGTAAGTAGTGAAGTAACTAGTAATTGTAACTACTTACTGGTTTTCAGTAACTAGCACAACACTGCATGTGAACATGAATGTTGCATCATGCTATGAACAGATGAATGTATGATCAGGTGACGGCCAATCCTGTGTGTAGATCTACTCTAGATCTATGACAAAATATTGTCCTCAACTAAATTGACTTCCATGGCCACTTTCCTCATCTATCCTGTCCGAAAAGCTGTCAAAATCACTCATTTCTCTCGCACCAGTATCACTTTCCGAAGGCTCCGCCATGTTAACAATCACAACTGGGCCCATCTTGTGACGTCACAGCCGCTATCGTCTGCAGCAGCGGTAGGCTCAGACTCTGAAAAATTTGCGATGTTTATCTCGTCCCTCGCACTTCCTAAAAAATTATTTTAGCCATGAACAGGTACAATTATATGTAAGAAATGAAACTGCCATTTCACTTTGGCGCAAAAAAATGCACTTCACTGGCACTTTAAGGGTGGGACCAGTTGGCTTTTCTCTATATAGTGTGACTGTGAGCTGTGCTCTGGGTGCAGAACTTCTCTATCCTCTGAGGATGAAGCTGCTCTGTTCCTGCATTTGAGATCGATTTCACGTGTATATTGACTTTCTTTATTAAATTTGTCCTTGAATCATTTACCAGTTTCTCTTAAGAATTTCCTCCACAATAACACTTGCTCTACTTTCTCCCTTACCTTCATCTTGGAGGCTTTCTTCCCGCCCCGGATGGCGTTGTCCTCGAAGGAGAACTCGTTCTCTCTGATGACGGCTCGGCTGTCTTTGTCTCCCACGTAGGTCACCACGTACATGTCGGGCGCCCACAGCTCAAACTCCCTCTCCCAGTTGATGATGGTGGAGAGCGGGGCGCTGACCAGGAAGGGACCTTTGGAGTGACCCTGTATCAGGAGAGAAATCATCATTGTAGGAGCCATAAGTTAAAATGTATAATTTGATATATTATGTGTGTATATAGATATATTTGAACATTGTAATCCTTTGTTATTAGTATTATTATATTTTATTTAAACCAGCCGTTGTAACATTGACGTCATAGCCGACTGCAGCTGCTGGTAATTAGAAGTGAGAAGGAGAAAAGAATCACGGAGCAATATCGTTTGAAAATATGTGTTTTGTATTGATATCTTTTGTTTAAGTAAAGAGTCAAACAAACTTTCTTGAGACGTATTTTTGTTGGAGTCAAACCTAATGCAACTTGTGGATATATCGACTTTTGGATTAGACGGAACTACAAACATTAAAAGGGAAATGTTACGGTGTTTTTATTAGAGTTATTACACGGTTAAAAAAAACAAGCTAGACGATGGACCTCTTGAAGACTCATTTAATGCGACTTTGAAGGAAATTTGACGAATACTTTACAACAACCAAAATACACTTAACAACTTGGGGTTAGGAAAAGTTTTGGGGACAAATGTTTAACACAAATATGACTTATTTGGGTCCAGACAAAAACGACATGATATCAATGCCTCTTGCATTAACCTCATCAGTGAGGTTAATGCAAGAGGCATTCGGCAAATTATATAAACAATAGATTACAATATTAATAGTAAATCGTAAAACCCAAAATCGCTTTTCTTTATATTGTTGGGAAGATTCAAGGTGTATTTGTATTTATTTGTAAGATTGATTTAAGACATTTTAATAACAATTACGTCGTCCTGTTTAAATTCACAAATTCAATGCCTATTAAGACTTTTTACGGAAGTGCAGAAACCTTGTATTACTAAATGACTGCATTTATATAGTGATTTTATTCAAAGAGATTTTTCAATTTGCTTTCTTAATTCAGCCGCTGTCGGTCCATGATACATCAACATATCTCCACAGCTGTATGTGTCCTGCCCTGCCTTTAGGATAGAGTTCCTCACTCAGAAATCATCCCCTTTATTGGGCAGAGTCACTGTGTGTCACATGTCTGAAACCCGACACACTGACATTGATTGACAGCGGAGGGCAGACCGGACAAAATAGCATCAGCACAACAACACAACAAATGATTGAAAGTCCCAAACGGAAACATATAATATCTAGCCAGGTTTCTTTCTAGTAGATATGGAAAGGAAGCTACTGGGTCCAGTTTTGTTTACAACCACAGCTTCACACACTATCATGTTAAAGACCCACTGAAGTGTGCGACGGTGCATGATCTTTTATGCTAATACGTATAGTAATGACCAAAATTGTCCATTGGAACCCATATCAAAGATGTTGGAATAGCAACGAATTTGACGAGTTTGAATTTTCCGCTGGGAAATTCGCAGTCGACCTCCGCCTTCGTGGGCGTGGCTTGCGATCTACTGCGTGACGTCACAAGATGGGCCAAGCCGAAGTGTTTACATTCACCACCATTCATTTTGTCTCTATTTCAAAGTCGAATTTACCAACGTTTTTGAGCGAGTATTTGATTGGAAAGTGTTTCGCAGTCGACTGGAAGTGATTGCCAATCGAGAAAAGCTGACAATGGAGGCGACAGTGACGAAAAAGGGAGGAAAAACACACGGGAAGCGATGCATTGCCGCTGGCTGTGGTAATGTGAAGTCTGCCGAAGTGGCGATGTTTCTGTTCCCAAAAGATGAAGGTGAGTGGCTGGTGTCATTGTTTCGTAGATTCGTAGATTGTTTATGAAAAATAAACGCCACTGTGTTGATGTTTCTGTTCCCAAAAGATGAAGGTGAGTGGCTGGTGTCATTGTTTCGTAGATTCGTAGATTGTTTATGAAAAATAAACGCCACTGTGTTTGTGTTAACTAACAAGACTGTCATGGCGGCGGCAGAGCTCAAGTCGAGTTTCTCCGCCTGGAGATATTCTCACTATTTCACTTTTGTCGAGCACAAAGAAAAGAACGTTTTAGTTAAATGTAAGTTGTGTCTTGGCGGGTCAAAGATCCTATCGACTGCCCAAAACAGCAATTAAAATCTGTTGAAACATCTGCAGAAAAAACATGCTGGGACGAAGCTAGTAGCGAAGCTAGTAGCTAAGACCACAGACCCAGACTCATCCGACGCCATTCCACCTCCACCTAAGCAACAGCGGCTGGATTGGCACTTTGAAACATATCTTTGTGTTTGTGTTTGTATAGACCACATTGCTTAGCAGAGTTCAGTGATGCAAATGCATGTCAAGTTGATCAACAGGTTGTATTATTCTCCGATGCAATAACAGTACTGAAATGAAGGCTACAGTATAAGGGCATTAATGGGTGCCCTTTTCTAAGTAACTAAGAAGTTACTTTTCACAGTAACGCATTACTTTTTGGTGTAAGTAGTGAAGTAACTAGTAATTGTAACTACTTACTGGTTTTCAGTAACTAGCACAACACTGCATGTGAACATGAATGTTGCATCATGCTATGAACAGATGAATGTATGATCAGGTGATGGCCAATCCTGTGTGTAGATCTACTCTAGATCTATGACAAAATATTGTCCTCAACTAAATTGACTTCCATGGCCACTTTCCTCATCTATCCTGTCCGAAAAGCTGTCAAAATCACTCATTTCTCTCGCACCAGTATCACTTTCCGAAGGCTCCGCCATGTTAACAATCACAACTGGGCCCATCTTGTGACGTCACAGCCGCTATCGTCTGCAGCAGCGGTAGGCTCAGACTCTGAAAAATTTGCGATGTTTATCTCGTCCCTCGCACTTCCTAAAAAATTATTTTAGCCATGAACAGGTACAATTATATGTAAGAAATGAAACTGCCATTTCACTTTGGCGCAAAAAAATGCACTTCACTGGCACTTTAAGGGGCCTACACACCAAACTGACACCAAAGAACACGTCCCGACGGAACACGACTGTTGTGTCGCCTCACGTCTCACGCGTCTTGGCCAAACAGTCACACTGGAACACACCGCAAAGACTTCAGCCGACGGCCAAGTAGCACGTACGAACTGCGCATGCGTGAGTGGCAATAACTCCCCTTACCAGCAGGCGGAGGTAGTGTGTATTCATCATTCAAAAGAGGCAACCGGAAGACAGACTGTGTGATAACCGAGAGAAGAAGAACAGACTGCGTGATATAAACAAACAACTAATAGCGTGTGCGTTCCATTTTCACTCTACAGCGAGAAGCTTATGCGGCTTTCCCGAACCTGTGTCGAGAGCTGGAGTTAAATGAAATCTCACATTTGCCTTCTTAATCGTTTGTTTGGGTCCCTCACTTCCGTTTCGCTTCTCAGGCACTGATTCGCTAAGCTGAACAGCCAATCAGAGTGATTTCTTTTGGCCGACAGCCTGGCGGCGGAAGGTGTCGGGACGGCCGAAAAGACACGACGGGGCGGGACACACCAATCTGAGTAGGGCGACAGGACGCTCATCGACGGCCTGACATCTATCGACGCCGAAAATCGTCTTGGTGTGTAAGGACCTTTAGCTGTCCTAAACCTCCACTATGCTAATGCTAACGCTCCTCTCTGTACTGAAGGTTTCAGGTTTCAGGTTTCTTTGCTGGCATTTTCATATCAGACAGCAATTGGCTGTTGAACATTTCTGACATATCAAATGTAGCTTTGAATTTCAGATTTTAAGGAAGTGCACCGTCATTTCCCCTTTCAGCACAATAATGTGTTAACAACACACATGCAATCAGTTTAGTCAACGTCTTAATGTGTGCATATGTATAAATGTGTCTGTTGATTGTGTGTATATATATATATATATATATTATATATAATATATATATATATATATATATATATATTATATATATATATATATATATATATATATATATATATATATATATATATATTATATATACACATATTTTTATATATATTTGTATACATATTTGTATTTTTGTATTCGGGATTGTGGGAAACGGTATTTCGATCTCTCTGTCTGTACACACAAACTGAAAGATTGACAATAAAGTTGACTTGACTTTGACTGTTCTCACCTTGTACTGTAGTAGAGGAACACCGCAGTAATAATGTGTTAACACCTCTCTAATGACAAACATATGCAATGAGTTTAGTCAACATCAGACTGTTTTAGAGGACATAAACATAAGAAAAACATGTCTTAATGGCGAGAAACAGGATGATGTGAGTGTGAGTCATTGAAAAGTCGGCTCCGATTCCTTTTTCTCTCCCTTTTTGGTGTGTACATATGTAATTTGACGCTACTTGTTGCCTGTTGCCACTTGATCCAGTCCACGGGGGTCCTGGGATGGTGCGTTTTTTTTAATTAAATGTTTGTACTTTTTGTTTGTTTTGTAAGGGAACCGTTTGTATGTACTTCACTTGTAATGTATGTGTTTTGTACCATGTTTTTCTGTGTTTCTGCTTAAATAAATAAAACAATTTGATCACAAAAAAAACATGTTTTAAGTGGAGGGGATGTTTAAATGATGTCCGTACCTCCTTGTACAGTGAGTAGAGGAACACCGCGGTCTGTACAGTTTTCCCTAAACCCATCTCATCGGCCAGGATGGTGTCGGTGGCCTGCGCCCAGGAGAACCGGAGCCAGTTCAGACCCTCCAGCTGGTACGGGTGCAGCGTTCCCCCGGTGCTGTCCAGGTAGTCGGGCTGACGGTCAAACTTAATGGTGGGCTGGAGGGAGAGAAACCAAGAAGAAAATCAAATCTGAGCTGATTCAAGGTGCTTTATTCTACAATATACACTTTACAACGATGACATGACATTTAATACATTATTATTTTGTTAATGAGAAAACTACATATGGCGATAAAGACTGTGTTTAGAAATAAGAAAGTTAGATTTGGTTGCTTTAAAGTTTCACAATTATGCTGCGTTCACACCGGACGCGATGCGATGTAAAGTCAATGCAGAGACGCGGATAGGCGCGATTGAGGCGATTGGAGGGGGCCGCGAAAAACGCTCGAGTTCAATTTTTTCAACTCGAGCGTCATATTCGCGTGACGCAATCTCGCGGTAGCCAATCAGCGGTAAGGATCTCAACCTGTCGTCACTGACGTTCAACCAGAAAACATCAGCCATTAGCTGTTAGCAGTTAGCACTCAGAGCTCACAGCTCCTCATATCTGTTCAGAAACTAGACAAAAGTTAAACAAGTACAAACCACAGACTGTCTGTGTCATGGCGAATACAGTCGCTGGTTTATTTATGTCTGTAGGCCGTTGTTGTGAGTGTGGACGGAGCATATACAACGTTAGCTTAGCCGATCTCCATTTAGAAAACACGCATTTTAAAAGGTTTTCCGCCTGCCGTCTGTCTGCAGACTTGTCAAAGCATTAATTCATGTTTTTTACTAACCGGTATCAGTATGTTGTTACTTCGGCATCATTTTGAAACGTGTATTACAATTAAATCACGGTAAAATATGTTCATCTTGTTGTAGTTGTGCCCCCTCTCCAGCGCGTCCTGTTTGAATGATGCGAGTAAACACAGCTGACAGCCGCGGTGAAACTCGAGGGATTAGAAAGAAGCAAATATTCGAATAGCGTCCGGTGTGAACGCAGCATTAGGGCTACAACTACTGATTAATGTGATTTTTCTGTGGATAATTTTCTCGCTGAATTGATTGAATGTCAGAAAATGTTTGAAAATACAGAAAAAAAGTCCAATATTTTATCCATAACCAAATGTTGAGTTTAATTTGATATAAAACAAGGAAAAGCAGTAAAATGTGCTTATTTGAGAGGCTGAAAACAGCATTTTTGGCATGAAAAATGATCATTATTATACGATGAATTACCAAAAAAGCGTTGTCACATTCAGTTTTCTGTCAGTCAACTTATCCATTAGTTGCCTAATCGTTGCAGCTCTTCTATAAATACTCACATCAATAACCGGGTTAGCAGGTGGCCGCTCCGCCTTCTTAACTTTGACCGTCTTCTTCAGCTTCTTCAGAGGTTTGCCCTCATCACCCATCATCAACTCTCTGAAAACAAAAGACAGTCTGTGAGATAAAAACTCGTAGATGCAGAAGAAGGAAGATGCACCTTTTATTACTGTTGTGTAATAGAAGCTTCGAATGAAGAACCAAGCGAGTCTTGTCCAAACTGAACGTGTGGAGATGGGGATTGAATTAATCCAAAATGTTGTGCAACCTGAATTGTCTTCTGTACTGTGTTGTAGATTGAAGATGTTGCAATAAAAAAATGTATGATAAAAAAATTGCGCATCTGCACACCTGTGGTTCCAGTAGGTCTGTCTGTAGGTGTCAAACTCGGGGACGTCCATTTCCTCCATCTCCCAGGTGGACTGGTCGTAGGGAAGGTCTCTCCATTTGATCAAGTAATGAATGTTGCTCTTCTTATCAACACTGTGAGGAAAAAGGAAATTGAAACATTTAGTTATGAAAAAGCACTTTTACTCCATTTCCTTTCTAGTAGTAGTAGTAGTAGTATTCGTTTATTTGTCCCCGAGGGGAAAATGGGTTGCAGCACATCACAAGGCATTTAAAAAGATAAAACATACGTCACTGACAACAACATAGACACAGATTAAAAAGAACAGACATAAAAAAACAGATATCGGCAGACATAACAAGGGGCCTAGGCCCTCATTTGCGAGAGGAGAGGGGGGGGGGGGGGGGGGGGGGGGGGGGGGGGGGGGACAGTGCCAGACCAGCTGGGTAAACAGTGCGTCCTAGTGCCAGACCAGCTGGGTAAACAGTGCGTCCTAGCCATCATCTATTAAGGCGTTTGATGGCTTGTGGGACGAAAGACAGCCTAGATCTGTTCTTTTTAAACAGAGGGCCACGATATCTCCGCCCGGATGGCAACAGTTCAAAATAAGAGGCGAGAGGGTGCCTCGGGTCACTCACAATATTGTGTGCCATTTTTAAAACTCTATCCTTGTATAAGCTTTCTAGACTAGAACATGAGATTCCTGACAATCTACTGGACAATGTTACGGCCCTCCTGACTGACTTTGTCTGTGCCTCAGTGGCGTTGCCGAACCAGCATATGATGCCGAAGGAGAGCACACAATAAAAGCATGATAAAACATCTTAACCATTCTGTTGCCGACATTAAAAGACAATCATTTACGTAAAAAGAACATTCTTTGTTGAGACTTAGCATTTACTTTCTCAGAACATACATCCCATCTGAGCTTGTGGTCAAGCACGACACCAAGATACTTGTACTCAGTGACACATTGTGTTTCTAGGTTCAGGCTTGTCTAATTTAGACAATTATAGAATAAATTCATAATTGCCATCATACAAAGACATTTCTTTTTTCAACCTGATTCCTTTACTAATGGCGCATTTCCACTGCAGCGCGTAGCACGGTTTAAGCGTGCCGTGCCAAACCCGGCCCGTTTTTTGTTGCGTTTCCACCAGGGGTAGTCCCGGCTAACGGGTTCTTTTTCACAGTTTTTGTGGCCGTCCAAAATGGTGGTTCTTTCCGGGCCAACAACCGGGCTGGGTATGCTAAACTAGAGAGAGAATCGCTGGCAAGAGGGCTACAACTACAACAAAATGAACATATTTTACCGTGATTTCTGAATGGAGATCGGCTAAGCTAACACAGTATATGCTCCGACCGTCCACACTCACAACAACGGCCTACAGACATAAATAAACCAGCGACTGTATTCGCCATGACACAGACAGTCTGTGGTTTGTACTTGTTTCACTTTTGTCTAGTTTCTGAACAGATATGAGGAGCTGTGAGCTCTGAGGGCTAACAGCTAACGGCTGATGTTGGTTTTGTGTTTCGCATTGAAGATGACGTCACGGCTCCGCCTACACTACGTTACTATAGTTACTGCCCCAGTTCCTAAACTGTAATGGAAACGCAGCATAAAGTGAGCCTGGCCTACCAAGGCCTAACTATACCGTACTAAGCCGAGCGAGGCCCTGCAGTGGAAATGCGCGCTATTCTTTTTTAATCCACACGATTCTCCAAATACATGGTTTGGTTCATACCTCATGAGGAATGATGGGTTAATACAAAGAAAATGAAAAATAATTCACATTTACCTAAAAGTAACTTAATAAAGAGTCTATTAAATGCTGACCATAATGGTTCATTACTAAACTTACAAATTGAACTGCAATCTACACCCCGACGTTCTATACTTTTTCAATTCTTTGTTAATTAGAGGGAATAAATAGGGAATAAAACATAAAATCTTTAAGGCAGTAACTATAAACTTTAAAAATATAATACACTGTAGTTTGCCGTATATACTCGTTGTCCTAAGTGTTTTTGTTGTTTAGCTTTTAAGATTATTTGTATAGTTACATTTACATTTTGTATGACCTACTTTGCAACTTGTTTTTTTAGATTGTTGATGTTCGCACCACCAGACACCAAAGCCAATTCCTTGTATGTGTAAACGTACCTGGCGATAAACTTGATTCTGATTCTGATAACAATGCACATTAAAACAACATGGAATAATCATCTGTTAAAAAGCTCAATGGCTCCACATCTTCACAGTGAAGTTCCAGTGTGCTTCCTGTAATATCTGATGTGTGTGTTTATAATATAACACTATTTGTGTCGTACCTGTGGTTGAGGATGCGGTGGATCATCAGCCACTCCATCTTGACTCCGTAGCGGCCGAACTTCTCCTCCATGTGGACGAAGAGAGGATCTTTGTTCTTCCTCTTGTTGCTTTTGTTTTCGTCACCCTCGCCTCCAGCGTCTACAGGCGGAGGTTCGTCCATGTCGGTCTTCCTCTGGTAGTTACGAAACATCACCTGACAGTTCAGCTCCAACTGGGGAAGAGCGATGGGAGGAAGAGAGGAAAGAGGCCATTGGGTTTGTGTTAGAAATGCACCAACGTCCGATTTTTGAAGATTTATTCAAACGTTTCTTCCATCTTTCATTGCAAGCATACACACAAAACAGTCTACCTTTCTATCATTGAAAAATGGAAACAATGTTATGTTCATAATAAAACATTGACCTTTAAATATCTTACAGTACATTCCAAAATTGCACAAAGTGACATGACCTTCTTTCGCTTTCACTCACACAGATCTCAAAATAAAAGTGTGAAATCCAACCAGAAAATGAATTTCCACTTTATCTAACGTGTTTTACTTAAAAAACACATTTATATAACAAATCCCCTACTGCACTTAATGCATGCCTACCACAGCTACAACACAAAAATGCTTAAATTGCCCCATTGGTTTCCAAGTGTGCAAAAACACACTATGATTAATATCTTTTTTACACGTTTCATGCTTATAAAAAGTAAAAAACCTCTGAAAAAGGGTCTGGAAGTGCATATAATCTCTCTGCATAATTAGTGTGTTGCTATGGCGTTACTGACCGTGCAACTGTGTGTGCAACGTAAGAGCATCCTGCGTGTGTGTGTGTGTGTAAATTTGACCGTCCAAAAGATATGTGAAACGAATTGAACCGTGGCAATATATTCGATGCATTTCTAGTTTGTGTGTGAGGGATTTTTCACAGATAACTCCACTTCAGTTGGATACAGATTTCAGAGAGTGTGTTATATAAGATAAGATAAGATAAGAAGTACTTCATGGATCCCAATTTGGGAAATGTTTGGTGTTGCAGCAGCATAAAGACATGGCATTGTACAATACAAATTAAAAAGACTAGAAATAAACAAGAAACTAGAAAATATTAGGGGTGGGAATCACCAGGCTCCCCACGATATGCTAAGTATTGCGATACGATATATTGCGGATACGATATATTGCGATATATTGCGCATATATATTGATATATATGATTGCATGATATATTGGGTTCCAGTGTCTTTAACATGTGACTAAAGCCTTTGTTGCCACAGCGCTCAATGGACGCAGGTCTTTGCACATGAAGCAGGTGATGATTGAGTTATTTTCTTAGCTCGCTCAGAATTTGATGGTAGCTTTGTCGTAAGCTTCTGGGATTTGTAGTCTTTCTAGTTGCGTATTTTTCATAGTCTTATATTTCCACAGTTTTACTACAAACTGTGACTTTTTTGACATGGAAATCATTTTTTGTAATTTTGTGTAATTCGTGGCACAATTCAAACGGGATCGAAAGATAATCTTTCTCTCCCCATTGACTTCAATACATAATTTTTCCGAAATTAGGGTCCCATGGGTCGGAAGTAGATGGGCGGGACTTCGCCTCTATGCTGTATGTATATGTTGAATTGACACATTAACAATAAGAAGTTACCTGTAGCTCCAGCACCCAGGAGCAGTGCCAGTAGGACATGTTGCACCACTTCACGAAGAACTCCCTCTCCCTGCGGCCCACCAGCGGGGGTGGGTCGGGGGAGTCGGTGGGGAGGTCAGCGGGGCGGGGGACAGGCGTGGGGGGGGGCAGCTCCCCCCATCGCCACGTCAACACCTTCTGGACTTTGCCCTTCATGTGGGGACACTGTCAGGAAGAGGGGAAAGAGAGGATGTGAAGCATGAGAAGGAACAGAAGTGTTTAGGAATGTAGATATTTAAGAAATGGTCGATTTAAAAAGCAAATCAAATTGTTCATAGCTTGTAGGGCTGCATCATTTGGAAAGATTACTAATTACAGATATATTAAAGGGATCATGGTCTGAATTTTTTTAACAGACACTGTACCGAACATAGACTTTTATTTAAGTCTGTAAAATACTGTGAGTAGGCCGTGACTTCTCTGCAGCACGACAATATTTTATTAGGATATTTAGCAAATATTGTGCTTCCTGCAATTTGGATATTGCACTGGTTCATTTTGCAATTTGCATAACATTTCAATTCATTGTGAAGCCCCCCCCATCACTATCACTTCTTTAAATGCACAGCTCTAATAGCTTATCTAAAATCCAGTAATGGTGCACAAGATGGAATCTGCACGCACGCCCACGTGAGATCGACGTGCACGCTCACACTCACAGCAGCCGTGCACGTGCTCACCTTGCATTTACTTGCACTATTTTGACAATTGTATCTGTTTTATTGCGTTGCACTGTTGGAGGAGCCTTCATTGATATATCTACACTGTAGCTATGCACACATGACAATAAAAGCCTTGAATCCTTGAATCCGTGCACGCTCACACTCACAGCAGCCGTGCACGCTCACAGCAGCCGTGCACCCTCCCAGCAGCCGTGCACACTCTCACCTTGCAGCGGGGGCAGATCCACTCTCCGTTGGGGATCTCGGGCAGGGGGGGGTTGAGGCAGTGGATGTGGTAGGAGGAGGGGCACGAGTCGCAGCACAGCAGCTCTCCTCCATCCTTACACACCCGGCAGAACTCAATGTGGTGGTCGTCCTCTTCCTCCACGCCTTCGTCCCTCCTGTCCTCCTCTTCCTCCCCTTCGGCCTCCGACAGCTCATCCCTGGCCTCCCACTGGATCCCCTCCTTCTCCTGGTGGCAGAATTACAGGGTGAGAGGGGAAAAGGGGGAGAGAGGGGGAGAGAGGGGGGGACAAGGCAGGGAAGGTATGCGGAAAGGAGTGTGAGGAAAAAAAGAAAGGGAGGGTGGTGTGGAGTGATTTTCAAGCGCGACCGGGGTTCAGTGTGTGTGTGTGTGCGTGTGTGCGTGTGTGCGTGCGTGTGTGGAGCCACAGTGGAGGGAGGGGACGAGGAAATGGGGGATGGGGGGGGGAATACGAGAGGAGAAACAGGAACATGAGCAATGGGGTTGGGGGGGCAGTGGAGGACAAAGAGAAATGGAGACACACAAAGATTTTCTTTAATTATCATAAATAAAGTCCACTTGCAGAAATGTACACACCTGTAACATATGTTCTGGTATTTTCTCTAATTGTTTGAATGTTTTTTTTACCGTCTTTTTGTTGTATTTTATCTCGTTTTATTTGTATTTTAACGTTCTGTCTTTTATATTTTCTTGGAGACACAAAGATTTTTTTAATGATCATTTAATAAAGTCAATTTTCAACCATGTACACACCTGTTCAACTTCCAAATCAAACAACAATTTACAAGCAGGTGTTTCAAGTATTTCAGCTTCTTTCCTGCCATGGCTTCATATGAACATGGTGGTATAATGCTTTAACTGATGTACCACCTTGCAACATATGTTATGGTATTTCATCTAATTGTTTGAATTCTATCTTTAGCGTCTTTTTGTTATCTCGTTTAATTTGTATTTCACGTTCTATCATGTCTTTTATCATTTGTTCTAATTAGTAGTTTTAATTATCTTTCACAGTATCATCTATGTGTGTTATTTTGTAAAGCCCCCTGACACACACATGTGATATTGGACTATATAAATAAACTTTGATTGGTGGGATTGTCTGTTGATTGTGCCTATATATATATATATATGTATTTTTAAACATATTTGTATATATATATATATATTTGTATCTTGTATTCCTCGGGATTGTTGGAAACGGTATTTCGATCTCTCCGTCTGTAAACACAAACTGACAATAAAGGTGACTTTGAACACTGTGTTTGTGTTTTGTCGAAAAGCTTTGCATTTTCTCCACTGTTTGTGTTCTTTTGTATTTCACGTTCTATCATGTCTTTTATAATTTTTTCTTGTAGTTTGAATGATCTTTTACACTGTCATCTATGTTTGTTAATCCTTAAAGCCCCCTGAGACACACGTGTTTTGTGATATTGGACTATATAAATACACTTGATCGGTGGTGTGTTTCTGTTTTGTCATGCTAACAAAGCTATGAATTTTCTCCACTGCAGAAATCCTCTTTGCGGTACTCACACAGTGCGGACAGCTCCACTTTCCCTCGGGGGCCTTCTCCATGTCGGGGTCCAGGCAGACCATGTGATAGGCTCGGGGACAGGTGTCACACAGAATGATTTCCCCGCCCTGCTGGCACACCTCGCAGTAGTCCTGGTGGTCCGTCTCGTAGCCGTCGCCGTCCTCCGTCTCCACTGAGAGAGGACAACAGGACATTAGGATAATTAGAGCTTTTGACATCTTCAAATTCCACTTTTCCAGACTCAAATTTCCAGACTTCTCAGTAGATTTCTCACACCTTATGGAAGTGCAGATGCTGCTAAAATAAGACTGTAATAGAAAAATATGACTTACTTTAATAATATCATTGTGTGATTCGTATTTGCTAATGTTTATCTATATTTACTACTTCTCACACTTCTTAGCTAAGCTTGGGAACATTCATTATTGAGAAGATTTGTTGCAGTGTTAGTTACAGTCCATAGATGAGAGTAACATCTACGTCACTTCCGGGCGACAATTACGGCCCCGCCCACTTTTGGGGGAAACCAACGCTGTCATTTGAATGGCGATCCAGCCTGAAGTCACAGAGCTCTTCTGTTACTGTCCTTTGTTCTTAGAGGAAGTACAGAAACACGTAACTCTGGATTTGTTTTAATGTTTGAGGTGCAATAAACGACACACCAGCTTTCTGGCATGATACAACAATTATTTTCCGCCTCGCTCATGAGAGTAACAGCTGGAGAAATTACAGCCTCGCCTACTGATTTTAATTTAACCATATATCGAGCCCGATCGGCGATTTCAAATGATTGAATGTAATTGTTTGCCTGACTGGCCATCGTAATCGGGCTCTTTGAACATCCACAAATCCACGGTTTTCAAAAATGTCTTATCGGATTGGCAAAAACGTCAGAATTTGTATTGACCGCCATTCAAATGACAGCGTTGTTTTCCCCAAAAAGTGGGCGGGGCCGTAATTTTCGCCCGGAAGTGACGTAGGTGTTACTCTCATGTATGTGCACCAACAGTATGACCCTAATCCTTCAATCAGGTGAACCGAGAACATCCTGATATGGCCTCCCTAACTCCCTAACTTCAACAATGCTCCTTTCATTATCACCAAGCTCAACCCCTCCCTTTCTGCTGTGTCAAATATTCAACCCAAACTCTTGGTCTTTCACTCTGCAGACAGTATGCTCTCTGTACCACTGACTGAACTTTCTTGCAAGAAATAAAATACGACAAAGACAGCTAAATGGTTTGATCCTCTATCAGTGTTTCCGCCAGACCAGGGCTGAGAGGGCGTCCACCCCGAGAGCGGGGGGGGGTGTGACGTCACGTCGAGTCACGTCGTGTCACGTGACTTGAATTTAACCCCCCTGGCGGAAACGCTGTCCTCTATCCACATTTGATAAATACATTCCCACCACAAAGACTTAATGCCTTTGCCTATGCATTTTATTTTGATGCCAATGTTGGATATTTTGCACGATTTTATACAAAGTTTGCATCTAGCTTCCTTTTCCTCTTTGTGGATCCTGAACCAACCAGCTGTTATATTTGGGATTGTAAAGTAAGCCTTTGGAATACTTGCATTTAACCACAGTAGCTGTTCATTCACACAACATACGTCTTGCTTTCGCATAAATTGAGCTCGCTGTGTTCAGCTTACTATCACATAGATGTTAACAAGTAAACTTCGCCATCTGTAGGCTCCAAACTCTCTCTTTTTATTTTAGTCAAAGGATTATTCTGGAAACACAAATATGTTCCCTGCTTTCTATGTTCCCAAATGTTTATCCAGCATTGACTCAAAAATAGCATCACTTTTTTACTAAATTATATTTCTTTTGCCAACCTTTCTTCTTCTTCTTGGCACTCTTGGGTTTCTTCTTAGGACGGCTGCTGCGGTTGGCGCCGTCGGTCCCGGGGAAACTGCCTTCGTCAAAGTCACTTTCCACTTCTGGTTCATCTTCATCACTCTGACGGAGAAACAGAGCGGGAGAGAAGACGTTAGCCATTAACTGGTTACGTTATAGTCATTTACCAATATTCTGATTCGATGTAATCATTACTTAGATTAGATTAGATGACTTTATTGTCCTTACATAAACCAAGCAGAATGTAACGAAATTAGGAGGGTCTAACCAGAGTGCAAACAGTCAGTTATATACACATCAGCAGTCTGTACAAAATAAATGATACAAATAAAAGGTAAATAGATGTCAAATGTATAAATAAGAATAAATACACTGAGCGTAAATACAGTATATACAGCAGTAATGTGCAAGGATCACAAGGGACAAAGCAGATCTTTGAAACCCTCCTCATCACTTTGATCATTTGGACTGTGTAGCAGCGTTTCCGCCAGGGGGGCGTCTGCCGTCATTTGAAAAAAAATAATTCGAGAGAAGATCGAGTTTTTATCGCTTGAAATGACGAAAAGGAAAAATCCCTCTGTTGGAGGGGCAAAGGAGTCTGGTGGGATTCTTTTCACCGCCAGCAAAGCGTGTTCCTGTGACGGAAAGTCTACTGCCGGCGAGCCTTGACGGGGTGCTAGGGGAGCACGCGCGTGAACTGCGTGCGCCGGAGCCTCGCAGCGGCAAAACTGAGGCTCGGTGGTAAACTGTGGTAACATGAAGAGCCGCTTGGGAGCCGAAAGAGCCGGCTCTTCTTAGTGAGCCGAGCCAAATGATCCGGCTCACTAAAAATAGCCGGAATTCCCCTCACTAATACGTAAAGAGACAGTATCTATAAGGGACGGCTCAATTCAAAATTCAAGTCACGTGACACAACGTGACGTCACACACGTCTCGGGGTGGGCGCCCTCTCAGCCCTGGTCTGGCGGAAACACTGCTGTGTATGTTGTAATTTGTTTAGGTTTTTTTAATCTGTACACACAAAATCTGTTGCACGTCTTCCATGTCATCTTCAGTTTCTGTCCCTGGAGTTTCTAAAATGTTGCCCCATTAATTGTGGGAGTATTTCCTTGTGCAAGGGTCTAAGGACGGAGGCTGTCATGTTTTATAATCTGTAAAGCCCCTACAGACAAATGTGTAATCTGTGATATAAGGTGCTATACATAAAATTGACTGGTTTAATATTCGTCTAAATTGAAATCTGAAGTATCAAACACAAAAAAGGGCAGGATAAAAAGTATCTTACAGATGAGCGCTTCCTCTTGCTGTTCAGGCCTCCTAGTTTGATCTTGAGCGGAGCCACCTTCTTAGGTTTGGGTTTCGGCGCAGGCTTCGCAGCGGGCCTTGACTTCTTGCGAGCGTTTGGACCTGAGAAAACACAGAGAGGAAACTTCAATCACAAAATACTTCAGAACGGCATTATACAGTATGTCCTGTTATTGATGTTTTATTTTATCTGTATGATTTATTTTACTTTTAGTTATCATTAGTGATGTTACGTTCGCGAACGATCCGATTCTTTGGAACGGCTCTTTAGTACGAACGAAGGGAACCGAGTCGTTCTTGGAGAGAGCCGTTCTTTTTATCACTGGTTCACTGCCTGCCATAAATCCACTCGCCTTCACGTGAACAGTGAAAAAGCTTGATTTTGTTCACCAAGCGTATTCCGTGAAGACCCGCCCCTACTCTGATTGGTTAGGTTTAAGCAGGAGTGCCTCTGATTGGTTAGGTTTGGGCACGAGGAGTGAGATGTTGTGGGTTAGGGTTAGCCAATCAGAGTCAGAGTAGGGGTGGGTCTTAACGGAATACGCATGAGAGAGAGAAGTCATAACGAGTGGTTCAGGTGGACGACGTGTTTTTCGGGTGAAAAAATGAGCCAAACGCGAAAACGCAGCAGCATTTGGATGCACTTCAACAAAAACATAGGCAATGATAAAGCGGAGTGCAACATTTGTAAAGCCAAAATATAATTTAAAGCAGGGTCAACAAATAATCTCCACCGCCACTTTTGAACGGCTCTCGGAAAGGAACGGAGCCATAAGATCCGACTCCCTTCAAAGGGCCCTAATTCCCATCACTAGTCATCATGTCACCTTTGCCCTCTTTGGTCTTGGCCTTGCGGAGCGGGGGTGCAGGGGGGGCGGGGGGTGCAGCAGCAGCAGGAGGTGTTGGAGCAGGAGGTGAAGCAGCGGCTCCGGTCTCCGAGCATCCGTCAGTCCCCGGCACCACCATGTTCTCCACAGCTGCAGCCACGCTGGCAGCTGAGAGCGCCGCGTTGGCCGAGGCAGAACCCTGCAGGAGAGACAGAGACAGAGTGAGAGACGGAGTGAGAGACAGAGAGAGACAGAGTGAGAGACAGAGTGAGAGACAGAGTGAGAGACAGAGTGAGAGACAGAGAGACACAGAGAGAGACAGAGAGAGAGACAGAGAGAGACAGAATGAGAGACAGAGAGAGAGACAGAGTGAGAGACAGAGAGAGACACAGAGAGAGACAGAGAGAGAGACAGAGAGAGAGACAGAGGGAGAGACAGTCACACACAGCTGCAAGAAATAGTTACTTATTGTAAATGGATTGAATTTATATATTGTTTTTCTAGTGCATGTGACCCCTCAAAATGCTTTTACAAATACAAGTCACCCATTTACACACATTCATACAGAGGCAGAGGCAGAGGCTGCCATCGAGAGCAATTTGGGGATATCTTCCTTAGGACACTTCAATGTGTTGACTGCAGGTACTGGTGGACGACCACACTTCCTCCTGAGACACAGTCACTTATATTTTCCCCTAAAGGATGAGTGAATTACCCGAAACATAATTGAATAATACTCAGAATAGAGTATTTTGAACGGTTACGTTTCACTCCTCTTAATGTGGCTGATTGTGCCTATGAGCTGTGTGCATTGATGTTTTTCTCTTTTTAGTGTCAAATGTTGTGTAAGCTGCCTACTCTGGTCTGTACAAAGCCTTGGTCACCAGGGGTTGTTCTTAAATGTATAAATTAATGTGAATTGACTTGTCTTGACTAATCAATTCATCTTTAGAGTAATATTTCATGAAAATAAGACAATTTTCAGTCACTCAAATATGGATTTCTCACATCACCTTGGACTTTGAGAAACCGGGATGGACATTTCGCATTTTTTCTGACATTTAAAAACACCAGATTATGAAAAAAAGAATCAACAGATGAATCAATAAAGAATATGTTCATTCTTCATTCATTACTAGCGTGATTGCAATACCTTAAGCGGGTTATTGGTGCTGAATTCTCTCCACTTAGCCATCATCAAAGTCATCATCTTGGACACGGCAATTTTGGGGTTCTTTGATGCAATTAAAGGTCTAAGGACATAAAGGGTACATCAAATAAAGTGATCTATTTATGACTATGACTATATCATGTAAAAAGGTGTGTGCTTACCTGACAAACTGGCTGAAGGCCTTGTAGTTGGTGAGTGAGCTGTAGTCCTCCTGAGTGAAGACGTGGTCGATGTCCTTCATACCCCAAGTCTCCAACAGCTGGATGGAGCTCTTCGGCTGAGGAGGAAAAGAGATGTGAGTTTGGGAAGTCAGCTCTGAAGGAATTAAAGGTCCCCTATTATACTGTTTTTCATCAATATATCACAGGTCTCAGATATATACAGAACATGTCTCTGATTGGCTGAAACACCAAACAGATCATTGCAGCATCCCATAATCCCCTCTGTTTCAGCCCTGTTTCAAAAGTGCTGATTCTCTGTCTGTTACTTTAGATGAAAATAAGGAGCCCCTCCCCGCCCCTCTGAGAGATATTTGGTTAGAAAGAACACAATGGTGCTCTAGGAGGAGATTCAGGTGATAAGGTGGGGGGGGGGGTTACCTTGGTTGGTGATTGGCTAATAGTTACACAAGCCAAAAAAACATTATGGATAAATGGATCAGGACAAAAAGAGAATCTTTTTTCCTGAAACGTTCAGAATCTCTTTACACAGAGTTGATGTATAAAAGACATGAAAAGGTGGATTTTGCATAATAGGTGACATTTAATTGATCACAAGTCTGAGTATTTACCAGACAATCCTCCTCATCATCCTCGTCTTCCTCTGGTTCTGGATCTTTGCGTTTGCTCTTGGAGCTGGAGGAGCCTCCTTTCTCTGATGATGCTCCTCCTCCTCCTCCTCCTCCTTTCTTCTTCTCTTTGGCCGAGCTGGAGCGCCTTTTCTTCTTCTTTCCTGGAGCGTAATCACTCCCTTCACTCTCTGACCGAACACCTGCCTCTCCTGCATCTCTCTCTGCAGCTTCCACTCCCATCCGGGGCTCTGGGGAGCTGACGGGCAACTCCTGCAACACACAGACATTATGCAAATTAGACAAAGACAGTGGTGCTTATATACCTTTCTATATTTTAGACATTTGAATTAAACTTCTAGTGACAATTGTGCCACTAGATTGGGAAATCTGAATGGATTTTCAATTAGGCGACAAGCATTTTCTAAAAATATATACGATTTTTGTAATCATTGTTAATTTAAAACGTTTACTAAAGAAAATAATTAGGAAACAAGAAAGAAAATCCATTTCAGATGCTGGAACAAGAAAAGCTTGGGATTTTCCTTTAAAAAGGTCTCATAACGATTAATTGATTATCAAATAATTAATTGAATTGACAAAATGCTGCAGACCTTTATCATATCCCTGTAAACTGAGTAATGTTGGGTATGAACTGTTGTATAAATCAGCTTTTTAAATGTTTTCAATGTGGAATCTGACATATTATACAAGGCATCGTTAACCGTCGGCTTCCCCCTGCCCTCTCTGGAACACATCTCCACCTCCCGCTGCCTCAGCAGAGCAAATAAAATAATTAAGGACAGCTCTCACCCAGGTCACAGACTGTTCTCTCTCCTGCCTTCTGGGAGGAGATACAGGAGCTTCAAATCACGGACAAACAGACTAAAAAACAGTTTCTACCCCTGGGCCGTCAGGCTGCTCAACCACCACACTTAATGCAATAACCATAACCATCTTCACACATATACACATTTTAAATGCACTTTAAAAATTAAAAATGATTTGTATATCAACATTTTTAACTATCTATTCCCCCCATATGATTGTTTATGTTGTCTGTCCTACTGCCATGTTTTTAATGTTATGTATGTTATTGTCCTACAGCCGTGTTTTTTATGTCATGTCTGTTATTGTCCTACTTCCGTGTTTTTTATGTCATGTCTGTTATTGTCCTACTTCCGTGTTTTTTATGTTATGTATGTTATTGTCCTACTGCTCTGTTTTTAATGTTATGTATGTTATTGTCCTACTTCCGTGTTTTTAATGTCATGTCTGTTATTGTCCTACTGCTCTGTTTTTAATGTTATGTATGTTATTGTCCTACTGCTCTGTTTTTAATGTTATGTCTGTTATTGTCCTACTGCCGTGTTTTTAATGTCATGTATGTTATTGCACACTGGGACAGGGTTGCACTCTGAAATCTCGTTGTATTTTTTGTACAATGACAATAAAAGGCTTTAACTTTAAATAGCTTCAGGTATTTCATCTATAATCCCATTTAATGGTTAATTGAGAAAATAATCAGTGGTAATGAACACACAAGTATTTTTCTTTTTTTGCAAAAATAATCACTTTGTGCATGTCCAGGTAGATTTGGCTCCCTTGTGGTTGTTTTCAGTGTGCACCCCCAGATGTTACCCCCGAGAGGCAGTTGACAGAATCGCTTACTACGTCAAATCTGGCAAAATATCAAAACAAATTGGGTTCCCATAATTGCATGCATAAATAAAGAAATCTGTGAAATGCAGATAAGGTGGGTAAGACAGGGAACATTAAGTTCTTCATCTTAATTTCTTCTGAACAATCAGAATCAGGTTTATTACCAGGTAGGTTCATGAGGAATTGTACTTGATGTCGTGGTGCATACATAAAATAAGACAAAGATTAAAAACAATGGGTGGAAGTTTCCCCCGGGATAACGTGGGGCACACGCAGTATTTACATTGTTACTCTACCTATTGTTCTATAAAGTGAAGACTTGTGTACCTACTTTTGATACATGCGCTGATAGAATAACTGCATGCTGTTGAATAAACCAAATAAACAAAGTAAAAAAAGAGTAAGAGATAACATGGGGCACAACTGCACATCTGTCCAAAGTACCTCCTAGGTGCTGCTTGCATTGAATATAAACACATAACCCGAACCCTTCACGATCAGAATCATAATATCTGTATTGGTCCCACAAAGGGGAAATCTACATTGTAACAGCAAAAGTAAAGAACCAAAAATGGCTTAATATGTGTAATGTAGCCAGAAATAGCTTACACAATTTACAAAATACACATCCAGTACAGGTAAAAATATTAAATGGCGTGACTGTCACCTACTTTAACCGAGATACTCTTATTGATAATAATAAAAATAATAATATATGGGATTTGTATAGCGCTTTTCCTAATGCTCAAAGACGCTTTACATTAAATCAGAAACCAAACAAAGAAAACTAAAAAACATAAACAATAGTCCTAATCCAAGTGCAGAGTCAAATGGGCGGGGTGTAAAAATATAGCTTATATTACACAAATTACAAAATACACTCCCAGTACCAGTAAAAATATTAAATGGCGTGACTGTCACCTACTTTATTCCAGATACTCTTAAGCCCTTGAAAACAATATAATAAATATTTGTGCACAATGTTGGGGTGTACAGTACCACCTAGTACAGCCATATTTAACATTTTCCATTAAAACGTTGTAACACTGACCTCTCTGACCGGCCTCTGCCTCTTGCTGCTCCTGCTGCTCTTCTTCCCTTTCTTCTTCTTCTTGGACTTTGGGATCTCCTCTACATCAGACACAGCATCCTCCTGCTCCTCCTCACCTGTGTGTGTGTGTGTGTGTGTGTGTGTGTGTGTGTGTGTGTGTGTGTGTGTGTGTGTGTGTGTGTGTGTGTGTGTGTGGCAGATCAGATCAGAATTAGTCCCACAGAGGGGAAATATACATTGTTACAGCAGAAAAGAGCCAAAGACAGCTTAATGTTACCTCAGAAGCATGCATACAAAGTATTAAAGATACAAAAAGTATAATAATAATATGTATGTGTGTGTGTGTGTGTGTGTGTGTGTGTGTGTGTGTGTGTGTGTGTGTGTGTGTAGGACACCTGTCATTATTGAGAAAGAGAAAAGCACGAGGACAGAAGCCCTGCTGCAGGCCACGGGGAACAAACACACACACACACACTGCTGACACGCGCACGGGCACGAGCCCTCAAATACTCGTGCACGCACCCACACACTCATAACGCCACAAACAGAACAGGTTGAAACTTGTATTTCCTGTGGTTTTAAAACTTTGACAGCTCACACTCGACCTCTCACACACACATGGGAGTTTTACAGAGGAGTTAAAATAATAAAACTATTAACATTTGCTTTACAAGTTGGGCTATCTAGAGCTAATGGCGAGTGGCGGACTGGCTAGCTTAAGCTAACGTTAGCTTTGAGTCAGAGATGGACCGTCTTCTTCTGTTTTGGATATAAAAGCAACTCACCGTGGAGAAGTGAGGACTCCTCGGCGGCTCCGAAGTCTTCCCTCTCATCCTCGCTGCCCGACATGTTGTGCAGCGATTTAATTTCACGTCTTGCTGGTCGGATTAATCCCTCCTAAACCTTGCTCCTCGGTCGGCGAGGGAGGAGGGAAAATGACGTGGGACCGCCGAACCGGGGGTGTCCGGGCAAAAGGGAGGGGGCGGTGGGTGCTGCGAAATAAATAATGAATAAATAAAAAATGCATTGGTTGCTAATCCCATTCCTTTTCCCTCATATCTGATTACTCACAAAGCGTGTGATTGACCACCTGCAAAATAAGTTGTCTATGCTTTGACATGTGCAGATATTAGGATATCTCTCTCTGCACAGGAGTGAGTGAAGTTCAACTGGCATTATTCTCAAGTATGCAAATGCGCCCTGTCGAGTTATAAAGGAAAGTTAAAGCATTGCAAAGCTCAGAAACTTACTGTATTGTGTGTGTAGTCCCGGGTCGAGGTGTGCTCTCTCTCTGTCTCGGTGCAGGAATCAATAGGTTGTTTGTGTTGTCATTTACAGCTCACCCATTAAGCCCCGGATGTAGTAATAATCAAATATTACAGATAAAAATAAAGAGCCGTCAATGACCCAGAACACGTTGCTCTTCTCTCCCCCAGCCTCACAGGCACAGCTTAGCTAACATCCTCACTAACACACAAAGGGGGCAGACATCCCATAATAATCCCCCCCCTCCCACACTCACAGGACTCTGCATAGTTACCTCGCAACGGACAGACCATAATACTCAGCCTACTGCCCCCACCCCCCACCCTCCTCTCCACCACGCGCACGTACGCACGTATGCCTACACTGCTGCACATGCATGCACGAGGCACATTGCATGCAAGCACTCCTTCCCCTTTTCCTATGACTAGTCCCAGCCCCCTTAGCAACCCCGTTGTCATGGTGACAACCCCCCCCCTTCTTCCCTGCCCACCTCGACAGACCATAATACTCAAGCAGTACCAGCATGCATCCCATAATATACAACTCCAAAAAATACATGAAAAAAAACACACACACCAGTCACATGGTCTCCAGGGGAGCTCAAGTCCATTGGTGACAGACCATAATACTCACTGAGCATCCACCTGGGAGTGCCAAGAAGTCAAAGAGCTTCACTTTGGTTGCTCCAAAACACAGGAAGCCTGCAGGGAGCAGAACTGGATCAAATACTTTGATGATGCCTTCAATGCTTCTCGAGGCCTTCTGTAACTGATGTTATTACAAACTGAACCACATCATGAGGATTTCACTTTATCGACAAGTCCTTTGAATGCACCGCAGGCCAACAGGTGTGACAGTCCACCACAGAAATGACTGGCAGGTGGACATCAAGTATCTGGATGTACAGTGCAGGTCAATGGGGAGGACATTCATTCATAAAACACACAAAATGCTGCATTCAAGTTCAGTTTGATGTAAAGAAGATTTGAGGAGTTGTTGGACATTGGAGGCACTTTGAAAAAGCAAATATGAATGTATGAGTTTTAATCAGAATGAGAAATCCTTTATTTGTCCAACAGCAGGGTAACTTCCAGCATAACAACAACAAAGAGATGAGACTAACACATTAAATAAAGAGGCTAAAACACGCCTTAATCAAATATGGTTTACATAATACCAGTATATTGATGTGCTGTGGTGGGATGCACATCAAAGGTGAGTTAATCCATTCATAAAACACACAAAATGCTGCATTCAAATTCAGTTTGTAAGAAGATTTGAGGTGGTGCACATTTGAGACACACTAACACAGTACATTAAACATGACTGTGCAATAAATGGGCTTTTATCTTCATAATGCCAGTATCTTAATCTGCAAATGGTGAGTAAATTCATTCATAAAACCACAAAAACATGTTGCCTTCAAGTTCAGTTTGTTTGAATAAGATTTGAGATGCTGCACATTGGAGACATATTAAATAAAGAGGCAAACACACTCGTAATAAAATCAAATATGTATGTGGGTCCAGAAGACAGATGGCAGACAGGTTTACAATTTACCAGCACCCTGATCTGCTGTGGGGGTCGAATGCAGGTCAAAGGTGAGTAAATGCATCCATAAAACACACAAAATGTTGCCTTCAAGTTCGGTATGCATGAGATGTTACATTCATTCTTGCACTATTTCTATTCTATTTGATTTGTATTTACTTGCACTATTTTATCTGTGTTATTGTGTTGCACTGTTGGAGGAGCCTGTGACCTAAGATTTTCATTCACATTTCTACACTGTAGCTATGTACAAATGACAAGAAAAGCCTTGAATCCTTAATCAAGGCACACCACATCAACTACAGATGGAAATGATACTGTAATACAATAAATCAACAAATAAATCATCCGTTACAGGCCTGCTGGAGCTGCACATTTCTCACTTTCTGCACATCTTTTCACTCAATTTGTTTTTTTATTCAATTGTTCTCTTTGTCAAAGTACCTAATAAGGGGATTATTCCTTATACACTGCAAGAGTATACAGCACTGGTAGGACAGAGGTTGTCATATGTAAATATTCTAAAGCCTCCTGTCCTGAGGCAAATGCGTGATTAGTGATAAAATTGTCACGTCTTGACTTTGTAAAATCTTTTAAAACTTTAAAAAAGAAATAAAAGTGGTAGTTATTTGGTCATGTTTGGCCCAACAGGGTGTGTTTTGTTAAATGCTATCAAAGTAATAGAGAGGAATGTGCAACAAGTCAAAATAGGAGCGCAGGGGGAGCACTTGAAGGTAACAAATTAGTTAAATCTCTGAATACGGACTTAATGATACATTACATTACATTACATTACATTACATTACATGTCACTTGTTAGACGCTTTTATCCAAAGCGACTTACATACTCAATACTGTGGGCAATCCCCACAGGAGCAATTTTGGGTGAAGTGTCTTGCCCAGGGACACAACGACATGCTGACTGCAGTAGGGTTTGAACCTGTTTGACTCTGAATTGCACGTCTTAATCATGTGTAGTAATAACAGCTAGACTGCACCACGTCTGTCTCTCGAAGAAGACTCAGAAGACTGTGATCTGACTGTGAATGTACGAAAGTTAGACATAGACCAACAGGTGTGCAAGAGTTACAGCGCGTGTGCTTCATACCAGTTTCTTGATCTGAGGTCATGTGTGTGTCTAATGTGCTAAAATAATTCCTAAAAACACAGAAACTGATGGTTCTGTTTGGACAGGAAATAAGACTGCATATCTCAGACTCATCCAAGCAATAAACATAACGCTTAAAAGTTGGGTTTTTTCATTTTTTCACCAGAATCGCCTCTCAATATTCTTGGCATTTTGGCCCAATATCAACTGGCAAAAATATATATGAACATACTGTCCAAAATCTAATACATTCACTAAAACACGCCTGCTGTAGCTGCACATTTCTCCATTTGATTCTTGTGCTGCTTGACTTCTGAAATATTAATAATGAAAATAACGTTTTTAGCCAGCAAGGTTTCTACCAGAATTTTACAGTGAAAACACTTGAATGTTCAACAAGTCCTATTTGAATTGTTTGAACTCGAACAAAAGCTTATACAGAGTACTTGAAGGCCACACGAGAGTCTAATCACGCTGCATACAGACTTACTGACACACTGTGAGGGGCATTCAGGCATTAAGATCTCTAATTGCAACCCCTTAATCACAGGATCTGTATTTTGGCATTAACAGTAATGTGAAAGTCCCATAAAAAAAATCTGTAAATCAGTAATTAAATCTATATCTTTGATTCCCTGAAATAGTTTTGAGATAGTTAAAAGCTCTCACTGTCTATCATTGACACATATTATACTTTAAAACCTTATGATTGATACTCAAAGGGTCTCTTGTGCATCATTTTAAAAACTCTTGAATTCAGTTTGGTAACTCTGCTAGAATCAAAAGATTTGTAACGGCTTACTGACCAAATGGCAGGCTGTTGCATGGTAAGGGTGTAATTTACGGTAGACAGTTTTACATTGAGAAAGACAGCTAAAAAGGTAGACTATCTTCGTTTTCAACCCCCGATCTTACCGATGTATTGGACTAATGACTGGTGTCCACAGGGACCCTATGAGTGAACTACTGCAAGAAACAATTAGCATAAAAAAACTCTCTTATTTATAAAAATATAAGTTATGTTATTAATATCATCCAAAGAAACATTCCCTTTTGGAACGTTACACATGATTTGCATATTGTGTAAAAAGAAAATAGATTGTTTGCTGTATCTTTCTGCTTCAAAACAACTGAGTACTCTTACCCCTCTGATAGTGAGTAATACTTTTATTGTTGACCCATAGCTGATTTGATCTATCTATTACATGTTGTCTATTAAAACTGTATAGGTTGCAATGGAGTGCTTTTAACTGGGATGAACTCAATAGATTGGTTATTTTAAAAACTACAAATTTAAACAGGAACAGAAACAGATTGATTGACAAAGTTGTGAACAATTGGAATGATGGGGAAAAGCCCGATTTTCAAATAACCAAAAACTATACCTCTGAGGTCTGGAAGAAGATGCATATGACCTTTCAGTTCAGATAATATATTTTACAGTAGCAACATTATTATTCATATCTTCACAGTTAAAGAGGGACTTCTAGTTCTGCACTTTGCTCATGGAGGCCAGAAATTCGAGCATGAAAACTCAACATTTTATACATAAGCTGCATTCATCTGGGTCTTTACTCATTCATATAGCAAATATGTCTAGATTGTATTTCCTGCACAGCGGCTTCAGTAGATATGCTAAGAGAAGAGGGGCAGGAAACCGTCCAAATATGAGCCCAGAGGCCTTCCACTGCTTCTTTTACAACTATGGCCACTCTGCAAATTCCCACTGTACGGTGCACACAGATCGCATAGCAACAAAGGCTATGTCTGGCCGTTGTCTCTTACTATCGCTTGAATGCCCCTCACATGTATGTGCATGCACGTACACTCACATGCATCGCCGTCACCAACACCTCCTCCTACTCCCTCTATCCCATATGTACTGCCATTTTTCCACCTCACACACCCTCCTCCAGCCCCCCAACACCACCACCATCATCCCATAATATTCATGGGTCGTCCATTCCCTCTGCCCCCTCCCCCCATGTGCACACAGCTCACCGCGCACTCTGCCACCCCCACTTCCCTGCCTGACAACACCACCGCCCGCCATCCCATAATATACATGCACACGCACCACACACACACACCCATACACAGCAGTGCGTGCAGCTCTTTGTTGGCAGAGATGCCTGAGCAATGTGAGCGTTCTCATGCACATTCAGTCATGTTTTTCTGCCTGCTGCCGATTATTTCATCCGCACTGCTGAGGCAGGTCGCCCTCAACTGCAGAGAAGTAACGAAGCGAAGGAAGGTGACAGTAAAAGGTGGCGGGTCACATTGCTGTCTCATAATGACCTCGGGCGGAAATAGGTTAATGAGTCACTCTGAGGCTCTGAGGCCCATCATCCATCCCAGCGTGCAGAGGTCAGTGTGGACTCTCCCAAAGTCTGCTGCTGCCTCCCCTGTATATCAATCAATCAATGTTTATTTATATAGCCCAATATCACAAATGTCTCAGTGGACTTTACAGTTTGCACAGAATATCAATATGACACCCTCTGTCCTTGGACCCTCACATCGTACAAGGAAAAACTTCCAAAGACACCACACAGTTTAATGGGGAAAAATGTAAGAAACCTCGAGGAGAGCAACAGAGGAGGGATCCCTCTCCCAGGACGGATAGACGTGCAATAGATGCCGTGTGTAAATTGAAAAGATAATACATTTACAACATAGGTATAGTCCAAATGCATGTGTCTATAATAAGAAGATGAATTCAGGTGGATGTCAACAATCCTGTGGGAGCCATCAGAGATAGAGAGAGTCTGCTGCTGCCTCCCCCTGTAAGAGAGAGTGTGCTGCTGCCTCCCCCTGTTTAGAGAGAGTCTGATGCTGCCTCCACCTTTATAGAGAGTCTGCTGCTGCCTCCCCCTGTACAGAGTGAACACAAGTCATCTCCATGTGTATGTCACGCTGACGCTTTAACAAGCATCTCTTTAGGCTCTGCAACCTGGCTACAGTCAATCAGTACAGGACCGTTTCAGCATGATACAATGTCCACAAAATGGGGGAAAGATAAAGATAAAAAAAAAGAGGGCAAGTTATTTACGAGAGAGGGGTGAAGGGATGAGCATAACAGAGGCGCCGGACATGACAGTGGCCAGCCCATCACCATGGCGTTGCTGGGGGAGATGGCGGAAGACGTCACTTGGAGAAACAGGGGACACAAAGGAGGGAATACGACATGAGGAGGACAAAAAAAAGTGTGTGTGTGTGTGTTTGATGGGATGGGATGGGGTGATCAGTTACTCAGGAACTGGGTGTCAGAGGGTTCAGGTAAAATGGGCCACCAAATCCTGGACGGAGACCACAGCAAAGTTTGCAAATGTTTTCGTTCTAGTGCCGCACTGTCTCTCAACTGATTCAACAAAGGAGGCCTTAAAGGCAGTACATTTTTTTGAATGCCCTCTGGGAATAAAGAGATGTCTTTGAACTTGCAAAACATCAAACAATTGCTAATTAATTCGCAATATAGCTTCTGTTATTTTTATAAAATAAAGTGCCCCGATCCAAATCAGCCAACACTGATCAGGCCTTTACAACTAAATATCCATAAAATAAAATCATAGATATTACAGCACAAAACAAACACAGTATGCGCAACAGTTATACAACAAAAAAAAGAGTTAAAAGTGAGTAAGGACCAAAATAATAATAGACAGCCGCTAGCTTAAACTTAGCGGTAGGACAGGAACGGCTAGCACTTATGCTAAAGCTTTTACCCATTTTGTCTCATTTATCATTATGATTAAAATGTTGTTTATCTTAACTATTCTTAGCTATCTGGGTTATGATATACTCTACTTAGACGCAGAAGCTGAACATTACAAATAACGGAGAAAAAAAGCCATATAAACTAGCTAGCTCGCTAAAAGCTAACTAGCATAATTTAGCAGAGTAGCAAAACTAGCATTTAAGTAGCGTAAGGCTAAGCGTAGTGGATTCAATATATTAATTTGATAGATATAGCCAATAGTTTGAGTTTGATCACTCCTCACACATATCTGTTTGTGTCATAAAAGACCTTCAGTACTCTTTTACAACTCTTACAGTTAAAAGAAACACACATTTTTACAAAATTGAAAGTCGAGCAGTAGCAAAGGACAGTGTTAGGCAACAGATTTAGTGATGTGTCCTTTCTCGATAGATATGGATACTATTCTTATTCTTTTTATGTTACATCACTGGCTAAATATATAGAAACAAAATGAGGGGAAACTACGAAATAAACTGCAAAACAAGTGCACTTAGGTTATGAATAACACATTGTTTAGAGCGCTTCAGGTTCCCTTCTTAACTACTAAACAAATCCATGAACATAATGTCATTTTTTTTCTGAGTTTATGTGTCACAAACCTGCTTTGTTATTCTTTACTGCTTTTCCCTAACCCCGGTGTAACACCGATCCACTTTCTCTCTATGCCCTCTTTTCCCTCCTATCTGGTGATTTATTTGCCTCAGTTCCAATATTTGTCAGCAGTGTGTTTTCTTCCCCTTGTCTAAATGTCACCCCTTCTTCTAAGACAATATAGGGAGTGGGAGAGAGGGAGAACGAGAGGGCAAATGCGGGGGAGATAGAGGAAGGGGAGGTGGGGGGGGAGACTCGTAAAATGAGCAACAAAGTTTGGGAAAATTAAACATTAGGTAAGACACTTTTTCCCATGCATGTACACATACGTGGAAACAGAAATGCTGTGTCATAGTTCCTGGTGTGAGGATTTCTTACAGGGACTTCTAGTGGATCAATATTCCTGCAAAGTTTTTTCTAAAGGGGAAACAAAAGGCTTTAGTTTGTCTTCTCATAAAATGTTTCTCAGCAGCAAATTAACATGCAGGGATTGAAAACACATGGGACAAAGACACACATATCTTTGTGATAATCATTCAAAGTGCATTATCTAAAGTGCAGAGTCAGATTTTTACGTCTCATGCCAACCTCAACACAATAGAAAGCATACTTACACTCTTAATACTTACGCAGTGCAACTATTATCCCACCCGTCCCCCTCCCCTCCCTCAGCATGACGCCTGTCCTCTCTCTCCCACCCTCATTCTCTACCTCCTTTATAACCCATCACTCCCATCTCCCTGACTCACTTATTCCTGCTGTTTCAACCTGTGGAGTGGACACATTTGTTTTCTGGAGACAAAACTCAATACTTGCTGACACAATGTATTTGTAAAAATTGACTTTTACTAGCACTCTCAGATTTTTTTTTGTTTCTGCTGAAGTTTCTACTGATATGTTCAATTAAATTGGACATGTGGACTTATTTTTGCGTCTAAAAGATGCTTGTAGTTTGTCAAACATTCCTGTGAGCATGCTTTTGCTGTCAGCTACAGTGCAAGGGAAGAAACTGATGAACATCTTTTACTGATTGAAATTGGGATTAAGTTTCAATTTGATCAACTTGTTCAGAACAAAAGTAGGATAACTGGATACCACAGGACTATGAACTGGTAAGAATCAGCTACTTTTGCAAAACTAAATAAATAAAATGTGTATTCTGTTGTAAAGCTGCAGAATCATGATCACAAAGTTTAGAAATTAAATATTAATAATGCAATTTTTCATGATTGAAAAGGAAAAATAGGATGATGAACTTTTGAATTTTGTCTCTAACCTGTGAATTTCTCATTTCAACAGATATGCGGGGATCATCCCCAAACTCTGCGGCAGAAACATAAAGCAACACACAGACAGACAGACAGACAGACAGACAGACAGACACAGACAGACAGACAGACAGACACAGAAACAGACAGTCAGACAGACGGACAGTCTGATGCCAACTGTCTTCACTGTCAATCTCACGGCACCACTCCTCCTCCTGTTGCTATGGGCAACCCACCCCACCATGGCAACCAACTGGCTGTAAGTCTAGCGTGCGAGCGAGGAAGAGAAAGAGGGAGTTTGTTTGTCATGCTATAACTTTTAAAAGATGGTGACATGTCTCTAAATCTCTTTCAGTCGCTCCCCTCTCGTTCTTTGTCTCTCTCCTGTTGACCTTTTCTCTTTTCTCCCTCTCTGTGTCTTCCCCTTGTTTCCATCCTCTCTAAAACTCTGCCCGGTCGTTACCTCTTCATCCTTTCTGTACCCTCCTTTCACTTCTTCGTGCGCTCTTCCTCTTCCACCCCCCCTGCCTCATTATGCATCCTTTTTGCCCCCCTCATGCCCAATAATTTCTTTTTCCACACCTCACCACTCCCCCTTTTTCTTGCCTCATTATGAATCCTTTTTGCCCCCCCTCATGCCCAATAACCCCCCTCTGTGCCTCAGCTCCCTGGCCAGGCTGCCCCGCTCCAGGCCCGTGTCCGGCGCGGCTCCATGTGCCCGGCTGAGGGGGCTGACCCCGGGGCAGGTGGGGGTGTGCCGGGCGCGAGGGGAGGTCATGGAGTCCGTACGCAAGGCCGCCGAGATGGTCATCGAAGAGGTAAAGTCTCAGGTTGATCAACATATCCTCAGTCTAGAATGATGCACTGATACTGATTCAAAAAGCAGGATTGTATATCACAATTTTTGCAAAATCACAACCAGTAAATCGATATGTATGTATCTAATGGTGACATGCTGTTTTACAAAGTACAAATGTATTTTCTTGTTTGTTGTCTTAAAAATGTGTCTTTCTCGAAGTTGAAAACAGAGTTGCTGTGAGGCAAGAACAAATGCAGACTTGATCTTAAAATAAAGTATTATTATACAAACAAATGATCCCGATGTCTTCCACACAGTGAGGCTTACAGTTCATTAGTTATTAGTCTTAATCTCACTGCTTTGTGTGTCACGGTTTAACTCTAAAGTGCCAGCACCAGTTCAGGAATCGCCGCTGGAACTGTTCCACCACCTCACGAGGGATCAACGTTTTTGGCAGAGTCATGAACCAAGGTATCTAAAAATGTAATCGAATCACCTGCTAATGAATGCATGCAACTCTCACCTGAAGACTTACTGCATCACATACCTACAGTTTTTAACAAAGCCTTCAGTTAGAGCTGGCATTTTAATTTTATGGTAGTTAATTTGAATGTTTTATGTATTTTTATTGTATCTTATTCTATTTGTATTCCACACACTATCTTGTCTTCTCATTTTGCTGTAACTCCATCATATACAATGTTGTTTGTTTGTTAATCTGTAAAAAGCCCACTGAGACAAACGTGTTTTGTGATATTGGGCAATACAAATAAAGTTTGATTTAGTTTAGTTTATTTGTTTATAGTGTCATGGACAGTCCCCATTGATCAACTGTCACAGCTTTAGCCAACATTGCTAATTTCCAGCTGTTGCCAGATGATAATGGACACCCTTAAAGGTCACCTATTAAGCAAAATCACTTGTTCACGTCTCTTCTACATCAACATGTGTACCCTCTGTGTAAAGAGATTCTGGAAGTTTCAGGAAAAAAGATTCTATCTCTTTTTGTCCTGATCCATTTATATAAAAACCTGTCTGAAAATGAGCTGATCAGATTTTGGCCACTTTATGATGTCATAACGATGTGTTGGCTTGTGTAACCATTAGCCAATCACCAACCAAGGTAACCCCCCCCCCACCTTATCACCTGAATCTCCTCCTAGAGCACCTTTGTGTTCTTTTTAACCAAATATCTCTCAGAGGGGCGTGGGGAGGGGCTCCTTATTTTCATCTAAAGTAACAGACAGCACTTTTGAAACAGGGCTGAAACAGAGGGGATTATGGGATGCTGCAATGATCTGTTTGGTGTTTGGAGCCAAACACTTCAGAGACATGTTTTCTATATATCTGAGACCTGTAATATATTGATGAAAAACAGTATAATAGGGGACCTTTAAAATCACAATACATCAACAGCATTTGATTTGATCACATGCTTTCTTCTGGTTGCAGGGACTCGTGAGGCGGCCTTTGTCCACGCCCTGTCCTCTGCAGCCGTGGCGGTTGCGGTGACGAGAGCCTGTACCCGGGGGGAGCTGGACCGCTGCGGCTGCGACAGGAAGGTCAGGGGGGTCAGCCCCGAAGGTGAGCTGGACCCCTTTGCATGATAATGTGACATAATGTAGGAGGCTGTGGCGCAGTGGGCTAGTGCGTTGGTGTTCGGATCAGGGGAGCACAGGTTCAAACCCCACTGCAGTCAGCATGTCGTTGTGTCCCTGGGCAAGACACTTCACCCCAAATTGCTCCTGTGGGGAGTGCCCACAGTATTGAGTATGTAAGTCGCTTTGGATAAAAGCGTCTAACAAGTAACATGTAATGTAACTCCGTACTGTCTGACACACAAAAATGCTGCTGATTTCGATGGGTTAAACTTTGGAAAGTGTAGTGCTAATGTCCCCATGCCAGACAGAGAGAGCAGATATTTTCCTATCAGCTGCTTCTGTGTGTTCCAGTGTGTCTTTTTTAGCTTTAAATTCAAATGTGCGGTTGTTTCATGAAGAATACAATGATATTGATACTGATTTTGGAGACTCAAATTGCTTGATCAGCTAATAAAATCTATGTTTATATATGTTAAATGCACTGCAAATTTAAAATCAGTTTAAGTGTTGTAATTAGCGGGTTTATGAGTTATATTTTCTTAATTTGTTACATTTATTGTGAAGTTAGGAAAGCAATTTATAAGTCAAGTCTAATGTTGCCTTGGGAAAAGATCCAATTCACTTTTAACCAGGCATATGGCTTATTATTTAAACATTGGCATGGGATCAGTACTCAATTTGGGCCAATAACAAAAGCCCAGGTATAAGGTTGAAAAAGTTGGATGTGTTAATCCCTAGCTTTAAGGGTGCAAATATCCAAATACTCTGTCCCACCTCAGGCTTCCAGTGGTCCGGCTGCAGTGACAACCTTTCCTACGGTGTGGCTTTCTCCCAAACATTTGTGGATGAACCAGAACGAGCCAAAGGGGTGTCAGCGGGGCGACCACTCATGAACCTCCACAACAACGAGGCAGGCAGAAAGGTTGGTGCTCACACCTCTTTGACTACATCTCAGTTACTTTCCGAGATGATTTCATCCGTGAGACTTGATCTTCTCTGCTTTTATTCCCCATCCTCTCGTCCTCAGGCCATCCTTCACAACATGCAGGTGGAGTGTAAGTGTCATGGCGTCTCCGGCTCCTGTGAGTTGAGGACCTGCTGGAAGGTGATGCCTCCTTTCAGGCGCGTCGGTGTGGTGCTCAAGGAACGCTTTGATGGAGCCACAGAGGTATCAGACAACACGTTTTAAGCTGGTAACCACTTGTCTAAGTCACATGAGTTGAAGCAGATGAGCTTTATCAGTATCAAAGTTCCCAGTCTGTAACTCTCCACAAGAATAGAACAAAATAAAATACTTTTTGCATGCGAAAAGTAGACACTTGGCTTATTAAAGAGGATACATTAAAACCATAACACAATACCCCATAGGAGCCAAAAGAGCCTAATTTAAATAGATATAAAATGCTGTCTGCTGAGGTAGCAATCTAGGTTTTTTTATGGATGAAGATATCTTATGGCAACAGTCCCAAAAAATGTCTAATGCAAGCTTTCTTTGCACAGGGGACACTATACCTTTTCCCTAAAGGCAGTAAATGGAAGTGGTATTTGAAGCCATGGCTGTAGTTGTCTAACATCTTGCCATCATCCTCCTCTTCTCTTTAGGTCCGCCTGACTCGTATAGGATCCAGGACGGCCCTGCTCCCCCGCGACCCGCAGGTCAAACCCCCCGCTGCCAGAGACCTCCTGTACCTCGCCCCCTCTCCTGATTTCTGCCACCTCGACCCCGACAACGGTATCCCTGGCACTGCTGGCAGGAGGTGTAACGGTAAGATCAACGTGAAGGGGAAACAACCAGAGATGGCAAAAATACACACATACTCGTGTTTAAACATACTCTGGTAAAAGTAGAAGTACTGACTAAACTTCTTTACTCAAGTAAAAGTAAAGAAGTATGGGCTTTGAAATGTACTTAAGTAAAAAGTACCCATAACTACCAGCTGTTTTAAAGAGTACCTGACCTCCCTTTATATTAAGAACAATAATGTCATTGTTAGCTAATGAATGTTTCCATGCTGAACAACGGCAACATAACAACGTTTTCATTGGTCCCTCTTCTTTAGAGAAGACCAGGAAATGATGGATACACGGATCGTGTTCAAATCAATAGGCACGCAATGACTCTAAATAATAATGATCACGCCACCAAACACACAATCAAACTAAAGGAACCAGCCTGTTTGGAAAATGTAAGAAGTAGAAAGAACAGGTATTTGTGTTCAAAATGTAAGAAGTAAAAGTAACAAGTCGTCAAAAAAATAAGTAGTGGAGTAAAGTACTGATACAGTAACGAAGTATTTGTACTCCACTACTTCCAACCTCTGGAAACAACCCAGAATGTATCAATGAAAATGAATACAGGAGAATGATGCTACTCTCTGACCAAAACAAAAAGAGTAGAACACATCACCCCAGTTCTTAGATCCCTGCACTGGCTACCAGTAGCTTACAGAGTCGATTTACCATGTTTATTGCTAACTTATAAAGCATTAAAGGTCCCCTATTATACTGTTTTTCATCAATATATCATAGGTCTCAGATATATACAGAACCTGTCTCTGATTGGCTGAAACACCAAACAGATCATTGCAGCATCCCATAATCCCCTCTGTTTCAGCCCTGTTTCCAAAGTGCTGATACTCTGTCTGTTACTTTAGATGAAAATAAGGAGCCCCTCCCCACGCCCCTCTGAGAGATATTTGGTTAAAAAGAACACAATGGTGCTCTAGGAGGAGATTCAGGTGATAAGGTGGGGGGGGGGGGTTACCTTGGTTGGTGATTGGCTAATGGTTAAACAAGCCAAAACATCGTTATGACATCATAAAGTGGCCAAAATCTGATCAGCTCATTTTCAGACAGGTTTTTATATAAATGGATCAGGACAAAAAGAGAGGGAATCTTTTTTCCTGAAACTTTCAGAATCTCTTTACACAGAGGGGACACATGTTGATGTATAAAAGACGTGAAGAAGAGGGGACACATGTTTGTGTAGAAAGACGTGAAAAAGTGGATTTTGCATAATAGGTGACCTTAATGATGATGTAAAGCACTTTGAATTGCCTCTGTGTCTGAAAATGTGCTATATAAATAAACGTACCTTACCTATTGAAACACAGGAACCTCCCGCCTGGCCCCTGACGGCTGTGAGCTGGTGTGCTGCGGGCCGGGGTACAGGGCGGGCCGGGCGGAGGTGGTGCAGCGCTGCTCCTGCAAGTTCTCCTGGTGCTGCTCCGTCCGCTGCCAGCAGTGCAAGAACACCGTCACCATCCACACCTGCAGAGTCTAAAAGATCCCCGAAAAACACCAAGCAGAAAGACCCGAACAAACCACCCGACAGACCAATCTGAACACAAGACGGGATGAGGACAAGATAGACAATAACACACCTAACACACACCTTTAGCACCAAATTATCCTAAAACTCTGGTCTTAATTTAACTCATTTCGACTGAAGCTGTGCGGCTAGTTTGAGGATTGTGTTGTAAAAGCTGCAAAGTTAGAGTACATGTATCAAAAGCATCAAAAGTAAATAACACAGGTGTGCAGAAACAGACACACACTCAACTGTTATCCTCTCAACAAACTGACAACGCTTTTAAAGCTGAACTTAACCATGACTAACAGGGAATCATTGCAGCACTGTTCTTATCGTGACATAGACTAGCAGGTCTTTGGACATTTACTGTATTTATGTCTTCTCCTATCTTCTGGTTTATTTATTTGTATATCAGAGTCTTTGCTTTAATTCAGCGGCATCTATAGCAAAAGAAAATAACGTCTACTTACATCAGAGTCTGTCTTGTGTTGCGCTCTCCTTGATGTTCCTGCACACGCAGTGCTTTTAGGGCTGTTCAAGAATACCTAATAAATACAGTAGTTTTATCCCAAAAAACACAATATGTTTCCTGAGTTTCTTATTCACCAGAAGTTTCTTAAGATGTTGTTACACTTGAAACATGCTTTTTGGGGTTTTCCCTTTCCTGTAGTGTGTTATAAATGTTTTTGTGCATGTAAATGGTCTGCAAAGGCTAAAATCCCCATGTTCCCTCCATGCTGCATGAGAGCAAAATTGCACAGTTGTAGTTTAGAGACGTTCATGGGCTGTTTTTCGAGCTCCATTTCTTTAGCCAATTAGTCAAATGGTAGTTGTTTTTTATTACCGATTGGCTTATTCCCAAGAAACGTATAAGCTAATCTTTGGTAAACACAATATTTAGACCGGTGCTTTTGCGTGATTTTTGGTGGACAAACTACATTTTACAGATCTGTTCTTTAACTTAAAGGTCACCTATCATGCTATTCTTAGGCAAAGGCGTAGGTCTCAGATATATAAAAATATATAAAAAACATGTCTATGAAGTGTTTTGCTCAAAATACCAAACAGATCACCCATTCTAGCCATGCCTCATATCCCTCTATTTCACTTTCTGTTTCAAAAGTGCTGATTTTGGGGTATAAAGCTTTAAAAAAATAAAAAAGGAGGGGGCCGAGCTCATGCGGGACCCGGCAGCTACTGTCTAAACTAAATACTGCCTTGATGAAACGCCATATCATGGATTATCAAGGATTATCTCTGAAACAGTATGGAGCTCAAAGGCTTTCTCTCTTGCCGGTTATACCACAAGGTGAGTTCCTTTTTATTTCCTGCTTCTTCACACACATGCTCTCCAGTACAGGTTAGCTCTGAGTGTTAGCGATGCTAATGTAAACACCGACCATATTACGTCCAAAACAGTCGGGCATTGTTTCTGATAGCAACTTTCTGATAGTGCCGTGGGTCCACATTTACGATATTACGTCATATCGGACGCAAATCTGGATCAGCTCCGTTGTAGCCCCGTTTTTAGAGATTTGGGTACGAAGGAAAAGAGAGAGGGTTTTATTTTCTGACACTGCGTGAGTTCCCTGACACACCGGGGACACATATTGATGTATAAAAGACATCAAAAAGTGCATTTTGCATGATAGGTCCCCTTTAAGAAATTGATCAGTAGACACAATTGTATGAGTGTCCTCTAAGAACTTATTTGATGTAGTTTCTAATTCATTTCAGAGAACCATAATGCTTGCAAGCTGTCAGATACAGGTGCCAGTGTGAGTGCAGGGACAAAATACACTGCAATGCACCAGCAGCTGACATGGAACTGATGTAAGCCATGCAAAGATTGGCATTTAACATCCACAAACCACCTCTACTGCGGTTCACTAGTTATCATTTGTTGTGCATGCACCATCCTCCCTCCAACACACAAAACAATGGCCGCTTTCTTCATCATTAAACCATTTTATTAAAAATATCCTGTGATTACAAACACCCAGAAATGTACTAGCAAAAGTTTTGGTCTCAATCTCTGCCAAGATTAAGAATATATTCAAAACATTACAATTTAATTTGTTTTATTATCAAATCGCTCAAAGTTGGTCGTCTAGCAATACAAAAAAAAAAGGTTTCAAAAATGAATAACTGCTACACATTTCCCAAAACAGTCACAGAATTAATACAATGAACATAAAGAAGAATAAAATAGAATTTCATGATTCTATAGAAGCAGGGAAATGGGTAAAAACGCAGATTTGGCCTCCCCAGAAGTTTCTGGGAACTTAAAGAAAGTTAACGATGCTTGTTTGGAGTGACAACACATCTCTGCTTTCCTTATGTAATTCAAAAGGAGCAGAAAAGGAAACCAATGAGTAACATTTAACACTAAGTCGCCCCTTTAAAAAACGATCTTCACTAAGAACTTAATGTTGAAGTGTTTCCCTATTTATGTTTCTCTAAACTGGGTTCAATAGGTGACAATAGGGAAAACACAGAGGAGGTCAAAAGCAATTATATAAAATAATCTTTTAAAAAAAATGGAGCAACAGTGACAGGCAGGGGGGGCCCGCCCACCTGAGTATTTGTAGAGAGAGTATTGCTATTGCTAAAAGCTTTCAGAAGAGGAGATAGGTGACACTCACTGCATGCTGAAGCTCCCTCAGCATCTTTCAACCTTCATTTTCAAGGCACAAACAGTGTACACGTGTTTGAGAGTAAGTCTCAATGGCATTGTACCTCCCTTCCCCTTTTGTTTTGTCCTTTTTCTCAAGATGGTCATTGATCTTTCTGATGATTTGATTCGCCCCACCTTTATTTCTAACACCGTCTCTTGCTGTCGTTGTTCATCTAAAGCAGGACGCACTTTCTCTTGGTTTTGGTCTCAGGAGGCTCCAGGGCGGCCAGGATGGCCTCGTCAAACACATTCTTCAGCCCTCGCTGGATGGAAAGAACAGGAAACAAGGCAATGTTTATTATGGTCTGGATTATTGCCTGATTTCACAAATATCAAGTTGCTTTCAGTTTAAAGAGGCATAGGCGCTTTCACACCGGAGTACTTTTCCCCGTATAGTTCCAATATAATTCCGAAAATTTGCGTTCACACCAAAAAAATCCGGAACTAGAACTTAGTTCATGAGAACCTTTCACCCCATTTTCCGTCCCTGCTAGAGAGCAGGGACTTTCATGTGAGAAAAAGGTTCCCATTTCTGATTGGCTGGGCGGATTGCAAACCACGCCCCGTAAAACTCCCAAAAAGTTTTGTGAAGCCGCCATTTTATTTTCCTCGTATTAGCATTATTAGCATTAGCATTAGCCCAGCGCACCAACGGAGAGAGACTAACTTATGGCAACACAAAAAAAAACATGGGAGCGGTGGAGATGAGGAGGTGTCGGCGTTTCTGGCGATTTACTCGGAACGCTTCAGTAGAAGCTGCTGGGAGTGAAGCTGCTGGGAGTCCCAGCAGCTTCTACTGAAGCCAGTCCCCAGCTCCGGGGACTTCCGGCCGGGGACTTCGGGTGGCAGTATACGCCGTGAAGTTGTTTGCGGCCTGCCAGTAAACCCAAAGCAGAAGAAGAAGAAGTGACGTCAGCGGCTTCATTTGACTAATCCTCCCTCAGGGACTTATTCCGGTGTGAACGCGATCTACTCTTTAGTTCATCAGAACAATCACAACAGAGCCGGCCAGCTAACCAATCAGAGCAGACTGGGCTCTGGTTTCAGACAGAGGGTGAAAAGAGGTGCTGCAGCACAGGCAGTATGAGAAAAATAAAGAGCTTTTTGAACATTAAAGCATGGAGACATGTCACAGTAGAGACACTACATACTAATGAAACTGAAAATGTATATAATATGTCCTCTTTGACCCATACATGCACTCAGTATAACCTCTCGAGTTGTCAAGCAGTATTACAAGACAGGACACGCTGAGGCTAATTTTAGTAGAAATCTCTGCAACACAATACATAAACCTCTTTGCAAAAACATCAACGCTCCACCTCGCATTCTGTTGATGAAGTTAGTTCATTTATTGTGCAGTGAATTTAAGATTGTGTCCATATCCTACATCCTGTTTCAGCGTTAACAGTGTGATGAAAGTGTTACCTGTGTGAGAGCAGAGCACTCCACATATTTGACGGCCTTCAGCTCCCGCGCCAGCTTCTCTCCGCTCTCAGGATATAGCGGGCGCTGTTTGTTCTTCGCCAGCTTCTCGATGGTGTTGCTGTCTTCCCGCAGATCCACCTGCGTGCCCACTAACAGGAAGGGGGTGCGTGGGCAGTGGTGAGAAATCTCAGGAACCCACTGCGGAAAATATGGAAGAAAGATTATTTTGGGTATCAAATAAATGTGTATGTCGATCTGAGTATTAAAAAAGGTACTGAATGTCAAGGTACTGGATTCAAATACTATGTGATTTAAAACAACATTTTGCAACAATTAGAGAATTGAATGTATGCAATGAATGATATTTTAACATTTAACAAAGTTATGGGCCCTCGTAACGTCTATACAGCTGAAATGATTAATAGAATAGAATACTAATACACAATAATGCATAACTAATATAATACATAACTCATTTGACAAAGATTCATCTTAAAATAACGTTAAAATGTCAAACTTTCCTTTGCTCCCGCTTCTTAAATATAATGATTTGCTATTCAATGTGTATTACTTTAGGGGTTTGGACTGTTAGTGGAACAAAGCAGGACATTTGATCACTTTAATTTAGGAAACATGGTTGTTGTGATAGCTATTTTCACAATCTTCTTTACCCAACGATTAATCCAATAACTGTGAAACTATCTGCCGATTAATCAATGATAAAAATAATCAACAAACAAACACATGGCAAGGCAAGGCATGAGATACATCCAACAACAAAAGACAGGGGTTGTGTTTTTCCACAATGATAAACAAACTCATTCATAAACACTGACCTTCTCTTTGACGTTTTCAAATGACGAGGGGGAGACGCTGGAGAAACATATGAGGAACACGTCAGTCTGAGGATAGCTGAGCGGACGCAGCCGGTCGTAGTCCTCCTGGCCTGAGAGACACAATCACAGAGAGACGGGACGTATTAATACTTGCTTTATAGTGACAGATATAAGAAAAGAAAGCAAGATTTAAAAAAACATTCATGTTACCTGCTGTATCAAATAATCCGAGTGTATAGGGCTCTCCCCCGATCATCACCGTCACTGCATAATTGTCGAAAACCTTCACACACACACAGAAAAGAGAAATGATTTGCAAAAAATTTAATGCGGCATGTTTGATTTCATGGTATTTCCATCACAGAGATATTTAAAGAAAAGGGAAGCTCGAAGTCGACACATATATATATATATAAACACAATATGACTCAGCAAATCCTCTCACCGTGGGCACATATTCTGAGGGGAACTTGTTGGTTGTGTAGGAGATCAGTAAGCAGGTCTTTCCTACAGCTCCGTCCCCTACCACTACACACTTTATAGTCTGCATCTACAGAGAGAAAGAGCAGAAAGGAAACATCAAAATCAAACAGAAATACAGTCAGTCTGTAAGAGGCAGACGCTGGGAGGAAGTAACAAGTTACCACATATTTACATCAACAGGAAGCACAATGATTCAAGTGACAAACCGACAAAAGGCTCAAAATATAAATATCTCTTACAAGTTTGAGTCAGGCAAGCGAGTAGCTAAGTGCATTTTCTCAAATACTGTGCATGAATACAGTTGAGGTACTTTACTTGAGTGTTGATTTTCCTGTGTATTCTTCTTTTCCAATGCACGAGGGAATTCCTTTAATTTGTATTTCTACACATTTATGAGACAGATATAATTTCTCGTTGGTAAGTAGTTAACCAGCTGATTAAAATGCTACTTATAAAACGGATTAGTCAAATCAAGCAATCTGATTGGTTCTTAGCCGTGATATAATAGGCGCTTTCACACCGGAGTACTTTTCCCGTTTGGTTCCGATAGTTCCTGGGATTTTGCGTTCACACCAAAAAGAGAACTTAGTTCAGAGAACTTTTCCCCCTTTTCAGTCCCTGCTAGAGGTTGGACTATCCTGGGAGAAAAAAGTTCCAATTTCTGATTGGCTGGGCGAATTGCAAACCACGCCCCGTAAAACTCGGAAAAGTTTTTTGAAGCCGCCATTTTATTTGCTGGCATTAGCATTATTAGCATTAGCCCCGCGCACCAACGGAGAGAGAATAACTTATGGCAACACAAAAGAAAACATGGGAGCAGTGGAGATGAGGAGGTGTCGGCGTTCTGGCGATTTACTCGGAAGGCTTCAGTAGAAGCTGCTGGGAGTCCCAGCAGCTTCTACTGAAGCCAGTCCCCAACTCCGGGGACTTCCGGCCGGGGACTTCGGGTGGCAGTATACGCCTTGAAGTGGTTTGCGGCCTGCCAGTAAACCCAAAGCAGAAGAATAAGAAGAAGTGACGTCAGCGGCTTCATTTGCGTAATCTTCCCTCAGGGTGTTATTCCGGTGTGAACGCGATCTGCTCTTTAGTTCCATGGGGGAACTAAGTGCTGGGAACTAAGTGCGGCAAAGTACTTGGTGTGAAAGCGGCTCTTATTATAAATGGTAGTAACTCATTCATAAATGGTGATTTGTTTCACACTTTACAACAAGGCTCCCTTTTGGCAACTATAAATGTTAGTGACTCGTAAATAAATGGTCATAAAGAGATGCCAAGAAACATCAAGATGGAAGGGGGGGGGGGAATCAACTCAGTGAGCAACAGATACCAAGGATGCTGGCTGATGAAGAACACGAAGTAAGCTAGGTAGCCAATATAAGACTTAGCAGTACAGATAAATGTGGGCTCACTATTTGGCAAGATGACTAAGCCTTATATTGGCTACCTAGCGTACTTCGTCTTCTTCATCAGCCGGCATCCTTGGTATCTGTTGCTCACTGAGTTGATTCTCGCTAAGTAGCCAATATAAGGCTTAGTCATGTTGCCAAATAGTGAGCCTGTGTTGATGTATGGAAACTATGTTAGAACTGGTTTATAAATGGTTCTTAATGATTAATAAAGTGTTTACAACCTAATTCATAACCTAATTAGAAACCCTTTATGAATCCTTTATTAGGGTAGTCTTATTGTAAAGTGGTACCGAAAGGTCTTTGCCTGTAACATCCTGTGTATCTTGTAAGATTTTACACGGCCGATACACTTAATAACCTTACAATCAGCTGCCAGTTTATTACCTAATGAAAACGAATGAAGTCTAATAAAACCGACCTGCAATAAAGCACAACTTTAATGAAGGTTGAAATGCTCGGTTTCTATTTTAGAGAGGTGTTTGATTTTAATCACGGTCATTTTGGAGGACACAATTAATAATGCTGCTTAGCTGTATTGCAAAATACATGAAGTTATTTCTGTTACCTTAACTTTATTCATATTAATGAGATGAAAACAATAATAAAAGTTGTCAGTTGCAGTGTTAAATATTAAGACTGAAAGAAGGGGTGGGATTACATAAGTGTAAACTTCTTCCCACCCCTTTTCGGATGTGTAATTAAGGAGATCATTTGTTTATATATCATTTAGAATCAGTCATATTTGTGTTTATCAAGTTGACACTGCTTAAGTTTGTATACATCATCGCCAGAACCCCCTCCATTAACCCCCTCACTCCTGTTCTTCAGCAGCTTCCCTGGCTCCCCGTCAAATCCCGTATCGTGTTTAAGATTCTGCTCCTCACCTTTAAGGCCATCCGTAACCTCACTCCTCCGTACCTCTCCGACCTCCCACATCAACACACCCATCCGCACTTCCCTCCACCTCACTGCACCCCCTTCCGTTTAACCACCATGGGGTCCAGAGCCTTCAGCCGCTCTGCACCCCGCCTATGGAACTCCCTCCCACCTGACATCCGCAACATTAGGCGCTTTCACACCGGAGTACTTTTCCCAGTATAGCTCCGATATAGTTCCGAAAATGTGCGTTCACACCAAAAAAATCCGGAACTAGAACGTAGTTCATGAGAACCTTTCCACCCCCTTTTCAGTCCCTGCTAGAGAGCAGGTACTTTCATGGGAGAAAAAGGTTCCCATTTCTGATTGGCTGGGCGGATTGCAAACCACGCCCCGTAAAACTCCAAAAAGTTTTGTGAAGCCGCCATTTTATTTGCTCGCATTAGCATTATTAGCATTATTAGCATTAGCATCAGCCCAGCGCACAAACGGAGAGAGACTAACTTATGGCAACACAAAAGAAAACATGGGAGCGGTGGAGCGGTGGAGATGAGGAGGTGTCGGCGTTCTGGCGATTTACTCGGAAGGCCAGTAAACCCAAAGCAGCAGAAGAAGTGACGTCAGCGGCTTCATTTGCCTAATCCTCCCTCAGGGACTTATTCCGGTGTGAACGCGATCTGCTCTTTAGTTCATCAGAACTAAAGAGTTCTGATGAACTAAGTACGGCAAAGTACTTGGTGTGAAAGCGCCTACTGACTCTCTCCCCATTTTCAAATCACGTCTCAAAACATGTCTCTTCACATTTCATTATCATTATCCATCACACATCCTCTGTTTTATTTATTTATATACGGCATTGTCTAGATTATGTTTCTTATGCTGGTGTTATGTATTGTGTATCTTCGGGGCCAAACACTGGCATGTCTTTTGGAAATGTCCAGTAATAAGACATCTCTAGTTAGATATGTAAGACAAAAACATTGGAAGGCCTTGTTAAGACAAAAATACCTTTCCAGTTTTACACTTTTATTATAGGAAAAGTCAGGAAACTTTGATAAATAAAAACATCACTAGGCAGATATATAGCCAAAATAAAAGACTTCTGTTAGACAGTTACCTTTTTAACTTACTAGATTGTCTCCAAACATGTTAAAGATGTCTACTCTTTGTTAATCTACATCCATACATGTATGTAGTTCCTCAACTTGTTACAAAAAACAATAATGGGAAGGTGAAAAAAGGTGTTCGCACTGTGTAACCTGCAATGTGACTCTTATGTAATGCTTTATCGCATCCAGATGTGTTTTAAATACCAACTATTTATGATATTTGATATTTCAAACACACAGACAGAGCTAGTTTAAAGTGGAAGACTTGGTAAATAATACAAATAATACAAAATGTAGGGTGTACAAGTAGGATTTCTCAATTTATAACGTTTTAAAGTACTCTTGCTTGATTTTAGTGTTATAATTCTGTGGTATTGTGGGTTGTTAGTAAGATAAATGATTAAGGTAGTAGAAATAGTACAAATCTTCACATCCTTAGCTTGTTGCTACATGTGTCTGCTTATTGATGACAGTGAATCCCTTCCGCATAGACTACATACCAGAGATGTGTAACAAAACGACGGCCTGTACTAGCCCATTCAGAGGCGGATACTGCCCAACACTTCCGCTAAATAAGCAACTCATCAGATAAACGCAGATCTGTGGAAACTTTAAAGCACAAACTTGACATTAAGAAGCTTTAACCAACCAAAAAAAGCTGTTAAATCTGAGGCTAATTTTAGTAATTTGCTCCTTTTCGCTCAGATTGATGAAATGAGAGGTTATTCAAATGTATGTCGTCTGTCAAACTGTTGCCATTATTATCTAACTACATAAACTAGCGACAGTTTAATCTATAAATACAAAACAGGTGAATAATAAAACAACCAGCAGAGATAACAACTTCATTTTCCCAGATTGATGGTAGCTGACACTAAATTGTAGCTCGGAAACTTTAACAGTACGCGGATTTTAACAGCAATTAAAATGCGTTTTCTTTCGGTAGAAGCTTTGTTCTGTTAACGGGACTTTCTTACATAAGTACCATAGTATAATAAAGAATACATATGTATTTTAAGGCTGTTTTTCTAACTCTACTCACCGTTTTTCTTCGGACAGGTTAGGCGTTGGTTACATCCGGGTTTGAGGGTCGAATTACTTTCTGCGCATGCGTAGAATGGAGGAGCAAAAGTCACATATGTGGAATATAAACACTGCCGCCTGGTGGACAGAGAAATATCTATCTGTCTGTCTGTCTGTCTGTCTGTCTGTCTGTCTGTCTGTCTGTCTGTCTGTCTGACTGTCTGACTGTCTGACTGTCCGTCTGTCCGTCTATCCATCTATCTATATCTATCTATCTATCTATCTATCTATCTATCTATCTATCTATCTATCTATCTATCTATTTCTTAATCTTAATCATTACATTATGCAATAAAATAGTCAGAAAAGCCTCTGGGGAAGTAGTTTATTTTGAAAGGTAAGTCCCTGGCATTAGCTCTGAGGCAAACTTGGTGGCAGTGTAACTTGTCTTTATTTTTGTATTTGGATCAAAGGAAAATAGGGCTTCCTCAAAGCATGAATCTGAATAAAAATCTGTTCTAAAATTAAAGAGGTGTGCAGTTATTAGAAGTGCTAGTTTGGTGGAGAAATTTTCAAAATTGTCCAAGGAGTGTGCATATAAAGATGTATGAAGTGTACATCATTTGACTTGACATTTTGTATCATATCTTGGCTTACAGTATTCCAAAATCTAAATAATGAAATTATGTAATAATCAATAATAGCTATAAAGGCCTCTAGGGAAGTAGTTTATTTTGAAAGGTAAAGCTACCGGAAGTCCCTGTCATTAGCTCTGATGCTAACTTGATAGCAGTGTAGCTTCTCTTTGTCAGAGGACTGACTTCCGTTTTCATGTTTGGTCCAGGTTTCTGGAATTTACTATCTTCTGGGACTCTGGGCCGCCTCTCGCTTTGATAAACAGCCGCTGGGATTGAGTGTTTCTGGGGAAGGGGTTGATAAAAGGAGCTTAATTTCAGCCTGTTGGTAGTTAGCGGCCGTCATTCTGTTTCATCCTTGAAAAACACGACTGTTTACCTAGCTAGCTGGCTAGCATAGCATCAGCCAGCTGAGTTAAACCACCCAGCATGTTTCGGTACTTGAATGACGTTGATGACGACCCCTACATGATGTAAGTGTGGACATTATGTGTATGTTGTATAGACACTTGTATCACTATGTGGTTTGCAAGAGGGGCGAAATGCACATGCTAGGTGGTGTTTTTTCACTGTGTCTTAAGCAGGTACCCTAACGTTTCTCCAGCTGTGGGGGCCTACAGTGGTCCACCATGTTGGATAGACAATAACAAAAAAGCTGTCAAAGCCCAAAAGCAGAGGAAAAGAAACATCAACTGCTTAAATGTGCGATTATGACGACTTTCCTAACTTGGGATTAAGCTAATTGATAGCAGGTGGCATTGCTTTTACTCATTTGTACACAAGCTACCTCTCTTAGTATCTGCACAGCTTTCCATTCTCCATAACAATACTGCATTTTATTGTATTATTATGTATACTTAGATATAGTATTCTGTATCCAGTACAATTGTTTTTATTTGTTTGGCCCTTTGTCTTCTTCAACTGTGTTTATGGATACACCAAGGCCAATTCCTCTATGTGTATACCTACTTGGCAATAAACCTACATTCTGATTGATGTAATGGTGCAGGTAACAGAGCACCTTTACATAACGTTGCATGAGGAGTTTCCCTCTACATTTGACAAATGCATGAAACTGAAAAGTGCTGACAATCCCTTTTCTTCCCAGCATAACACATTTGCATTCATTGGCATTCATAGGAAACTGATTTGAAAGGGTTGAGTAAATGTTGAACTGTGGATGTCATTATAGACTTCATGCACCAGCACACACACGCTTAATCATTAGTTTTGAATAATGCAATGCTACTGAAACTATGGTGGCCTTTTGGGGGGTTCTGTGATCCCCTACTGTCAGCCTGTCACAAAGTAAGCAAAAGCACTGTTATAATCTCAAAACAACAGCCAGGCAGGTTCTGAAACAATGCCATTATTGTGAAGTCAATGATTGCAATTTAAGATAATATCCGTTATTTATAATTCCTTTTAAGTTTTAATGTTTGACTGCCTATGCTTCAAGTGTATTAATTTGCCTGAGCAATAGTCCAAAGATCTTCAGTCCACTATCATCTGTGACAAAAGATAAGCCTCAAATCCTCTCATAAGAGAAGGTGGTTACAGAAATGATTTTGCGTATGGGAAAAATCAACATAGTTGTCTGTCCTCTTTTGAGTAAGTGACTAACTGTTGCAGCTCTGTTTTACGGCTCCTTCCATGCTCTGAAAAAGCTTGATTTAAATGGAACCTTAATTGACTAGTTAATTGGCTGGAAAGGAACCTGCAACAACCCCCATTAATGCTTTGCTCATTACTCACACTGTGGGAACTGAAACGTGGTTCTTTACTCGAGGAGGTTCAGTTAAACCTTTAACAAGTTAACACGGGAGGCGTGTGGCGCAGTGGATTAGTGCGTTGGTGTTCAGATCAGGGGAGCACAGGTTCAAACCCCACTGCAGTCAGCATGTCGTTGTGTCCCTGGGCAAGACACTTCACCCCAAATTGCTCCTGTGGGGATTGCCCACAGTATTGAGTATGTAAGTCGCTTTGGATAAAAGCGTCTAACAAGTAACATGTAATGTTATATATATATACACTCAAGAAAAACCGGTAGTATACAGTAAGCATGGTTTGACAGCATGGCAACGCTAGTTTTGATAAAAATCTGAAGCTTGGGCACCCATTCTAAAATGACACTTTTTTTGACACCCTACTTTACTTCACCTTTGAAAGATAAAGATGTTTCCATTACCATTTGTTTTACCCCAAACTAAACAAGTTCCAAAAAGACGGTCTTAGGATTTAAACTCTATGGAAACATATTGATATCCAGGGCCCAGTAGTTCAAAACTTTTAATCCCTATCTGATGGGGATCAGATTTGGATTTTGGGTCGTTCAAAACCAAAAAACAGGGTTAGGATCACTTTGATATCCGATCAGATCAGGACATCAAATCCAAGCTTTAATCTGGATCAAATCTTCAAAACGGGTAATTCAAACCGACAACACAGGATCCCAAAAAACTGGATTATCTTGATCCCACCAGAGGGGTGGATTTCCAGTGGATTAGCAGAGCAAAATGTACTGTACAATTTATTTAAAAATATGTTTCAATATAAATAAAATGGCAAAGTTTGTTAACTGAAATAATACACAATGTTTAGCCTTCATGGCAAATCCATTTTATTTTTCAGTTTTTGGTCACGTTTGTGGTGGCCTACAAACCAACCAAATGTTGATGACATAAATGTTTATGCTCATAAAAGTATCACAACAAAGATTGTCAATCACAAATGTAATTTAGATTAAAGAAAAAATATCTTCAACAAAAAAAAAGTCCATCATCTGTCGTCACCTTTCAGAAGTAATTGCGGACAATAGATGTCTCTGCAATGTGGTCTCTTGTCTTCCTTGTATTATTTTTCATATCCACTAGATGGAGATCGGTAGGATTAAAGCACTGATATTCAGGATCTAGTCATCTTGAAAAGTCTGGATCTGGATCAGGGTGATCCTATCCTGAATTGCTTTGAAATACTGGGACAAAATCTGTCCGAGTTGTCTGATCCTGGATCACAGAAAATTGGATTTCAAAATCTGATCGGATCTGATTAAGATTAAACGTTTTGAGATTAAAAGTTTTGAGATTAAAAGTTTTGAACTACTGGGCCCTGGTGATCCCCAACATATGTTTCATTTTTATTATCCAACGTTCATCCTGCACTCACACACTGTTCTGTGAGTCTAATCCCCCTTGTCTTGAGTCTTACAAACCAAAACGTTAAAGTGTAATCTGATGTCTTGCAGGGATCCATTTGCTGCTCACAGGCAGCAGATGAGGATGATGTTCGGACCCTTCGGCATGGATCCCTTTGCTCTCAACCCCGCGATACAACCCCCCCGCGCACCACGCAGACAGGTAACTCTCCGCCATGTTGAGCCACTATGTATGTTTAAAGACACATCTGTTTAGATTAGCTTTGTATTATCCCCCCACTTTAAATGTCCTTTTAGTCTTTATTATTTACCTACCTTCATATTGTTTTATTTATTTTATAGGTCTTTTTCTTTTTCTTTCTGTTGTACCGATATGTTCACTTTGTTTTATGGGGTTTTATATTGTTGCATCGACTCAGTTGTCTTATCTGTCGGAGAGAAACCATTATTTATTTATTGTTATTATCATACCTTTGACCTCCTTGTGTCTATCTGATCAAATGTTACATTTTGCTGCGTGTACTTTTTAACGTTTTTAACAAATAAACATTTTCTTTCAGGCTGGTGCCATGACCCCCTTCGGCATGATGGGAATGGTAAATAGCTTCTTCTTTGAGCTCTTTCAAAAACTTGAAACATATAGTTTAAATGTAATTGTACAGATGACACATGTACGAATCAAGTGACTTCACCATGTGTCAAAGAGTTTACTGATCTTCATGTGAAATCACAGCATTGTGTGAAAAGCCGTCTCCATGTATTCTAGTTTTAAATCTCACGGTCTGTTACATTTCAAATAAGTTGGGTTTACACTTAAACACTATAAGGGCAATGTGGTGGGAAAAGACGCCATATTTACTTGAATCTGTGCTTGTCTTTTTCACCTTACCAACAGAATAAGGACAAAAGAAACAGGACTTGTTTCTTTTTCCAAAGAAAAACGTAAATTCCATCACACACTTATCTTATTGATTTATCTAAGAAGAGTTTTTGGTCATAAAAGGACCTTTCTTAAGACATTTCAAGAATCATTAAGTGCTTAAATAAAGCCCATAACTGCATGTTAGTCAAGCTGTGTCCATGATCACACACAGAATAAACAACCACTCAGAGATTGCATTAAAAAAAACTTTAATAAAATGTATATTCATCAACATAACCCAAGATCACAGTTTGCAAATGGCTGTCCTAAAACTTAAGTGTGTTTCATGCTTCTTCTTGCTCTAAAAAGAAAGTTGAGAGACTTATAAGAATGACCATCGCTGCACTAAACTGACAATACAAGCTGTACTTTCCAACACTGTGTTAATACTTGACGTTTCATCAGTTGATCATTTAATAACGTTTTATTTTTGCAGGGTGGTGGTGGAGGTGGTGGAGGAGGGTTCATGGATATGTTTGGCATGATGGGAGACATGATGGGAAACGTGGTGAGTAGTCCTGTGTAGCAGTTTCCAAATAAACACACTAATGACCCTCATGAATGGAAGCTTTGTCTGAACGCCACTCCATTTATTTTCTTCTCGCAGGAAAGAATGTCCGGCTCATCGAACTGTCAGACGTATTCCTCTTCGACGATGATCTCCTACTCCTCTTCAGACGCGGGGCCTCCTGAAGTTTATCAGCAGACGAGTGCGACGAGAACAGGACCAGGAGGGGTGAGGAGAACTGATGATTGAATACTTTTCAATTCAAGGATTCAAGGCTTTTATTGTCATGTGTGCATAGCTTCAGTGTAGATATGACAATGGAAATCTGAGGTCACAGGCTCCTCCAACAGTGCAACACAATAACACAGATACAAAATATAGTAGAAATAGTTCAGAATAGTATATATACAAGTAATTGGAATATTGATATATATAAGTTGCAAACAGATGAATGTTAGAATAGAATAGAATTTGGATGAAACCCTGGTCGCACACAGCACACACAGTGACATGTGTTCTCTGCTTTTAACCCATCCTAGTACCAGGAGTCTAGTACTAGGAGCAGTGGGCAGCTATTGTACAGTGCCCGGGGAGCAATGGGATTGAGGGGGATGCCCGGTGCCTTGCTCAAGGGCACCACGGCAGGGCAGGAGGTGAACTGGGACCTCTCCAAGTAGCAGGCCACACTCCATATTTAGGTTGGAACCGGCAACCCTACGGCTCCCAGTCCAAGCCCCTACTGACTGAGCCACTGCCGGATGTTATGGATGTTCTTTCAAAAGTTCACAATACATATAGGGAGGGAGCGCTGATTGGTGCCAAAGCCTTCCTTCTTGACCTGACTACACGGACTAAACTCTATTTTATTAAAGATCGGCAAATACATTAGCATATTTTTCACTAAGAGGCGCTATGTGTTTGGAAAAGCATGTTTTTTTTAGTGTCCAATTGAACTAAACTGAAAGTACTGTGAATGATTGACTTTGGTTCCATAGAGGACTTGTTCCAGTGGGTATTGGGAACATCTGGAAGGAGTTATTGCAGTTTATACTTTATTTTTGACTATTTTTCTGGATGGGACGGCTTCATTTTATCACACAGTCACTATTGATAACTTTAGAAATATTATTATGTTGCATTAAGAGTTAGGTTTGTGATTTGTTGAAGAGTGTGGATTTAACATGGTTTATGTGGCAAATATTGCACAGTTTAAAGCACATGTGTCAAACTCAAGGCCCGGGGGCCAAATCAGGCCCTTGGTGGATTTAATTTCGGCCCGCAGGATAATTTCCAATTACTATTAGATCTGGCCCGCCGGTATATTGCACGCACACCTTCACTCAATCCTGAGGATTTCCTCAGCTCAGAGCCTGACCCCAAACATTGATGAACTTGCACCCAAGATGAGATGCCAAGTATCTGGCTTGAACTAGCATCACAGAGCAGCACACTGAGTTTAATGGATGTTTCCTTCTGCACTTTTTTTTCTTTGAGGGAAATAGTTTTTTTGAAGCCGGAAAAATGTAATCATAAGAAATGACTCTGCAGATAGAGCCATAAGAAATGACTCTGCAGATAGAGCCATAAGAAATGACTCTGCAGATAGAGCCATAAGAAATGACTCTGCAGATAGAGCCATAAGAAATGAATGCAACTGATTATTTAATGTTTAATGTTGTTTTTATAGGCAATAATTTAAGCTTTGTTAGTTCCAGGTTTAATATGTGCAATAAGTTCATTTCAATAAGTTTTGCAATAAACATTGAACCAGTCCGGCCCTCGACTAGTACCGATTTTTTTATTTTGGCCCACTGTGTATTTGAGTTTGACACCCCTGATTTACATGCACAAAAACCAATATAACACACTACAGGAAAGGGGAAACCCAGAAAGAGCATGATAGGAGCTCTCTAACATCAAAACGCTACAAAGTAGACCTGATTACTCTCTTTAAGTCTCACTGGATGTTCATGCTTCATTTGTGCTGACAGGACTGTGGCTTTCTGACCTCATTAACACATGAAACGGCATTAATTGTAGTGACAATAAGTCGATCATGTACAGTATAAACATCATCGTTGTCATACAAACATTTCAGCCCGAGTTCATTCAGAGTTCCCAGCTGCTGCTTGTTTTGCTAAAGTGAGTTGTCATCACTTTTGTCTTCAGATCCGTGAGACGCGGCAGTCGATGAGGGACAGCGAGAGCGGCCTGGAGCGCCTCGCCATCGGACACCACATCGGGGAGCGTGGACACGTAATGGAGCGTTCACGAAATCGCCGCACCGGAGACCGCGAGGACCGAAATGACTTCATTAACCTCGATGAGAGTGAGTCAACGGGCCAGAAAGATGCTTAATGTTCAGGAGAGAGGCGTGCACTCATCCCTAATAAATCGTCTGGCTTAACAAGAAACAAAAGTAATGTTGTCAGATTACACGGACCAATGGGTTTTAACCTGGGGGCCGACAAAGCGCCAGGAAAAGCCTCCTTGAGTTTAAAGACCGTAAGATTTAGTTTTGATGAAAGCATACAGCCTATATCATTTCTGTGAACAGCTTCATCCAAATCACTCGTTCTACCTGAAGTTCATGCAGTTATTAGGGTCATTGTTTGGCTCAATTCTTCAGTTTAACAGTTGATAAGGCTGGGCGACTTGATAACATCATATATGTCGATATTTTTTACCAAGTACATCGATATCGATATTGGCAGGACCATTGGTGCTTTTACAAAATATTCACATAATGAGAATTCTGATAAAAAATCCTCTGTTATGTGAATTGAATGACTTAGCGGGTAAAGGCAAATAACTAAACTGCTAGAATAATCAAGAAGGATCAGAACATTTTAACACTTTATTGTACGGCTGACTTTAAAACCAGGAAAAGACGATGCTTATTTGATTTATCGATATTTAAAGTCTAAGACAATATCTAGTGTCATATGACAATATCAATGACATATTTAAGCAATAGCTCACGACAGGCCGTGGTATATGGCCATTATATCACAGTTAAGGGGCGTGGTTCGGCCCCGCTGTTTTCTTGTCCCAGCCCAACTATATACAGTTAAATCGACCGGACTTCTTTCTGCAGATGTGAGCGTCCTTAACAACGGTCAATAAGTCCTTGCTGCACATTATCCCTTACATGTTTCCATCTTAAGCTTTGTTAGCTAGTTAGTTTCGTAACGGACGTAATGTAACAGTTGTAGCTTTTCTCAGACGCGGAGGGATACTGACTTGTTGTGAAAAGTAACTACATTTCTACCCGTGGTATACGCTCATTATATCACGGCTAAGAACCAATCAGATTGCTTGATTTGACTTGTCCGTTTTATAAATACATATATTCTCCAGCCATAGCGTGTATTGTTTTTGTAAATATATCATGAAATATCCATAAAATATGGCACTTAGTCAGGGGTCGTCGGTTTACTCAAAGATAGAAAAGGTTGTGAACCCCTGACCGTGACGCTGGTTATTCTGCAGTGAAATGAGATCTATGTTGCTTGTGTTGCTTAAGATAAGATAAGATAAGATAAGATGGAACTTTATTTATCCCCTCAGGGAAATTCAGGCGTTTATGGCAGCAACAGTGTCAGAATGAAAGATAGGATTCACACAAGGTAAAGATCAAATAGAATACATGTCATAGAAAGACAAGGTCAACTTAACTAATGTGCATTTAACAAAAAAGAAAAAGGAATAGTTTGGGCGAAAACTAAAAGGTACCATTGGGTCAGATTATAATTTTCCAAAGGGGGGTTCGTTGAGCATGAAACACTTGAAGTAACTAAAGGATAAGTTAAACCAGAAAGTAGAAAGAAAGTGAGGTCATAGAAAACTATTTCTGCTAAAAAGTGAGCAATGATTTAGTCAGAGCTCAACATTTCAGATGTGTGTATCTCACACTGCAGTGTCACTTTCATTCATGTACCTTTTGTTATTCATGTTTTATTATCTTTGCTTTTAAAGGAGTGTTTTTAAATGCCCTTTTATAATATGTTTCTTAATGTCTTTCATGTTTGTAAAGCACTTTGAATTGCCTTGTGTTGAAAGGTGCTATATAAATAAACTTGCCTTGAGAATAAAGTATAAACTACAACAACTGAAATGGAAATAATCCGGTACATAAAAAGTATCTCAAAGCTTAAGTACAGTACTTGTATCTTTTGACTGGTATATACTGTAGTACTGCATCATATTGCACAGTATAAGCATATCAAGGTGCTATATAAATAAACTTGCCTTGCCTTCAAATCCTATCCTTTCCTCCCCTCCTTTAGCTGATGCTGGAGCGTTTGACGAGGAGTGGAGGAGGGAGGCGGGGAGGTACGTCCCCCCGACCGCCCGGGCGCTGGAGTACGGCCGAGATCGACGGGGGGGTGGTCCGCAGCTGGCCCTCCCGGCCCCCCCGGCCCCCCCCAGCCCCCAGACCCCCCCCGGAGCCCGGCACGAGTCGCCCAGACACGAGTCGCCCAGACACGAGTCGCCCAGACACCGTCAGCCTCAGAGCCGCCCGCGCTACGACTGGTGAAGGTGAGGGGATTCACTATTCTGATTTAAAAGCCTTAAATCAGTCCAGATGGGTTTAGAGAGAGAGAGAGAGATAGATAGATAGAGAAAAAGAGAGATAGATAGATAGAGAAAAAGAGAGATAGATAGAGAAAAAGAGAGATAGATAGATAGATAGAGAAAAAAAGAGATAGATAGATAGATAGAGAAAAAGAGAGAGAGATAGATAGATAGATAGATAGATAGATAGATAGATAGATAGATAGATAGACGGATAGATAGATAGATAGATAGATGGATAGACGGATAGATGGATAGATAGATAGACGGATAGATAGATAGACGGATAGATAGACGGATAGATAGACGGATAGATGGATAGATAGATGGATAGATAGATAGATAGATAGGTAGACGGATAGACAGATAGATGGATAGATAGATAGATATATAGACGGATAGAGAGATGGATAGATAGATAGGATAGATAGACGGATAGATAGATAGACGGATAGATGGATAGATGGATGGATAGATAGACGGATAGATAGACGGATAGGTAGATAGATAGATAGATAGATAGACGGATAGGTAGATAGATAGATAGATAGATAGATAGAGGATAGACGGATAGGTAGATAGATAGACGGATAGATAGATAGATAGATAAGTACTTTATTGTTCAATTTGGGAAATGTTTGCGTTGCAGCAGTATAAAAAACAAGGCAATGTACATAAGAGAAATTAAGACACTAGAAATAAACAGGACAAAATATTTCTGAAATTGAAATAAAATAGCACTAAAAAGTAAAACAAATATTCATGTGGAAATGAAAATTTCCAGTAGCAAATATTGCAGGATATTATATATACATTAATTGTGCAAGAAATGGATTATTCAATATCAAATTGAATATAAATGTACAGTGGGAGTTAAAGTCCAGTTGTCAGAGAGATCTCTTCGGGTCAGAGGTGATTTGTTGCACAGAGTTATCGCAGTGGGCTGGACTGTTTTCCTGTATCTGTCCTTGTGATGTTATCGGGCTCTAATTTAGATGAACTCGCTAACATTTTAAAATATACTGATACGTTCGCATGGCTATGTCTTGCTAATGTTGGCTCATAATATCTAGTTGTTTTGCTGGAAACTGAATACAGAAACATATATTTACATTTTGAGCACTTACCAATTTCTATTTGATGTGAAATGTCCTGCTCATTACATGTCTTGGTCAAGCACATTGAGGGAGTCTTCTAACTCAAGTCAAAGTCAACTTTATTGTCAATCTTTCAGTTTGTGTACAGACAGAGAGATCGAAATACCGTTTCCCACAATCCCGAATACAATAACAAAGATATATATAGAAGCACAACAATCAATATATACAAAACAACAGTCACTTCAATAACTTTGAGAAATGTGCATTAGTGCAAGTGACAAGTATCAATGTCAAATAAGGCTTTTACGCTCCAGTATCAGCTGTAGTTTGAATAGGTCCGTTGTAGTATTACACAATCTAAGCTTGTCAGCGTGCCTCAAACAGAAAGCTCTGCTGCGTCAGGTTTTCTTTTTGCCTCCCTAGAACAAGTTAGAAAAATGAGTCAAGGACAAATTGCTGCGGAGAGAAGATTAAATTACTTTATTCAGATGCAATGCAATAAAAGTCAAACAAGTGATTCAGTTCTATTTATAAAGCCCAATATCAGAACTTTTGACTCAAGGAGGACTCTGCATGGGAGCGGTGGAGTGATGAGGAGGTGTCGGCGTTCTGGCGATTTCCTGGCTTCAGTAGAAGCTGCTGGGAGTCCCAGCAGCTTCTACTGAAGCCAGTTCCCAACTCCGGGGACTTCCGGCCGGGGACTTCGGGTGGCAGTATACGCCGTGAAGTTGTTTGCGGCCTGCCAATAAACCCAAAGCAGAAGAAGAAGAAGTGACGTCAGCGGCTTCATTTGCGTAATCTTGTGTGAACGCGATCTGTACTTAGAACTTTTGACTCAAGGAGGACTCTGCACCTGGACCCATGATACAGATATTAAAACTCCTGATCAAACAACCACAACACTCTAACAAAAGAAGCACGAGAGTTACATAGTGATGTCACGGTGGGAGAGAAACTCCCTCTGGAGGGAACACAGGGATGTTAGCCTTTACATGCACACAAACCTATTTAACACACTACAGGAAAGGGAAACCCCCAAAAAGCAGAATATGCCCCCTTTGAATGAAATACTACACCCCCACAATGAGCATTTATTTATCTATTAGTCATCCAATTGTGAGAGTTTGCAGATGGAAGTTTTGATATAGTTTTGATAAACCAGGCCTCCACATTTTCCCATAAAGAACTTTATATAATTTTTGCATCCTTCATTTACCATGGAGTCAAAATTAAAATCTAAAACTCCTGTAAGAAAACCTCAAAACACGTAGTGAGTAATTGATGGTCATTTCTGGGTGAAGTATTCCTTTTAAAAACAACCTGAATTGTTCAATAAATGATCTGTTGAGTTTGCCCCTCCGTTATTTGTGGTGCTAATCTCTGTGTTTGGTCCTCTCGCCCTGCAGGTTTCCCACTTGGCGCTCAGATGAAAGGAGTTGAGGGAAGATTTCCCCCGATGCTGTGAAACGCTGAAGACGGACGGTGATGATCGTCACAACTGCCCGTCGTAAATGTTTGATATGACTGGACTGTCTATTCATGAACAACACACACACACACACACACACACACACACACACACACACACACACACACACACACACCCAAACCCCACATGCTTGATAGTTACATTAACTCCTCCTCCACTGTCACACACACACACACACACACACACCCTTGTACAAACATGGGTATAACTACACTTTATATATATTCATTCTCAAAACTTGACATGTGTTTTTGCCCACTGCACTAAAGTGCAACAGTATACAGTACATCTGCTGTACAGTCCATTTTATGTTTGTGAAGACACTAGTGTGTCAGTGAATTGAATTGTATACTGTTAACTAATTAATCTAACTAAATAAAAAGTTCATTAAACATTGTTAGATAATTACAAAATGTGTCTCTGTTGTGCTTGTGTTTGAGATTGGATGTCTTGAATAATAAATGATGGAATGTTTTCTAAAACTGAATCGTAATACTCTTCAACGTACAGCTTAAAAGCAATATATATATATTCAACTAAATATGTCCTTTTTTTGGATTGTGTGTACAGGCTAATTGGTTTTCCTCTGTGTGTAAATGTGTCATTTTGCTGCCGTGTTTTACTTTAAAGGGGCCCTATTATGCAAATGTTTAGGTTCATATTTGTATCTTGTTCTCTCCTGTGACATGTCTCCATGCTTTAATGTTCAAAAAGCTCTTTATTTTTCTCATACTGCCTGTGCTGCAGCACCTCTTTTCACCTCTGTCTGAAACCAGAGCCCTGTCTGCTCTGATTGGTTAGCTGGCCGGCTCTGTTGTGATTGTTCAACCGCTTAGAGATGTCCGCCCCTTAGCCTATCACGTACAATGTGTTGGAGCGCTAGCCAATAGAAGTGCAAGTGTTACATAGTGAGGTCATTATGTTATGGAAGTAAACTGAGTCCAATGGAGGCGTTTCAGGCATTACATTACAGGGATTTTAGCCTTTGCAGACCATTTACATGCACCAAAAACATATATAACACTACAGGAAAGGGAAAACCCCCAAAAAGCATTATAGCACTGCATCTGCATGTATCGTGCTTCCTCTTCCCTGTGCATCATGTCTGCAGGTCATGTGGCCTCCAGATGGAGCTCTCAAGTGGAGCAGCCAATGAACAGCTTCTGTTTTGACAAATCACTTTCTCCCATCTCCCTGCCTGCCTCGTGCACGCTGTATCTTTAATTATAACCATATCTATTTTTAAACGTACGTGCTCCCTCCAGCGTCTCGTCACCTGTCTACTTCCTGTCTTCTTTCATCCTCGTCATTAGATCTCTAAACTCCTCTGACACGGCAGCTCGTTTTGTGCATCTGTCTTCTCTTAGATGTATCCTCCTCATGCTCTCTTTGATCTGAAATGTTCTGCCTGTCTTTCCACATCTGAAGGATACAGATGTTTGTTTCCAAGTTACCTTTCAGCCTGTTATGACATTTCTCTGCAGTCATAACAGCTCTCCCTGGATTTGGCAGCAAATTAAATGTGCATGTTAACAGTTTGCTGGGACAATATTTGCACACATGTCATCTTGCATTTTGTTAGCTGATGTGCACATGTACACTCGGCAACAAATGACAAGCCTTGAGTCAGGAGCACTATGTTTAAAGGTCACCTATTACGCAAAATCCACTTTTTCCTGTATTTTCTACTTAAACGTGTCCCCTCTGTGTAAAGAGATTCTGAAAGTTTCAGGAAAAAAGATTCTCTTTTGTCCTGATCCATTTATATAAAAACCTGTCTGAAAATGAGCTGATCAGATTTTGGCCACTTTATGATGTCATAACGATTTTTTGGCTTGTGTAACCATTAGCCAATCACCAACCAAGGTAACCCCCCCCCACCTTATCACCTGAATCTCCTCCTAGAGCACCATTAGGCGCTTTCACACCGGCGTACTTTTCCCGTACTTTTCCCGTTTAGTTCCGATAGTTCCTGGGATTTTGCGTTCACACCAAAAAGAGAACTTAGTTCAGAGAACTTTTACCCCCATTTTTAGTGCCTGCTAGAGAGGTGGGACTATCCTGGGGAGAAAAAAGTTCCAATTTCTGATTGGCTGGGCGAATTGCAAACCACGCCCCGTAAAACTCTGAAAAGTTTTTGTGAAGCCACCATTTTATTTCCTCGCATCAGCATTATTAGCATTAGCATTAGCCCAGCGCACCAACGGAGAGAAAATAACTGGCTTCAGCAGCTTCTACTGAAGTCAGTCCCCAACTCCGGGGACTTCCGGCCGGGGACTTCGGGTGGCAGTATACGCCGTGAAGTTGTTTGCGGCCTGCCAGTAAACCCAAAGCAGAAGAAGAAGAAGTGACGTCAGCGGCTTCATTTGCGTGATCCTCCCTCAGGGAACTTATTCCGGTGTGAACGCGATCTGTACTTAGTTCCATGGGGGTACTAAGTCAGTGGCGGACTGGCCATCGGGACGTTCGGGGCGAATCCCGATGGGCCGGTAGTACTGAAGTGGGCCGGTCGAGAGTCCCGGGCTTGTCCCAGTCCGCCCCTGTACTAAGTGCTGGGCACTAAGTACGGCAAAGTACTTGATGTGAAAGCGACCATTGTGTTATTTTTAACCAAATATCTCTCAGAGGGGCGTGGGGAGTGGCTCCTTATTTTCATCTGAAGTAACAGACAGAGAATCAGCACTTTTGAAACAGGGCTGAAACAGAGGGGATTATGGGATGCTGCAATGATCTGTTTGGTGTTTGGAGCCAAACACTTCAGAGACATGTTTTATATATATCTGAGACCTAAAATATATTGATGAAAAACAGTATAATAGGGGACCTTTAAACCAATGAAATGCAAATGCTTTTATACGCCATCCCCTCTTCCTTTCTTTTTATTCGTTTCATTGGCTCCCCTCCCCTCTCCATCTTCCAATGACTCACACCTCCCCCTCCCCCCCTGCGTGTCGTACGTTTTCTCCCCCTTCTCCTCCCACCTCCCGTCCCTCTGTCTCTCCCTCTCATTCGCCCACATCCTCTCGCTTTCTCCACCAGGCTTCCAACACTCTGCAGGTAATGTTGAAAAAGATTGATCTATTATTTCTTCAATCCCTCCTCCTTTTTTTCTCCTCATCTCCTCCTGCTCTGTCTTTTTTCACCGTCTCATCCCTCCATTGGTCCTCATTCTCTGTCACTGCATGAATCAGCAGAGAAATTGAACTGGTTTGTGGTCCGGAACAGGTTGACAGTAGGTTCATAAATAGGTATGGATTATTAGCTTTTGATTTATGTTTCCTTCTTTATGTAACGGAGGTGTATATGTGTGGTGTGGGTGTGTGTATGTGTGTGTGGGTGTGTGTGTGTGTGTGTGTGTGCTAGCATCTTTTCCACAGGCTGTCATCCCTAAGGCTGCGTCACTATCATCACAATGTTCGGCAGAGAGTGTGAAGTCCTTGTGACTGATGGAAATTGAAGCTGTTAGCTTAAATGAAATGCATTTTTGACATTGGCTATTTTCTATTTTCATCTGTCTCTTTGTACACCGAATCCCTCGCTCATCCTTTTTCTTAACAACCTTACATAATAAGATGATTTTGATACATTTTGGTGTATTAGCACTGCGTTGTAATGTGCAGTACAAATGTTTTTTTACAGGATGTCTATAGTTAATATTGTTGCCAGGGAGATCCTGGACTCCAGGGGAAACCCCACTGTGGAAGTAGATCTGCACACTGACAAAGGTACAGAAAAATCCATTAAAAAATCATTCATTTTATTTTGTATGTGTTCTGTCAGCTGTGCTTTTGCTTGACAGTGTACCTTGTCTAATGTTAACTTTGAAAAACCATCATTTAAAAAAGCGTACTCCTACCTTTCTTACCCTCCTTGACCTTTAAACCTTCGACTTACAAAGATAAAACGTATTTTCCAGGTGTGTTCAGGGCTGGTGTTCCCAGCGGTGCGTCAACCGGTATCTACGAGGCTCTGGAGCTTCGTGATGGAGACAAAACTCGCTACAAGGGCAAAGGTGAACACTTAAACCAAGACATGTCCTCTGTGCTTCTGTCTCTCCTCTACTTTTGCCATGAGCATTTTAGTATGTGGTTTTGTCAAGTGAAAGAGGACAAACTCACATATCTCTATGTTCCTGCTCTAGGTGTAACCAAAGCTGTCGGTCACATTAATGACACCCTTGGACCGGCCCTCATCGAGTCTGTGAGTACCAGTGCAGAAACATGATCGATTTAAAGGGGACAATTCATAAAAGAAACAGGCTTTCTTAAGTCCTTGTGCACATACTGTATCTGAAGTATGTGCACAAGGACTTAAGAAAGTCCAGTGAACAAAAACACATGTTAAGTTTTGAGAATGAGTATATATAAAGTGTAGTTATACCCATGTTTGTACAAAGTATGGAGTTCAAACCACCCTTAGCAATAAAACAATCTGTTTTTGTTGTGCTGCCTTGGTCAGAAAACATGACTCAGCAAGCAATTCAGAATTGGCCATCCTCCTTATGTCACATGCATTGTAAGAGCCAATGACGCACATACTTGAGAGAAAATGTTCTCTTGGTATCACAGATTAATGTAGTTGTTTAATATCATTTAAATTAATATTTCCATTTTTGTATAGTTTTGTATTTACTGATATTCTTGGATTATGTTAAGGCTATGATTCTGTTTACTATTCTTCTGTTATAAAATGTGTATTATTTATACCAGGTAATAGTGCTGTTACACATCTTTTAATATGCATGTCCAAAAGGAGTTTCTTCACCATCGTACGTACGCCTATAATATGTTGGAAGTCTTTCAAGTTTTTGACCGTGGTTACGGTATCATGTTCTAGTTTTTAAACGCATTGTTTTTCCATAAACTATTGAATAATCAAGTCTGTAGTGGACCGGGCGGGATGTAATTTAGATGGAAATGACCTGTGACGCTGTAATTTACTTTCATTGAACCCTCGTTCAAGATTCACCTGCCTAACGTGCGTACATCGGGTCTTTACAATGAATTAAGACTCTTTGTTAAGATCAAGATAAAAGGCAGGCTCATTAGAATATACTGCCCCAATCTGAGTATCTTCACAAATGGATTGAGAGATATTTTTCTTGCAAGCAAATTACAGCAGATCGGGCATTTTTAGCTTAAAGAGAAAGGCTCTGAAATAGAGCGTTTCAGACAGATGGTGAATATAGCTATATTTAGACACACAGTATGAGAAAATGAATGTGTTTTTTGAACATTAACGCTCCTATTGTCTTCGTTCCCCCCCCTTACTTTGGTGTTCGCGGTCAAATTTGACCGGTCCTGTTTTAACTGCTATTACATAAACACAAAAAACATTAATCATCACCAAATTTCATTTAACACCCTTTCAAACTGTACATATTGTATCAGACTACTGGTATACATGAAAAACTGCAGTAAATATATAAAGAATAGACACTGAACATGTATTGCGTGTGCCAGGTGTGATCCATGTGGGGGGATGGGCACATAAGAGCGGGAAATGGGTCAAATTGTTCTGTGTGTGTTTGTGAGTGCCAGGTGTGATTCACATGGGGGGATGGGCACATAAGGGGGGGGACACATCTAGAGTGTGTGTGTGTGTGTGTGTGTGTGTGTGTGTGTGTGTGTGTGTGTGTGTGTGTGTGTGTGTGTGTGTGTGTGTGTGTGTGTGTGTGTGTGTGTGTGTGTGTGTGTGTGTGTGTGTGTGTGTGTGTGTGTGTGTGTGTGTGTGGGTGTGTGTGGTGGGTGTGTGTGTGTGTGGTGTTTGTGTGTGTGTTTTATCTGATCCGGATGGACTAATTCCATTTCTTTATGGCGGTCATTTTTGACCGGGAACACCATGGGTTCACAAAGTTGACTAAATCATCCAAAATTCAATGAAAGTGGTGATCAGCAATTTAATATGTTCAAATGTCTACTGTGAAGGATATCATAAAGCCTTAATGCAATCGAATGTAAAACGAAAAAAGTTATGATTGATAAAGTAGTAAATCGGTCAGATTTGACCCGAAGACAACAGGAGGGTTAAAGCAAGTACACATGTTCTAGTAGAAGCCCACAATAGCAGCATGACCTTGACTGAGCACGATATGTCACCTTTAAAGCATAAAATGGCTGAACAGCATGGTGAAGGTCTCTGACATGTTGTCTCTCTCTCAGGGAATCAATGTGTTGGAGCAGGAGAAGCTGGACAACATGATGATCGAAATGGACGGCACTGAAAACAAATGTAAGCCTCGCTGGCATCTCATGTGTGGTGATAGCATGTTTGTGTTATCACGTGTTTTCCGCACCAGTGGTCCCTGCCTGCAGCACCCATGGGTTGTGTGTTGTGTTTTCTCTCCAGCTAAGTTTGGGGCCAACGCTATTCTGGGAGTATCTCTGGCCATATGCAAAGCTGGTGCAGCAGAGAAAGGCGTCCCCCTGTACCGCCACATCGCTGACCTGGCAGGAAACGAGGAGTTGGTCCTCCCAGTGCCTGTGAGTCCTCTTTTTATTCTGAGAAAATGCAAAGGAGTGGTGCAGTGATGGTGCATCTGTGTAGGCCAGGGGTGTCAAACTCAATTTAATGCGGGCCACATCAGCATTATGGCTGCACTCAAACGCCGGTTGTAACTTATATATAAATATATATATAAAATAATGTATTATATTACATTATTGCCTCATTGGATTATTATTGGATAGGGTAATAACTTCATAATTAACTACGTCTGAAAGCAGAAGTCTAGGGCAAATAATTGCAAGTCTCTTCAGTGAGAATGTCACAAAATGATTTAAAAAGAAAAGCTGGAAAAAAGTCAAAAACAGAAGTGAAATTTAAAAAAAAAGTAACTTTTTTTTAAAAAAGAGTCAAATTCTGAGAAAAAAGGCATATTTAGAAGAAAAAAAGTAAAATTCTGAGAAAAAAAGTCTAATTTGAGATGCATTGTGGGACATGTAGTTTCTGGGCAACGTGCTTCTGTAAATCATCATGTAACCGTATAATAAACATATTATATTCTTTGCAAGCTCTTGTGGGACCACCTGAAATGAAGTCACGGGCCGGATTTGGCCCCCCTGGTGTAGGCTGACCACGAAGTAAGCAGTGCAAGGGGTCACTCGACTTGAAGCCAATACGATTTTTCCATTGGATATTGGATGTTTATGATACTTACATGTTTTGTTCAATCACCACAAGCTAAAGCTAATAAGCTAACAATAGGCTAAAGGAACTACAGCCACGTGTGCGTCACCACTGCTAAGCTAAAGATGGCTAACATTTGGTGTGATGGCGTTTTAGTAGTCTCATTTAGTCACTTGATAGAAAACTCTCTTTTTAAGACACATAGAAGCTTCAGACATTCATGTAGAGCAAAATGTGAACACCTCATAAGCTTGTGTTAACCACAGACCTTATTTTCACCAAAAACCATTGCCTGCGAGACAAGGGAACCCAGAAGTGCTAAAATGCTGACTCATTTCTGCATTGAGGACTCATTCCTGCACCCCTCTATTCTTACAAACACAATACAATCTCATCTGTGTTATCGGTCCCTCACTCAGGCCTTCAATGTGATCAACGGCGGCTCCCATGCTGGGAACAGGCTGGCGATGCAGGAGTTCATGGTACTTCCTGTGGGGGCGGAGTCTTTCCGTGACGCTCTGCGGATGGGGGCGGAGCTCTACCAGACCCTGAGGGACGTCATCAAGGAGAAGTACGGTCAGGATGCTACCAACGTGGGGGATGAGGGAGGGTTCGCCCCAAACATACAGGAGAACAGGGAAGGTAAGCAAAGCCAAATGTTAAATATTCTCTTTTTTTATTTCTTAATCGTTTAACCTTTATTAGAATGATGGCATTTTTATGACTATTATCTTTATTTCTGTTGTACCTATATGTTCACTTTGTTTTATGGGGTTTTATATTGTTGCATCGACTCAGTTGTCTTGTGTCTTATCCGTCAGAGAGATTATTTATTGTATTTATTTTTATTATCATACATTTGACCTCCTTGTGTCTACTAACCTGATAAAATGTTATATTTGCTGCATGTAACTGTAAAGTTCTTAACAAATAATAGAGGGGAATTTCTTTTTAACTTGTGATGAGTCATTTTGTAAAGCACTTTGAGCTGCATGTGTTGTATGAAAAGTGCTCTATATAAATAAAGCTTTATTACTATTACCTTGAAGAGATTGTTTGGATGTTTTGACGTGGGGCTGCATGAGGCCCTTATCCATAGTTTGTCCCAACATTAGAGCATTCCTTACAATCTCTTTCCAACACTCATAAGTTTATGCTGTATTTATAATAGTTGCACCTTGTTGTCAAACTGCACTTTAAGACAGGGAACTGTAGCCATTCTTATTGCTTACTAAAAACCACACGACTCCTTTGACATAAATAGTAATTCTACCTCGCAGAGCACAGGAGTTTCTGGCCTCCCGCTGCCTCCATCATTTAGTTTGTTTATTGTTGTTTGGGTTAGTTGTCTTTAAGGATTTGTTAGTATTTACCAGTGTTGTAGTCAAGTCACCAATTCACGAGTCCAAGTCACTCTCGAGTCACCACTCTTCGAGTCCGAGTCCAAGTCACCTAGGGAGAGTCGTAGTCGAGTCCGAGTCCAAGTCGGAGCCTCAATGTACAAGTCGAGTCCGAGTCATCGTGGGGGGAAAAATTCACGAGTCCAAGTCCGAGTCGCGTCAATCAGTGCGCGAGTCCGAGTCGAGTCACGAGTCCCTAAAATCGGCACTCGAGTCCAACTCGAATCCGAGTCCAGGACTCGAGTACTCCATCTCTGGCATTCACCCAAGTCTGAAAAAACACAAATAAACTAACCAATGGAGACGTCATATCTACATCAACATCGGTACATCTGCTTAGCTTCCATGCCTGTACTTCTTCCTCCTTCCCAGAACTGGGGGTTTGGCGACCAACATCTACTGTAGGAAACAACCCTGAATTTTGATAATAATTTCCTCACACATTTACTTCAAAACAAGCAAACTCCCCCCTTTAAAAGCCTGTGATTTGACATCTTTCTGCTTCTCTCCGTCAGCCCTGGAGCTGATAAAGACAGCCATAGAGAAAGCGGGCTTCACAGACAAAGTGGTGATCGGAATGGACGTCGCTGCTTCAGAGTTTTTCAGCGAGGGGAAGTACGACCTGGACTTCAAGTCTCCGCCCAACGCCGCTCGCAACATCAGCGGAGAGGAGCTGGCCAGCATCTACCAGGGCTTCATCAAGGACTACCCAGGTGTGTGTTCTCATGTGTGTGTCCTGAAACAAGTCCAACATGTGTCAGACACACTCTCACAGCTGGGAATAGTTACATAGAGGGGAGAATTCATCATGGACCTTTTAAAGTAACAATATTTCTCCTGGCACAGGTCTCATGGAAACACAGCATCACTGTTAACATCTGATTGGATCTCTATCAGCAAATGGACACACTAGCTTGTTTTCTATATTTCTACGCCTGCCATATTTCTTTCCTCACCTTTTTTTATAGGGAAACTAAGTGAACAAGAGAGCTGGATGTCTCCTCTGACTCCCGGGCTGTTAAAGAGGTTTTAATTATGCGCTACAGCGAACATTTGGCAAGCAGGGACCTCCTCTGATGTGGCTCTTTACCCCGTCAATGGTGTGCTTCCTGCTTGTGTGGGTGTTTGTGTTTAATTGCATTTCAAGGCATTATATCACCGCTGCTTAGTGCTATTGACTTGTAGGTGGGTAATAGAGATAACAAAGGGGTCTCAAAGGTTGTGTTATTAGACATTATTTTTTAAATCCATCTGTCTTTCTTTCAGTGGTGTCTATTGAGGATCCTTTCGACCAGGACGACTGGCCGGCCTGGTCAGAGTTCACAGCCTCAGTGGGAATCCAGGTACGCTTTCAATTCAATTCAATAAAGCTTTATTGTCCCAGAAGCGCAATTCTGGTGCAGCATAAAAAGAAACATGGGGAAAACGTAGTAGTACATGAGACCACAACAAAGGCATTTTCAACAACAAGAAATAAGAAACATACTCTAAGGTTAAGCTCAGTGGTTACAGCTGCGGCAGACGCGGGTTCGAATCCTGCTTCGACTCCTTGACACATGTTGTCCCCTCTATCTTCCTCTTTCAACACCCTCACTCTCCAATAAAGGCTTATCGGGCCCAAAAATAATCAAAGTTTATATTAAATTAAAAATAAATCTTAATCTTTCAATAGTTATTATTTCCTTTTCTTAGTATTGCATTCACTATAAAAATGAATGTTAATGCCCCATATTATATCTGGCATTTCAGACCACCATGCAAGTTGCTGTCTGGGTCTAGTTTAATATGCAACTCCATTTATACATTTAATAGGGAATTCCTGCTCAATATCTTTTTAAAGGTCCCATGTCATGCTTTTCTGGTTATTACCCGTCCCCTTGTGTGTTATGAAGGTTGTTCTGCAAACGGTCTGCAGAGTCACAAACCCTCAAAGTACACCCTGTAGCGAGCAAAACTCTAACACAGAAAAGACCTGTCTATGCTGCCCCAGAACACCTCGTTGGAGATTTCTCTTTTTCCATTTGTTTCTTCTGGGAACCGCATGACGTCATGCGGTTCCCGGAACCAAAATGGACCAATCCGCGGAGCTCCTCACACACCAGGACCTTTAGCGTACATTTTCAACTAACAGGGAGTCCCCATTGACTTGCATAGAGCTCCCTGGTTGGTAATAGACGAGTTGGGATCGCGGAGAAATGCTCTCCGCAGACCCATTCTCACAGCGTTATAAACCTTTTTCTTACTCAATTTCAAGCCACACTTATTGTTTTTACTTCGGCTGTGAGTGTTTGTGTGTGCTCAGGATGAGTTTCGCGCTGTCTCGCTGTATCGCCGACCCGGAAACCACACCAGTAAGCCAGCTCACTGAGCAGCGAGCCTCGCAACGTCCCGACCAATCAGAGCACACTGGGCTCACAGGGAGGGGGGGGCAGGAGCTCCAACAAGCCGTTTAGGACAGAGAGTGAATACACATACTTTACAGAGATGCTGTATGAGAAACCAATGTGAGTTTGGAACCAAAATGGACCAATCCGCGGAGCTCCTCACACACCAGGACCTTTAGCGTACATTTTCAACTAACAGGGAGTCCCCATTGACTTGCATAGAGCTCCCTGAACGCTGGTAATAGACGAGTTGGGATCGCGGAGAAATACTCAAGTTAAACATCAGTTTAAGAAAATGCCATGAGAAAAATACTTTTTTCTTTTTATCTGGGAGTGAATTAGTAATTAAGATAAAATTAGATGTACTTTCTTAATTATTAACAAAAAAATGTGTAGCAGCAGCATAAAACAAAACAAGACATTGCACATAACAAATTAAAAGAGTAGAAATAAACAATTCTATAATATAAACATCTCAAAATAGGAATAGAAATAAACCAGCATTAGTGAGTAAGAAAAAATATACAGATGACCGTGAAGATAACAAATCTATAAACTGTCTGACAAATACAAACACTACAAAAAAGAGTACAATTGAATAGTATTTGCACTTCCAGCCGTACATTTAAAAAACAAATGTAAGATATAGTGGTCCAGGTATTCTGATTTCAGTGCCAGTATGTCTTTAAAAAGCTGGATTCTGCCATGTCCATACTGAAACTCAATAGTGTATTTTATTGACCTTCCTCGCCCTGAGTTTACAGCGCAGGCTGATCTATACGTGTAATCAGTGGAGCTCCCAATGTGCTGTCAATGGAATATAACTGGATTTACACACGTAGGCCGACAACAGACTTCCTGGGCAGCGTGGACCTGACGCTATCTCTGTGAGGAGCAACGTGCACTTTAATCTGTCGGTAACTGTGTTTTTATAAACCGTGCAGGTGGTGGGAGACGATCTGACCGTCACCAACCCCCGCAGGATCCAGAGAGCCGTCGACGACAAGGCCTGCAACTGCCTGCTGCTCAAAGTCAACCAGATCGGCTCCGTCACCGAGGCCATCAAGGCGTGAGTGTGTGTGTGTGTGTGTGTGTGTGTGTGTGTGTGTGTGTGTGTGTGTGTGTGTGTGTGTGTGTGTGTGTGTGTGTGTGTGTGATGCATAGACAAAGACACATGTTGTATAATGTTTTTATCATTTTTACGCTATGACGTTTGTATTTTGTTTTTGATTGCTTTGTACAGCCCTTTGAGGCATTTCTTGTGATGGGGCTATTCTACATTTTGATTTGATTTGATTTGATTAAATATGAATCCATATAGCCAAGGTACAAGAAAACAAGGTTAGATGAAATGGGAGGTCAGAAAAACTACGAGTTATTGGTCAAAAACATCAAATCTTATGGCGAAATAAGTACAAACTTTATGTCAGATAAGTCTCAAAATAATCATTTCAAGTCTCAAAGTAACACTTTAACAAAGCCATGAACAGGGGCTGAAATAATAATATTGCAATACCACACACTTAAAAGACCATGAAAGGAACTCTTATATGTTATAATAAATGAATATATCAAAATACAATTTACTATAACCTTATATAAACATTTCAAGTATGCAAACATGTCCGTGTATATGCCTGCCATTAGAGAGCATGCATCACATATTTGTATGTATGTATTCTGCCTCTCAGGTGTAAGCTGGCTCAGGAGAACGGCTGGGGAGTGATGGTGAGTCACCGCTCCGGAGAAACAGAGGACACCTTTATAGCTGACCTGGTGGTCGGTCTCTGCACTGGACAGGTAACACACACACAACACACACACACACACACACACACACACACACACACACACACACACACACACACACTGTCATTGCATGTCATTTCATTATTTCGTCTTCGTCACATTACGTTAATGACACAATATAGAACTAAACAATGCAAGACAACACAAACAAACAATAAGACTTGTGCAAGAATGCTAAAGTAGCTCAAGAAAAATGAAATGTAATACAAAAGAAATGGAAGGATGACATTGCCTTTTTAGCAATTTAAGCTATATCACAAAATAACTATGCACTGTATTTCTGAAATGACTGAAGTAAGTCCACAGAACACCAAAATTCATTATTGTCAATCGGATCTTAAGAAAAACAAACCAAACATTCGCTGATTACAGCTAAAAAATGCTGGTACTAGAAAAGGCTGCTTCTCATGTACAGTGAATACTTTTGGTCTAGAAATGTTAATGTGACATTTTAGAAACAGCTGCAATTATTTTTGACATTTTACAGCCGTGATTTATTTAAAAGCTGTGGAAATATCACTTGATGGTTAAAATGAGTGTTGCTTGCTTTCCAAATACCAAGGGTTTGTAACGACTTACCTGTTACTCTGTGATTCTTGATATTTGTTTCTACCTCCAGATCAAGACTGGAGCTCCCTGTCGATCAGAGCGTCTGGCCAAATACAATCAGCTCATGAGGTGAATATTCAATCATTAGCTTCATGCCACTTTAATATCTCTCTTCTTCTTCCCTTTCACGTTGTTTCTACCTATTTTTCTCCTTCACATTCATCTGCCTGCTCTTAATTTCTCTCCTTTTTCCTCCTCTTTCTTCCTCCTCTCAGGATTGAGGAACAGTTGGGTGACCAGGCTCGCTTTGCTGGGCACAACTTTCGCAACCCCACTGCCCTTTGAGTGCCATTAGTGTTAGCACACAAGCTAATTAGCACGTGCAACATATCAATCACACTTTATTTCCCTGACGGGCACATAGTAATGAAATGATCACACTTGTTTCCGCAGAGCTTTAACCTCACTAAGACACAATTAAAAGCATTAAGACTAATCATTTTCAAATAACTGAAATGCACTGTAGCTACAGTATATTGACCATACGCTTCAGCAAGTGGTTGACTTTAATTGACTGCAGCCAGTTGCAGCAAATCCTGAACAAAGCCTGGAGGAGAGAAATCAGTGTTTCACCTCCTGGCAGCGAGCACTTTCCCTGGTGCACTCGTTAGTTTCTTTCTCTTCCCTGATCTCTCTGTCTCCTTTTCACTCACTGCAGATGTGTTTTGATCGTTTGTGCCCTGATGTTTCCTCTCCCTGTTCCTCATGTCGTTTCTAATGTGAACCTTCAGCAGCTTGCTACACAATTGTATCTCACTTTGTCTGGTTATACCCAATAAAGAAATGGAAACATATTCATTTGAACCAAAGATGTTTGTGCGATTGTTTATTAAAGTGGAGGCTCTGCTGTGTCATTTGTTCTTCTTACTTAAAGGGGCCCTACTATGCTAATTATAAGGTTCATAATTGTATTTAGTGTATCTACTGTGACATGTTTCCATGCTTTAAAGGGTAGGGTAGGTAAGAATGGAGAAACCAGCTCGAGTGCGCTAGAATTTGAAAGTACGCAGCCGTAGAAAATCTGCCCGTTCCTTCAGGCTTCCTTACAGAGCCCCTCCTCCAACACACGAACACACATGACCAATGAGGGCACGAGATAAGTTTGTGCACAGATGGAAGGCTGACAGGCAGGTAGGCCATCCAGTTACTTTAGCCGGGCCGGCTCAGATTCCATGGAATATTACAAAAAGTGTTTCTGAAGTGAATTACCTACCCCACCTTTAATGTTCAGAAAGCTCTTTATTTTTCTCATACTGCCTGTGCTGCAGCACCTCTTTTCACCCTCTGTCTGAAACCAGAGCCCAGTCTGCTCTGATTGGGTAGCTGGCAGGCTCTGTTGCGATTGGTCAAACACTTAGAGATGTCCCGTCCCTTACCCTATCACGTACAATTTGTTGAAGCGCTAGCCAATAGAAGAGTGAGTGTTATATAGTGATGTCATTATGTTACAGAAGTAAACAAAGGAGTCAAATTATGTTTCAGGCAGGGGGGGGGGGGGACCATTTACATGCACAAAAACCTTTATAACACTACAGGAGAGGGAAAACACAAAGAAGCATAATGAGGCCTCTTTAAAAGATGAATAATCACTGAATTAAATATGGGTTAAAGCAAGAAAAACCCAAAGCACTTCTCTCTAGTAGAAACATTCAACCATGTTCCACTTCTGCCCACATTAAATATTGATGTCACAGCAGGTGTTGGACATCACTTACAAAAAAGAAGTACAGGAATCTTGCAGGAAAAGGTGAAGGTCATTCCTGCTGCAAACATCTGAGTGAAAACCTGAGAGGTTATGACAGAATCTTAAAGGAATTTGGAAGGAATCCAACAACTTAAGAGGAATCTTCTGCACTTTTTCCTGCATGATTTACGGCTCTAGATTAATATACTGTATTTGTGCACATAGCCTTCTTGCCTGTGCAAAGGTTTATTGTATAAAGAATATGCAGCGTACAAAGATAATACTGCAGAAAGAGGTGCTTTAATGTAACAAATATAGACTGATGTGAAGACTTTACAGTAATTAAATCATATCTAATAAAATACAATATACATTAAGGGATAACACATGATATACAGGTAGATAGATAATTTTAGTTGGTATATATCTAATTATTTTTCACTTCCTTCACATATGGCACCTCGAGCTCCCTCCTGATAACAACCGTTCAGTTGCTGTGGCTCCATTGTGTCGGCACGCGGCAGCAATTATCAATTACCAGCTGCAGCACGCGCTTAATTGTTATTTCCTCCAGTCTGAGGTTTGTTACTCTCACTGAGCAGCAGAGGGAGCTCCACGAGGCCTCTCCGTCTCTCTCTGTCTCTCTCTGTCTCTCCCCCCCTCTTCCCCCCTTTTTTGTATTTCTCCTGCTTGTCGTGCCGGGCTGCTGCTGATGATGATGAAGGAAGGCTGCAGCCGCGCATGCGCACCGCGTACAGTCTCCGATCCCGGTTTCCATGGTCACCACACAATAGGAGACGGGACAGGGGGCTGCGTGAAGGGGAGAGAGAGAGAGAGAGGGCGACAGCAGCGGAGCGGAGGGAGGGGGTGAGGAAGAGGAGGGAGTGAAGAAGAGGAGGGGGGTGACTGAGGAAGAAGAGGAGGAGGGGGGTGAGGAGGAGGGGGGGAGGTCTGCAGAGCCGCTTGACTGGACACACCGCTGCAAGCTTCCTCCAGACAGACAGACAGAAACACAGACAGACAGAAAACATACACCTTTATATGGTTATTCCTTATGATTGCAATTATTCCTGACGAGTTGCAGCTCTCTTTGTTAAAACCCCTGGCATTTTCTGTTAAATGCACACATGTATTTTCTGTTATATCAACATTTACTGCTGGTTTTGCATTGGATTACGTGAGTCCTGCAGGAACAAAGAGCTGCTGGACAGACTCGTCCTCCTCTTCAGGGTTCATGTTGAGATACAGCCGAGCTCTTACAGTAAAGGTGACTCTGGAGGGACTAGGCAACAGAGAGAGACCATCCCTCTTGATCCCCTCCCTCTTCAGAGTTTTTGGCCCTCTCTCTGCGCCTCTCTTCCTCCTCCCCCTCTCTCCTCATGCAAATCACGCCCTCTTCTCTCTCCCTTTCTCTCACCCGACGTGCATCCCTCTCTCTATCCCTAAAAAATTGTGACTGTAAGACCGGAGAGGGGATATATATTAAAAAAAAAGTGCAAGTCGTCTTAGAGGAACAAGGGGGAGTAGGTAGGGTGGGAGAAAGGGGGGGCACAAAAAGAAAAAGGGGGAGAAAGGGGGTGGGGAAGAGGCGAGGGTATACGCATCAATTTGTAGTCTTCAGTTGGCACCCCTGGTTTTTTTCTTCTTCCTGCAACGAATAGAAAGAGATTTCTTCTGCATTATTGTTATTATCGGAGCGCGTTGCAATATGAAGCCTGTGTTGACAGACTGTGCGTGTCAGCGTGCAACATAAAACGACAAAACAGAGGGGGAGAAAGGAAAGGGAGAGTGAGAGTGAGAGCACGCATCGCTGGATATTATAGGTAAGTACAACAAAAAAAGGGGGAAAAATGGATGCTTATACTGAATATTTGGAGCTATTCCTGCTGGCCACGTTTGTCCTTTCCCTCCCCATTCTTTTTTTCCTTTGTGCGTTAATTATCATCATACTCCTGTCCTGGCTAAATGATGTCCCGGTGAATTAATGGTAATAGAGTGCACGACGCGCAGCCACATTCCTGCGAGGAAAAGGGAGAAGAAGGGAGAGCCGGTGTTAAAAAAAAAAAATGCCATGATTCGCCATTCCCGATCATGTTTCCCTTTTTTAAGATGTGCAGCGTGTGGTGCACAGGCATCCATTCTGTGAACATGTATGTGCTGCTGAACACGACCCTCTCCCCGGCGGAGGGGCACTGTGCTCCGCCGGGTTTTAGTCTCAGGGCCGGTCTCTGCTGCATGTGTATCAATAACATTCGCAGGAGATAAAGGAAGAAAGAGTCGTTGCAGTGCTGGTGATGTAAGCAGAGCAAACTGCACGCTGCTGCTTTGCATCACATGCAGTGGTCAATGTGTTGATGAATGCATGTGCTGTGTGCATGCAAAGGGGACATGGTGTGTGTTAGGGATGTGTGTGTGTAGTTGTTTACTGACCATGGCTAAGGACCTGGCAGTGGACACTAGCTGCCACCTGTAACTGAGATGCATTATGTATACAGTCACTGTGCACCGACTGCTTCCTGTCACTGTGATAAACTTAGTCATATGTATGGTAATTAGCCTGACTGTACATACACTGCATTGCCTATAAAACACATGTCTTTTTTTCTATGATGCATATGGAGTGTGAACAGTGACAGTTATTAAGATCTGATTGGATCAGTCACTGCAGCATGCACTAATAATTAATGCATAGCCATGTGTAGTGGAGCAGGATTTACAGGAATCAAACACACAAATCAGTGATGGCTACAATATTAACTGGAGTGTACAGCTTACTGTTCTGCCAAATATATCTTTCTTTTTACATCCAGCGGCGTGGACTATTTATATCCTCATTCAAAATACATGAGCCATTTTTATTTCGTCATAGTGGTACATAAATGAATGGATTAAACGAGCCCTTGCAAAGTCTACCTATGTTGACAGGCACACCCAAATGGATAGAGGATCCTGGCATTGTTAATTTCCCTTAATGGGTGGCTGGGTGGATAAATATAAATCTGATTCTGCCGACCATAACCAGGCCATGTGGCTTAACCACAAGTGGATGTGGGTTTTGGCTGTTGTGGTGAAGGTGGAAGGAGGGGGGTGTGGTCCCATATTCTCAACATATTTGCTGGAGTCTTCTGCAGGCCGCTATCCAAAATGCAGTCAACCAATCAGAACCTTTCTGCTCTGCTCTTATTATCTGTTTCGGTGTTATTGCACCGAATTATACAATAACCAGACCAGTGCATTAGTGTGAGTGTTTTAACCTATTGTGCCTTTGCTGCTATGGTGAAGAGAGAAAGCAAAGAGCAACGTGAGTGAAAACGAGTCATGCCAATATAGGGTGAAGCATGCTGGGTATTTAAATGTTGCAACAGTGCATTTGCAGTTTTATAACACAGATGTTTTCATAATATCACACATTATTGTACTCCACACTTGCTGCAGAAAGCACAAATATTGTGTATCTTTACCTATGCAGAACCTTTCATTCTCTGCAGGGTTTGCATGCAGATAAATACTGAATAATGCCTTCTTTGTTTATGCTTGTTTGCAGGTCTTGCTAGCTGTAACACACACAGCCCAGCCAGTAAGCAACAGGAAGCAGTTCAGCCCCTGCAATGGCTTGTGTTGTAAAATGGATGTTTTAAAGAAGACATAATGAAAACACGGACACACAAAGAATCGGTATGAACCTATATTTTTCACAATGAGGGCAGGGATTGTGTACCTGCCGAATGCTCTACATTCGGGAGTGAGGCTACATTAGAATTAGTTCAACATGTAATCGTATTTCAAAGGATGTCTAAGATGTAAATGATTTATTTGGTTGTAAGATTCCACGTTTATATTTCCTCTGCTTACAATTTCTCCCCTCGCCTCCGTGGCCTTCTCTCTATTATGGCCTGTTCTTCTTTCCACCTCCCTCACATTTTTATCTTCTCTTGTTGTTGCCTGTTTACCCTTTCTACATTCCACCTTGAATTGAACAAACTCGACTTTCTTTGGCTTTTATCAACTCTATTTCCACTACAATCAACACATCCCATTGTTTCATTCTATCTGTAAGCCTAACCCTAATTCCTGTAACTCAACATGTTAATCTCTCTGAATATATTTAGCACATTTCTGCACACATTTCTGCACAGTCCTCCACTTTAAAATATAACACACTGCTGTTGGTCATATATTCATTGTACTCAGTTTTGTTGTTTCAGTATATTTAAATTTGGTCTAAATACTTGTTGTATTTTTGACCTTTTCTTACAAATTATTTCTTATGTTGTTTATGTTTGCAAAATAATACACCAAAGCAATTCATTCCTTGTATGTGTAAATGTACCTTGATTCTGATTCTGACATTATACGCTTCCCTTTTCGTCCATTTCTTCCTCCTTTGCTGGCCTTTTTGGGGTTCTTCAGATGCCGATGCGCAGTGGGCGCCGGCGGGGGGCGAGTGAGGAACGACGGGGAAGACGTCCGCACACCAGCCCCACTCGCCCTGAACGCATCGATAGACAGACGGTCAGAGCAATTGTCTTTTACGTTTATATATTAAGATAAGATAAGATATATTTTCTCGATCCCAAATTGGGATTTTCGTCACAGCAGCATGTTAAAACAAGGCATTGCACATACTGTGAGTAGAAGATAAGCAAACACAAAATGTAAAACATCTCAAAATAGAAAATAAAACAGTTAAAATATATAAAAGTGGACCGTCAGAAGATAAAAATCTGTAGACTATCTGTCAAGTAAACACTGAAGGGCCAAATTACAGCTAACAAAATGTAAAAGTAGGATATTATTGGATATTGTGCATGCAAGTGCAGGAGTCATGAGCAATACAGAACTGTCACTATGTATTGAATTCTGTGTGTGTGTGTGTGTGTGTGTGTGTGTGTGTGTGTGTGTGTATGTGTGTGTGTCAGTGCATGAGTCATCAGTAAGATTGCCACCGACATACCCTTGCAGTGTCAGGATTGTTCAATAGTGTGTTTTACAACGTAGCATCGCTTTGAGATCTTTGATGTTTCCTGTTTGACATTGATGCTGCTGTGTGTGCGTGCGTGTGTGTGTGTGTGTGTGTATATGTGCAAGTGTGGCTTTGTTCTAAAAACAGTCATAGGCTTATTAGGGATTCAAAAGCATCACTACTGAATTAAAAGTCCTGTGTTGTTTTAGCAAAGAGGTGCTGGTGAGGAATTGGCTGGAAATCGCTTCAGTCGCAGATCACAAGGGCATGATTCATCAGAGAGTGAGGGGGAGGAACTTGTGTCTCCTCCAAAGAGGCAGAAAGTTCAGGTTTGTCTTACATTTTATCCACCTGTTATATAAAGACCAATTATAAAGCTTTGATTCAGCTAATATATATAAAAAAGGCACCGTTAAGCTGTTAAGAGTCTTTTTTCTTTACCTCATTCACAATCGATCTTTTTCTCGTCAGGATTCGGTCTCTACCCCGAACCCTCCAACATCAACACACACGATTGACAGCTCGGCTCCTTCCACTGTCCCGCCTCCAACCTCGGTGGCCAGCCAATCCCGTGAGAGTGACAATGAAGACGGCCAATCCCAGGGCAGTAGGAGTTCAGTGGTGGGGAGCCTGGCCAATAGCAGCAGTAGCCTGAGCAGTGGGCGGGATATAGACCAGGACAATCGTTCCTCGTCCCCAAGCCTCTCAGCTTCCCCTCTGGGCAGCCTGGACTCTGACTCCGATGGCCCAGACTCACCGAAGCAAGGAGAGAGGGAACGGGAGAAAGGCAAGGAGGGAGGGAAGGTGTCGGGAGAGGATAGGAGGGCGCTTCGAGAGGCGAGAGGGGAGGAGTCCTGCGGAGATGGAGAAAAGCGGGAGATGGATACACGAATCGAAGACTGTCCATCTCTTAAGCCTCCCTCCACTCCTGTGACTCCCTCCCACCGTGGAGTGGGAGATTCTTCAAATGACAGCAATAGTGGGAGGAAGTCTTATTTCTCTATGGACTCCAAACTAATGTGTAAAGTGGAGCACGGTGGTCCGACGGGCGTTGAAGGCGGCAGAATGAACTCCAAAGCCGGCTCGCAGTGTGGGACCAAGACGGCCATACCGGGAGGAGATTTCTCCCACAACAGCCCCAACATTCCCCACTCTTTGCCTCCCCCTCCTCTCCCTCCTCCACCTGCCCTGAAGCCCCTGGAGCTCGGGGGACAAAACCTTCCCACTGAGGTAAAGATAGAAAGAGACAAAATAGAGAAGCCGGACAAACTCCTGGACAAGACTCAGTCCACTCCTCCCTCTCTGTTGCCTCAGACCCAGCCCTCCTCCCATCCTCACCCCTACACCCCCACCGGCTGGCAGGGTGGCACCGCGACCGGTTGCCAAGGGAGCTGGGGCTACACCCGTTACCCGGGAAACCACCACCCACAGCACCAGCCGCCGGTGCAGCAGCAGCAGCTTCCCTCCGTCTACAACCCGCCGTCCACCCGCCACTCCTCTTTCCTCCCCCATCCTCAAGTCCACCCCCACAGGGAGTACCTTCCCAGGTACGCCGGAGGGGGAGGGGACAGAGAGAGGGGGGCGGCTGCAGGAGAGAGGGAGAGGGGAGGGAGGGGGGAGTGCGGGGGGAGGGAGATCGGCAGAGAGTTCTCCGCCCCCATTGGTAACAGCAGCAACAATAGCACTGGGAGTAATAGTGGGAGTAATAGTGGGTCCAACAGCGTCCAAAGTAGAGAGTTTACTGGTCAGAACCGGGAGTTTACTGGTCCTGGGAGAGACGGACCTAACTTGGGTTCTGAAAGGAGAGACTTTGGTCCAGCTTTCAGAGACCGGGAGCGAGAGAGGGAACGGGACGGAGGGAGGGAGTTTCCTCCGCCAAACCAAAACCAGAGTAGAGACTTCGGCCCCAACGGGACTGGCGGGGGGCATCCGAGAGACAAAGATGGAGGCAGATGGGGGGAGTTTGGGGGTCCGACAAAGAGAGGCTGTAGGCAACAGTAACCCAAACAACAACTCCATCCCGTCTGGAAACCTGCCGAGTTCAACCAGCGGACTCCCTGCCGCGCCAATGCTGAACCGAGACCCACCTGCATCACCCCAAAACACCCCGACTCACCCTCCACACTCCTCCCTGCCCCCACACCCCCACCCTCATCCCCCAAACTCATCCAGCCGAGACTTCCCCCCTCCCATGGACCAGGCACAAACCCCTTCCTCTGGATCGGACCACTTTCACAGAGATTATCCACCTACTGGAGGAAAAGACTTTCCTGCTGGGGCACCTCCTTCCACCGGCACAAATCGAGAGTACCTCAGCCCCCCCAGGGTGACTCCAAACCTGGGACGAGAGTATTCAGGGGGAACTCATCACCCTCACCCACCTCACCCCCACTACCAGTCCAGAGAAAGAGACTCAAACCTGCGAGAGTCTGCTTTGTACCAAAACCGAGGAGGAGGTCCGAATCAGCCTCCGGCACTTTCTCCGTCCTCCTCCTCCAGTCATCATGGACACCCTCCCAATGCTCCTTACCCCCCCTCCCCCAACTCAGCCTCCTATACCCCCACCTCAAACCACCCACACCCAGCCACCCTCTGCACCCAATGTACGTCCCCCACACTACCAGTCCACCGCTCAGACTCCTCCAACACCCTTATCTCCGTTACCAAGCCCGTCCACTAATCCAATGGGCGGCTTCTCTTCGTTTCCCCCCGGCTCCTCATCTGGACCCAACATCTCATCTGGTCCAGGTGTGTCTTCCAGCTGTTCCCCCGGATGCCGCCCCTCCCCCTTTCATGGCACTTTGAACAGCCACCCTCCCTTCACTGGAACGTACCACTCCAATGGGAACAGTGGTGGTGGAAACATGGCCAACAGCAATAGTAGCGCGTCCAATAGCAGCAATACCAACTCGCAATCACTCTCGCCTTCAAATGTCTCCAAGGGACCTCCACCTCTTAGTAACCAAGCAGCCAACAACAGCATCTCCGCACCGGCCTCCAGCTCTTCAGCCCCCGGGGGAGACGGACATTTGGATCCGGGCCCTCCCCCTACACCTGTTATCAAAGAGGAACCAATAGAAGAAAGGGAGGAGAGTGAAAGCCCACCACCTGTGTTGAGAAGCCCCTCGCCTGAACCCAAACCAGTGGACATTCCCATCCACGCCAGCCAATCAGCACGGTAAGTCAATCACATTATCATCCTATTAGAGATCGCCCAATGTATCAGTCCCTCTTAATGTGATCAGATGCATTGGTGTAAAGTACTTAAGTACATTTACTCAAGTACTGTACTTAATTACAATTTTGAGGGACTTGTACTTGTCTTGAGTATTTTAATGTTATGCTACTTTGTACTTCTACTCCACTACAATTCAGAGGTAAATGGTGTACTTTGACTCCACTACATTTATTTGATACCTTTAGTTACTTTGCAGATTTGGAATGATAATGTGAATTTAAACTAGCTTCACCTTTACCAGCTTTGATGCATCAATAATTGTAAAACATATCATATATATTATTCTGAAATGGACCAATCTGCACAATGACTAATTTTACTTTTGGTACTTTAAGTATATTTTGATGCTAATACTTTCGTACTTTTACTTGAGTAACATTTTGATTTCAGGACTTGTACTTGTAACAGAGTATTCCTACACTCTAGTACTTCTACTTTTACTCAAGTACAAGATCTGGGTACTTCTCCCACCTCTGAACAGATGTGACTTTTGGTGATTGTTGAGATGATTTATGACTCTGTGTTCCAGGTTTCACAAAGTCCTTGATCGTGGCAGTGGGAACTCCTGCGCTCGCAGTGATGTCCTCTTCGTCCCGTTGGACGGCTCCAAACTGTGGAAGAAGAGGAACGAAGTGATAGAAAGAGCTCGTAGGGAGGTGGAGCAGCGGGCGAGAGACATCCGAGAGAAAGAGAGGGAACGAGAGAGGGAGCGAGAGCGTGAAAGGGAACTGGACCGACAACTACAGGTGAGCACATTTGGGCGTGATAATTATGTCATGTCAGATTTAATGGTATTGATGTAGATAAGGGGCGTCAAACTCAGTTTAGTTCGGGGGCCACTGTATTTACAAAGGTGCAAAACATTTAGTCACCGTTATCTGGAACTGAACAATATAGTATTGTACTTTATGTACGATGTAATTTACATTAATCTTCCTATCTGGGTAGTAATCCTGACCACTTGAACTGACACACACCACCATACAAACAAAAGTGGGAACAAAAGTTATACCCTCTGACAGGCTGGTTTTGACCGTATGTTTGACGCCCCTGATGTAGATTAAATTGGTCCTTTTGAACAGGAAGTGGAGTAAAGCAGATGTGATTGACTGTGTTTTCCTGTTTGTCTCTGCAGCAGCAGAAAGACGTGAACGCCGCTGCAGGAAGTCGCCAAGGCTCCTCCCTCTTCTTCCCCTCCTCTTCTTCCATCAACCTCGACCCTTCGTCCTCTTCCTCCAGCAACTCCGTCTCCCACCCTCCCCCTCACCAGCAGCATCATCCCTCACACCCCCATGCTCACCTGGCTCAAGCACACCATCTCCACCACAGCCTCGCCCACTCGATCCCCCACTCCCTCCTCATGCCATCCATGGGCGGGGCGCAGACGGTGGTCGGCCCTCAGGGATCCCTGGGAATAGGTATGGGAGGTCCTTATCTGGGCCCGGACACCCCGGCGCTGAGGACCCTGAGCGAGTACGCCCGCCCTCACGCTATGTCGCCCCTCAGCGCAGCGAATCGGGCCCAGGCGCACCACGCACAGATGCACGGCCACAGCCATCCCCACGTCCACCCCTCGTTCTTCCTCCCCCAGTTTCAGAATCACGCTCTAGGACACCCGCATCACATGCCTACCGACGCCGCCACTGCTGCAGCCATCCTGGGCTTCCTGTACGGCGGCAGCCTCGAAGGGGGTCCGGGCGTCGGGGGCCACGTAGGGATGGCAGGCGGGCCGATACACGGAGGGATGGGGGGCGCCGGGTTCGGAGGAGTCGGCTTTCCTCACGCAATCGCCGCACATCGAGAGCGAATGAAGCAAGGGTTTGAATTCAAGAGCGACGAGCGGGGTTACCCTCCAGGATCCATTCACGATCACCTGGCCCTCGCTCACGCTCACGCTCACTCTCACTCTCACGCTCACGCTCATGCACACGCACACGCCAATGCCCACGCACATGCTCATGCACACTCCCTGCTACTCGGGGGAGGTGCAGCCAATGAGGTGTCGCTTTACGGCACTCCCTCCCCTCAGCCTCAGCTCCTCCCCAGCACCTCCAGAACCCGTCCATGCCGCCATTAACTCGACCTCCCAACCCTCCTCCCCCTCAGTCCCTGCCCAATCCACCCCCGTCATCGATCCTCACACCTTCCCTACCCTCTCACCCATCATCTGCCCCCCCCGGCTGCCCCCCCGGCCCCAGCAGCACCTCCTGCTCCCCCGCCCGCTCCTCCCGCACCTGCTCCACCGACCACCAACGCCTCCTCACTTCATCACCCACTCCCCCATTCGTCTTTTCCCAGCTCCCTGTCCTCTCACCTGCCACCAGCCACTGCTCCGGCCGCTCCCCCCGAAAACTACCCGACTCCCACTCGCTCTCCCGCCTCCTTTGAGCGAGACAGGAGTGGAGAAAGGGAGAGGGAGAGAGAGAGAGAGAGGGAGCGGGAGAGAGACAGAGACAGAGCAGCTTTGCCGGCCTTTGGGGAAAGAGAGCGAGAAAGAGAAAGGGAGAGAGAAAGGGGAGGAAGTGGTGGAAACGGAGGAAACGGAGGAGGAGGAGGAGGAACAGGGGGGAATGGAGGAGGAACAGGTGGAAACGGAAATGGGAACGGAGAGAATCTGGGGCGTCTTCAGATGTTAAACGTGACGCCTCATCATCACCAGCATTCACACATCCACTCACATCTGCACCTGCACCAGCAAGACACAGGTACTAACCCTTCTGCTACTGATGCTCTAATTATCCGTGTTACTGCCTTGAAATCACACAGACGTGTTACTAGAAAAAAACATTTAGAAAAAAATGTGTTTCTAAAGGTTGCATGGGCAAGATTTGCGTACTTAAAAAAAGTCGAGGGTAAGACTTGTGATAATTTAACACAAAAGACATCAATGATTGTCCAAAAAAACAAACAAATCCAAGACTAGTTTTGGGAACTGTAGTTTCTTAGAACACCATGCTGCAATGTGCAATTGTGACTTAATTTGTAGGCTTCAAAATAGTCCCAAAAGATGACTTACTCTTCGTTTTTGCTAAAAACGTCAATGCCCAGCTGTTTTAGGCGATTACTGGGCCTTAAAAAATGTGTCTTTATTTATGAGCCAGTTTTAAAGATTTTAAACTTCAGTATTCATCTACAATATAGACCTAAGTGTGTTTTCCAAAGAGAAGGCAGTAGGTCTTAAGAGACAGATTAACACACTGACTGTTTTGATTTGTTCATGTTAATTGTTAGAACAAAGCCAGCATTATCCTTTAAACGTTTACAAAAATACCTGTAGTGTAGTTCACCATTGAACTCAGTTTGTTCAAAGTTTTAGAGTTCAAAGTAGTTCACACCAATCAGCAGACAATGTAAGACAAGCAAGAGAAGCCTTTTGTCTTTTGGAACAATTCATGTTGAAAGTGCAAAATGTGCATATTACAGTTTGGGATGTCACTGTGATTCAGGGGATTGCATGGTTTCTCACAGCGGGGGGGCCTTCTGTGTGAAGTGTGCATGTTCTCCCCATTTCAGCATGAGTTTTCTCTGGTTAATTGGGTGAATTAGTGATTCTTAATTGCCTGTTAGTGTGAATGAAAGCTTGAATGGTTGGTTCATTCCATTTGTTGTCGGAGATTTCAACTGACAAGCCCCCTGAAGTTGGGAAAACCTTACCAACTCCAATCTCAAAATCCAACATGGCTTCTCCTCGCCTCAGCAGCGTGAAAGCTGTAGTAATAAACCGCTTATTAGCATTAAATCAAGGCCTGCAGTGCACACAGTACTATCTATCTTCTCTCTGAGGACATGTTGCTTTGTTGTTTGTGTGCATAAATTACAGCCTGAACAATATCACCTGTTATAGCTAACAAAGGCTAACAAAGCTAACCTGGCTATAACTTGTTTTGACGTCATTTCAATTTCCGACTTCCTTGTACAAATGGAACGCACCCCATGTGTTGCCGTGTGTTTTCCTTGCAATCTGTCCAGGGTGTACCCCGCCTCTCGCCCAATGTCCAGCCCCCGAGAAACCTCTTAAAGATTAGCACTTACAGTTAATGGATGGATATTAACATTTGCAATAGCAGAAGCCATCATGTTAACTGCCTTACAGTTGCATCTAGATTTCTCTGCTCATGTTTTACCAAGAAATATCTCAAAAGCAGAAATAATGTATTTCCATGCTGTGTGCATTATCTTTGTTTTGATATTCATAATTTGACTTTCATTAAATATCTCCTGTATTTCCTATTACATCACTGGCATCCAGCGACGGGCGGGGTACACCCCCTGATGGACCCGCTGGCGTCGGGGTCTCCTTTGACACGCCTCCCTTACCCAGGAGCCACACTAGGCACCCCCATCCTGGCTCACCCCCTCACTGACAGCGAGGTGCTCCGCCAACAGCTGTTCGGTGAGGAGAAGGCTCCTCGTCCATGTACTTGTTCAGTTTTTCTCTCTAAAAAACTCCAACAGTGCTAAAACTTTAAAAAAGAGATTTTGTGAATCTGATGACGATGATTGACCTTGGTGACCCTTTTGCTTCCTTTATTTCCTCTTTTATCCCCACCTGCTCCTCCTCTTTCTGCTTCCTTCTTTCGTTTTTCGTTCCCCCCCCCTCCCAGGTGCTCCTTTCCGTGACCTGCCCCAGCCGTCCTCCCTCACTGGTCCCATGTCGGCAGCCCATCAGCTCCAGGCCATGCAGCAGGCCCAGAGCGCGGAGCTGCAGATCCAGAGACTGGCCCTCGAACAGCAGTGGATCCACCACCATCACCACCACTCCCTCACCCAGGACGAGTATTACAGGTAAGGCCTTTTATATTTTGTGTTTTTGTATTGTGGTTTTGTCGTTAATGCTATCTATCTATCTGTCTATCTGTCTATCTATCTATCTATCTATCTATCTATCTATATCTATCTATCTATCTATCTATCTATCTATCTATCTATCTATCTATCTATCTATCTGTTATCTATCTGTCTATCTGTCTATCTATCTATCTGTCTATCCTATCTGTCTATCTGTCTATCTGTCTATCTGTCTATCTGTCTATCTATCTATCTATCTATCTATCTATCTATCTATCTATCTATCTGTCTATCTGTCTATCTGTCTATCTGTCTATCTGTCTATCTGTCTATCTGTCTATCTATCTATCTATCTATCTATCTATCTATCTATCTATCTATCTGTCTATCTGTCTATCTGTCTATCCATCCATCCATCCATCCATCTATCTAACTCATGTAATGTAGTGTGAGTGTGTCGATACTGGCCTTGGTAAATGCAGCAGAGATTAAATGTGTGTCAGTAACTTCCTAAGACCCACACTGTTGTGTCCATAATTGCTTTTCTAGTTTAACCAAAAGTCAGAAGGCTCATAAACTGTAAGAGCAGGAAGAGCAGAACATCATGCTGAGAACATTTGAGAATCAGACCGTGATTTAAATTTTTTCAAAAAAAGACTTGAACAATTAATTAATCATCAAAATAGCTGCAGATTATTTTCTTTGACTAATCATCCATTTTCAGATTCAATTTCAGACACTTAACAAAACTATACTTATATGATATTTGCGTACAACTGCCGTGAGTTATTCGCTGTCCTTAGAATACCATTTTAAGGCCTAGCCCAATTACCTAAACCCGGACCCGAGACGCAAAGATTTATTTTTTAAATATCAATTTTTCACCACTTACTTCCCGTTAGCTCACCAGGTTCATGCAATGCATTGGCTTCACCAATCCCCTCCACCCATTGGGCAATATGAATGTAGTTAAAGCAAAGGACTTGCATTGATAGAAGAGAAATGTCCTTAAACTACAAACCAGACCTGAACATCAACAAAATGGCCTGAATGTGACACAAGATCCAATTCTTAAGGTAGCAGAAATCTACATCTCTTGTTTATACTTTTTGATCATTTTAAACAAGCCTTAATAGGTGGCAGAGCCTACAAACAACACAAATAAAAACACTCCTTTTGTTGTTTTTTAGATGTAAGCCCAAGGTTAGTCATCCTGACATTTGGCAGCTTTGGGCCTGAGCACAAACTGGCGTTGAGTTTGTTTCAATTGGCCGGCCTACCAAAGAAAAAAGTAGTTGGAAAGCTGACAAAATGTTGATGCATCTCAGCTGTAAAAGTCGGCTTGGCTCTGTGGCACAGAGGGGGGGGGGGCGGTGTTTAGAGGAAAAATGTATGCGCCCTCTGTACATATTTGAATCCAGACAAATAAATCTTGAACAATATATCTTAAACCAGCTGTTACTTTAGCAGTTAAAGCTCCCCAAATGAGATGAAACCGATCCTCAGCTGTGACCTTTAACGTTACCCTACACTCTTAACACGGTTTCCCCTTTGACCTTTCAGTCACCTGAAGAAAGAGAGTGACAAGACCCTGTGAGGGAGGGGCACGACGGAGAGCAGCATGGAGAAACACGAGGGAGAATGTGTGCACTGAAAACAATGAAGGAACAAAGAAAAAGCTGGACTAATGGACTGAGGAGGAATTTAAAGGGTTTCACTAAAGCGTGGCACACGTCCCTGCTGCACCACGACGACTCCAGCGCTCCCCTGCAAACGTTCCTCCAACTCCCGTCCTGTTTTGTATCGTGCTCTGTACAGTATATTAGATGGGGGCGGCAATAGTGCAGTACAGTATGTGTAAAATACTTGATGCCAGAAGGAATGTGTACATGAGTCTCTTTTATGTCATTGCATGTAGCTAGGCGCTTTATTCTGAACTGGTGGGACTTCTGTTTCTATTTTTAGTAATTACCCCCTCCTTTGTACCTGAGGGGCGTCCTATATGCATGAGACCAGCAATTTAGTGTTACGTTAATGATCAATAGTATTGTTATTATGATTAATGTCGTCTGTTTGTTGATAATGATATAATTATATATACAGTACATATTATTTGTATTATTTTTTTACATTTTCATGGTACGGCAGTCGGTTTTTATTTTAATTTTTTATTTTCGATTTACCTTGTGAAACAAGATGCAAATGAAGGCAAACAAATCTGGAAATAAATTATAATCTTTTTTTGCTAGTCTCTTGCGTATTCATGCGTGCACTGTTTTTTCCCCCCTTTTTTCTCTCACATACATTCAGACAATTTGCCCCGTCTTTGTTTTATACAAGTCACTCATGCACAAAGCATATCAAATTCCTCTCGTCTCCCCCTCCCCCCTTACTCTCCCTCTCTCTCTCTTTCTGACTCCCCCCTCTTTCTCTGCGTCCCTCCCTCTCTTGGTTGTGTGTAGCTAATAGGAGACACATGGGATGAGTGTGAGACATGGGAGTTGAGGCGCTCCAGCGAACACCAGCCACCCTGTAGAGAGCATTCCTTACTGCACAGTAAAAAAAAAATTGAAAAGGGAGAGAAAGAGGGAGAGAAATGAAAAGGAGGAGCTGAGATGTGATTTAGTGCTGGAGGCTCAGGGCGGTGTTTTCACCGTGTCCGGCTGCAGGACTCTCCTTCAAACGGACACGGATCACTGGAGACGGCCTTCGTGCTGAAACACAGAATCACTGCTGGCAGATCTGTGTAAACAAACTTCACAATATGATTTGTGTCAGAGTGGGGAGGGTGACTTCAAGAATGTATCCTGTTACAGTTACTAGGTACGTGTAAGAAAATGTAATCTGTAACCTAACCTGAGTATCACGATATAAAAGTAATGTAACCTGATTACTTTCCCTTATTTTTGGAAGCAATGCAGATAAATACAAGAGAATAGAAATATCAATAAGATGGGTTTTACACAAGGGGGGGGGAGTGTGTGGGAGACATAAAACCTATAATACAACACAAGCAAGGGAAAACCCTAAAAAGCATAATAGGGCCTCTTTAAAATAATGACGAATGAAAGTAGCCTAAATCAAAACCAAAAGAAAGTTCAGGCAGTAGCTCTACCTATAATATATATGATTTTTTACTTTAAAATGTGTTTGTAATCCTGCTAGTATTCCCTTTTTTTATGTACCAGTAATCTAATAACATCTGTTTTTTTATGTAACTGTGGAAAACAAGGGAATACAGTTACCTTCTTTTGTATCCTGAATATGTAATCCCTTACTCCAGAGTCTGCTCATGATGCATTCTGTCCATTTAAATGGTCTTAAATGGTTTTCTAGATGCTAAAATCGACATCCCTTTACCCTTTTATGCAATAAAAGCTCCTCATACTGATGTGACATTGATGAATAGCCTTATCAGTGAGAGCCATCGCAGTCAGGAGGATGATATTGGATATATATATATAAATATATAGTATAGGGCAGGCTTGTGAGTTGGTATGTGGGTCGTGTGTCATTAAAAGTCACCTTGAATAAGTGTGTCAACATAATGTAAAGTATCCTCTAGCAGGACAAATCTGATTTCTCCTCTGGTGACATCACATCTGCGGATATTCTCAGCACTTCATCTCTCAGGGTAAGGATGCTGGGAAAGGTGTGGATGAAAGACAGGCATTTTATATAGACCTAGAATTATCACTACACCTTTTTTTTGCCACTTTGCATGTAAAATAAATGTTATTATTAGCAGCGTTTGTTCAAATCTAGGACAAATATTTGCAAATAATTCGTATTCTTTCATATTGGCCTACTTTTAGTTCCACATGTGTATGGTTCAGTGCAATAGGATAATGCACAGTGTCAGGTGAACGTTAAATCTCTTCTGAATGCATCCCCGTGGTTTATGAAATGATCTTTAATTATTTGTACATCACTGTTGATAGACCCCGATGTGGTAGCAAGACTGTAAATACTACAAATGATTTACGAACACTTATGACTCTACATGTGATACCAATTTGTGAGGATGAAACAATCAAAGCCACAAATCAAGACCCCTTTTGTTATGTTATGATGATTAAAGTCACACACTCGTATGTAATTAGAAGCAGTACAGTGTATAAGGGTTTGTATTGCTCAAGTGAAGAAGGGAATGCACACCTAATGAACTCTCAAATGTTCCCCAAATAATATGAACCCCGTTGATTTAACACGCAAATATCCAAGTTGTTAAGAATTAATCGAGAAATGAAAACACCCTCACATTTGTACCACACTGTAGGAAGCTGCATAATCTTCTATTCGTACTATTCGCTGTGCCATTATCTGAAGAAAGCCCTCAAAGAAAAAAAGTTCAAAAACTTGAAAATGTTATCACAGAATTTGTCGAGCTACACCGTCATAGATCTTGTTTTTGATGCTTGCACAAACTCACTAGGTTTGTCCCACAGCTCTAGTGATGTTACGTTCACGAACGATCCGATTCTTTTGAACGGCTCTTTGGTACGAACGAAGGGAACCGAGTGGTACTTGGTGAGAGCCGTTCTTCAGGGTACAGGTGGACGACGTGTTTTTCGGGTGAAAAAATGAGCCGAACACGAAAACGCAGCAGCATTTGGATGCACTTCAACAAAAACCTAGGCAATGATAGAGCGGAGTGCAACATTTGTAAAGCCAACATATCATTTAAAGCAGGGTCAACAAATAATCTCCACCGCCACTTAAAAGAAACCGGCTCTTTTGAACGGCTCTCGGAAAGGAACGGAGCCATAAGATCCGGCTCCCTTCAAAGAGCCGTAATTCCCATCACTAGCTCCCTCCAGCAGAAATAACTTCCCCTCCATCCTTTCACTTTTAATTCAAAATCTTTTTATTTGTTTTTTTGCAGACATGGCACTTTCCGCACATTAAAGGGGACCTATCATGCAAAATGCACTTTTTGATGTCTTTTATACATCAATATGTGTCCCCGGTGTGTCGGGAACTCACGCAGCGTCAGAAAATAAAACCCTCTCTCTTTTCCTCCGTACCCAAATCTCTAAAAACGGGGGAACAACGGAGCTGATCCAGATTTGCGTCCGATATGACGTAATATCTGAAATGTGGACCCACGGCCCTATCAGAAAGTTGCTATCAGAAACAATGCCCGACTGTTTTGGACGTAATATGGTCGGTGTTTACATTAGCATCGCTAACACTCAGAGCTAACCTGTACTGGAGAGCATGTGTGTGAAGAAGCAGGAAATAAAAAGGAACTCACCTTGTGGTATAACCGGCAAGAGAGAAAGCCTTTGAGCTCCATACTGTTTCAGAGATAATCCTTGATAATCCATGATATGGCGTTTCATCACGGCAGTATTTAGTTCAGACAGTAGCTGCCGGGTCCTGCATGAGCTCGGCCCCCTCCTTTTTTATTTTGTATACATTTCTTATTTTTTTTTAAGCTTTATACCCAAAATCAGCACTTTAGAAACAGGAAGTGAAATAGAGGGATATGAGGCATGGCTAGAATGGGTGATCTGTTTGGTATTTTGAGCAAAACACTTCATAGACATGTTTTTTATATATTTTTATATATCTGAGACCTATGCTATTGCCTAAAAATAGCATGATAGGTGACCTTTAAGCAAAGTAGAGAACAATTTGTCTGTAAAAGGAAAGACAAATACCCATCCCCTACCCCATTAGGTCATGTCCACAGATAAATAATAATAATAAAATCATAAATACAATAAAAGTAGTCAAATAAATAACTCACATCACAAGTAGCAGGAATACAGCAAGTTCACATTGACAAGACATGGGAGAACAATAAAGGATACACAGAGTATTGGTCCATATGATTAGAGAAACATCCTTTCACTTTTTAATCTCTATCCCCGGGAGGGACAGTTTTAACACACTTTGCTGCATTTTCTATCCAGCATTTACTCCACAACCATCTTTTGTCTCCTGCAGCAGCTGTCATACTTCATAAAGTTTATACGATGACCCCCAATGACCTTTTTACAGCAGCTGTCTACTGTCCCTTTGTCTGACTTCTGACTGCTACTCTGCTTCTCTCGGTGCGTTCATGCTACGTGGAAGAGGGGCGAGTCTAAATGGATGCATGGGGTTCCTTGCATGGAAAAAAGGGCCCTGTTGGAGCTCTATATATCACTTTATATGATTTAATAGTTAAACATGTATTTTCTCACAGCCATAGGAAAGGCTTAAGGAAGGAAATATTGGAAACCTGTTGATTGTTCTTTGTTATTGGATCATATAATAAATGAACAAACGGAGATTCTTGTCTGTACCTGGATCATTGCCCTGCGTAAGATCCGCTAACTAGTGCCCCTATAAAAGGTCCCCTATTATACTGTTTTTCATCAAAATATTATAGGTCTCAGATACATACAGAGCCTGTCTCTGATTGGCTGAAACACCAAACAGATCATTGCAGCATCCCATAATCCCCTCTGTTTCAGCCCTGTTTCAAACGTGCTGATTCTCTGTCTGTCACTTTAGATGAAAATAAGGAGCCCCTCCCCACACCCCTCTGAGAGATATTTGGTTAAAAAGAACTCAATGGTGCTCTAGGAGGAGATTCAGGTGATAAGGTGGGGGGGGGGTTACCTTGGTTGCTGATTGGCTAATGGTTACACAAGCCAACACATCATTATGACATCATAAAGTGGCCAAAATCTGATCAGCTCATTTTCAGACAGGTTTTTATATAAATGGATCAGGACAAAAAGAGAGAGAATCTTTTTTCCTGAAACGTTCAGAGTCTCTTTACACAGAGGGGACACATGTTGATGTAGAAGAGATGTGAAAAAGTGGATTTTGCATAATAGGTGACCTTTAATTATCTGTTTTATTTCTATGTGATTTGGCCCCTCCTGACTGGCATTTGGTCCCAACTGCTCCATTTCATTCAAAAAATCCTGGATTCCCCCCTGACTACATTCAAGAACGTCAACGCGCTCCTCTCTTCATTTCATTCAATTACATGGAGTGAATGTTTCCGATGCCAGGGAGATACTCACTCTTGTCAATGAAACCTCTGCTTGAGCACCATCCCTAACATCTCTCGTAGGAGCATCTCAACCTCTAAGTGCCTGTTGCCTCTTCACCTCCTCTCACCCGTACAGTTAACCTCTTCTGACCTCTTGCTCTTCACTCCACTCCCGCCTGGAGAGGGAGATCCCGCAGGATCATCTTGAAGCACTGCTGAGCATTTGTCAAGTGTTCGTAGATAACCTGCTGGAGGCCAGAGCTCTCTGACCCTCTCCACTTCACCTCAGGGAGCACATGATCATCCTCAACATCTCAGCAACCAACAACATGATTAAAACTGGTCCGGTTAGTCGGGGAAATAGAAAGCTTTCACTATCAACTCAAATTACACATGAAAAAAACAAACATGATTTGATTAACAAAATAGGAAATGGACTGTGGGTTGGGCAACACGTTTTAAAATACTACAGCTAAGAGGATCCTGGCTCCACATTAACCACCATGTAGAGTCACTGTGTCTGTTTCTTTTGATGTTGATATTCACATTTTGCATAAATTTCCCTTTTATTTCCACCTGCTTTTCTTGTCTTCTCTGGTCGTCGAGGTCAAAATGAAGCTAGGCAAAGCGAGGCTAATATTCCCATCGTTCTTATGTGTGTCTTTGTTTACTTCATGTCTCTAATTGTTACGTTTATTTAAAATTTTTATCTCACACAACTCAAATACACACAATAAAAACCATGATTAGTCATTACTTAGGAAACAGTGGCCTACCAAAGCAAAAGTATACTAAGGGAAAAAGGTATTGGGTGTCTGAGGAAAATAAGAGTTGCATTACACTTTGAGGTGATAAAAACACGGACCCTAACCCTAACCCTTTTTTGTATATTAATCTAATACAGCATGTTAAAAACAAGCAAGCACACAGGTTTGTTGTTACAACTCTTGTTTGTTGGATACATGATCAAATGACACCTGCAAAACAACATTAAAAAAGCACAATTTTAAACTTTTTTCAAACGATAGTAAGTTGTTTTCAACGCATCTTTTTGTTTTCTTCGATACCTGAAACATTTTGTACCCATTTATAGTAAACAAAGAGCGAGGAAGGCTTTTGGCCACGGGGAATAACGGGGTTAATGGGAAGCACATTGCTCTTTTTGGAGTTCCAGTGTGAAACCCATCTCTGGTGTTTTCTACCGAACCGCAGAGAAGATGCAGACTGGGCTGTAAAACTATACCATTGGGTCATTTCCACTGAAGTGTTGTCTTATAACTTCTCCATTGAACCTGCAGCGGGGAAATCTTTGGAGCAGCGCCTATACACATTATTCATCTTTATTATAATCCAGTTTTCCATTTCTAAGAGATATTATGTCATCATTTTAATTGCCTACTCAGCACACTTGTAGTAAGAGGTTTACTGCACAGAGCACCTGCCCGTACATGAGAGCCCTCAGAGAAACCGCTCCATATTAAGTGAGTGTATCATGAAATAATACTCCAGTTCAACAAGATGCTCTGCAGCATTGCGAGACGTGAATGAAGTGCAGACGCTTGCCACTTAGCAAGTTACTATCAATATTTCAAGCTAGCTGACACATGCAAAAGGGGGATTTAAAAAGACTCATATATTGTTTGTATTGGTGCCTTCAACCTTGCCACAAAAACACATTAAACTCAATATTTCCTAACTCAAACTTGTATATTTTAAAGACCTGTATCTATTATTTACAACACAAAACTAAGCTCTCTGTAACACACTGTTCCCTGCTTTCCAAGTTCACCCCTAATCATCAGTAATGGTTTTATAATGATAGCAAGTAAAGAGGGCTCAGGGGAAGTCCGGTCTAATTTCACCCTGAGGAGAGAACTCACTGCAAAACCAAAGCAACATCCCAAGTTTATAGCATGTACCAAATACACTTTAGTAGCCAAAAGTCTGTGGACACAAGAACTTTTGACTCCTGACAACTAACCCCTAAATCATGGGCTTTCTTTGATATACTGCTGTAACAGCATCCACTCTCCTTAAAATACTTGCTTAACTCCACCACTTGGAATGACTTCTATGTATTTATTGACTTTAAGAAGGACTTTCCTGTCAGTTCCCAGAAACGAAGTACATAAGACACCAGTCTGAACACTACCATATAGTGTATATCAACATAAAATGATGAATGAAATGCAGTTACTGCCATCTGCTGGAGTACTGTGCAACTTCAATCTTGTAATGTTCCTGCAGCAGGAAGCAGAAAACATATCACAACACCAAACAAAGAGTATTTACTTTTTATTCTTCAGTAATAAATGAACATTAACTTTATTTTGTTAAAGTGTTTTTATAATTAATTTGCACACAGGCTTAGAAGGCTTTTAATGAGGTCCATGCACACGTTAACATATAAGTCATACAAAAACTTTACATTCTTTGTGTTAAATTATGAATACAGTACTCACAACAACAACAAAACTACTCTATCTGAAATGTGTGTTTCAATGAGAGTCATACAGGAACATTCTCCCTCTTATGGACGCTTCGTATGTGCCTGCCCAGAGACTCCATCCATTTGAAGGATTTGCCACAGTAGTTGCACACAAAGTGTTTCCCCTCGGTGTGAATGGTCTGGTGTCTGTTCAGAGCGCTGGTGGTGACGAAAGTCTTTCTGCAGATTTCACATCTGTACGGCCTCTCTCCGGTGTGTGTCCTGATGTGAGCTGAGAGGTGGGAGCAGTTACTGAAGCGCTTCTCACACACCGAGCAGAGGTAGGGTTTCTCTCTGCCTTCGTCGCTGTGATTATTGTGGAAAGTGTGGAAGGGCGAGGTGGGGTCCTGGAGGCTGTTTTTCAGGCTGGAGGGGGAGGAGATGAAGTCTTTAATGTCTGATTCAAGGCTTTCCAGCTGCTCTTCGTCGTGACCCAGCCAGAAATCCCTGTGGTTCTTCATCTGGTGCTCCTTCTTCACCTGGGAGGGCTCTGGATGCTCCTCATCTTCCTCACAGGGCTCAGGAGGCTCCACTGCAGAGACTGAGTGATGCTGAGGAGGAGGAGGAGGAGGAGGAGAGGGGGGAGGAAGGTGTTGATGTGTGAGCTGCTGCAGCTGGGCTCCAATGCATCTGTCCAACCGGGGCTCTAGATAAAAGACACATACAAGCATCAAAATCATGCAATATATCTGAAATATAACGCAATTCTGCATGACATTTTGTTCCATTCAACCGACCTGATTTGAGGATCTTCAGCTGCATCCTGAGACGACTGATTTCCAGATCTTTTGAACGAAATATCTCCTCTTTGTACTCGGTTATTGTCTTTTCCACAGCTGCAAATATCTCCTCCGCTGCAGCCGTCAGTCTCTCGCTGAGGAAAACTCTCAGTGACTGCATTTTGGACGCTTGTTAATTACAATAATTAGCTTTTAGTAGCACTGTGAGACGTTTTGTTGCGGGTCCCTGAACGTCACGCTTCGCTTGTAAACACGGAGAGTGAGACCCTCAAAGGGTTCACTGCGGGGAGCCAGCGCCCCCTGCAGCACCGGGGTGAAAACACACAATAAAGAGTGATTAACGACCAAAAAAACACAACATATTGGTTGATTCAACAATAATATAATGTTATACGTCTTGCAAATGTTGTATTTACTAAAGGGCCATTGAATACAAACAAGGTTTCTCGGATGAAAACATTTGGTGAAAAATACAATTTATTTTATGGAAGCCAATTCCTGCCAGTAGAACACACAATAGGCTACAATGAATAGTTATCTAAACTATCTCTAAATAATGATTTCATATCTCAAAATCGTGACTAAGTATCTCCAAATATTGACTTTGTATTACAGAATAATCACTTAGCAGGACAAACTAATGGCTTAGTATTAAATTAATCTTACAGCAGTGTTTTAGTATCGCAAACTAATTTGGACCAGACCCAGCATGGATCCAGACAGGTGTGAGTGACTTAAAGCACATATCAGAAAAAACTCAAAAGCATGAACATGGAAAATGCTTTGCGACTATTTCGAGGCTGCACATGTGTATCCTCCAAGGTCTTAAAATCCCCACGATGCTTTGCGCACGGACCAATTTCCAAAATCTTTGGCGGAATCGCGCTCCATTTAAGGCGGGGCCTCGCATATGACGCACACCTGTTAGCCTGTTCCACCATTCTTCGTTTTCCGAGGCTAGGAAGGAATCTTGCCTCGCTTCTGAAAGACCTGGCTCGGAGGGACATGTCCTACCAAGGAAGCGTCCTCGACATTGAGAAACACCCTGTATCAATTCTAAGAGCTAGTGCCTTTGAGCTAACCCTGCCTTGTAATATGACATATTTTTACTTTGTATATACGTTTGCTCACATTTTGGTAGAGCCCCCCCTGGAGAAAGATGCACCAGCCGCCACTGCTATGTTGCTTAAATAATGATTTTTACTAATTAATGAGAACATTTCTTTATTCTAATGACTTGCCTAATCTTGTTTTTCTAATATACTTTAAAATTGAATTATACAGAAATGGGCTTTCATATAAATTAGCTTATATACTGGAGCTATATTTTGGGTTCGACTGTGCGGTAAAACCTAAACCAATGCAAATACCAAATAGGCAAAGAACGCAACCTGCCTTTATATACTTGTACATTATAGCATATTGAATTGTTTATCGTGCGTTATTGCGTGAAATACATGATGACCAAAATGCTCAGCATGCTTTGGTCTCTATTTTACAGATTGATCAATATTTATTTTCTGTATGCAAGATTGTATTTTGCAGAGCTAGAATTTCATCCCGTTACTCGAGTCTTTTACTCCTGCTGTGTGTCTGATTTAGTTCAGTGCCAGGATAAAAATAGCAACTAAATGCTTCTCTGCATGGCATTGTCTTAACTGGAGGTCATTTCTATAATAAGATATCGTCTGCCTGCCGTCCTGAGAACACCTCTGGGATTTCCCTTGTCTGGAAATGAGCACAGCTGTTTATGAACCCTTTTGTACACAAGTCAAATATAAACAACTATGAAAGTGTCTTTTTAGAAAGTCATGGGACAAACACTATCAAGTCAAGACACAACACACTTAAAACAGTCTCTAAACGGTTTATTATGTTTCCTTACAGCCTTGCCACCCTTCTTCCCATCGCCATGACACAGTATGATTAACATGTAATGGACGCTCTTCTCTTGGCAAACAGCCAGAGAGAGCGGATCATGCACGTCTACGGGGAGGGGGGGGGGGAAGCCACAGAACATCATCACAACAAAAGAGACATCAATATTATAAAGGCAAATACATCTGATTGACAGAGAGCTGTGACACTGGAAGTCTGTAAACTTTTCAAGTAAAGGCGTGGACTGGCCGTCCAAACGAGGTGTCGATGTCGGTCTTTGCAGCTTGGTGGAAGTTAGTAAGCACACAGACTTTTCTCAGTAGATTAAACTTTTTTTCAGTGCAAGTGTCAACCTGTCCTTTTCTTTATGACAAAATATAGCAAAAGAATAAAGGAAAAAAGGAGGGAATGACATCATTACACCAATACGTTTGAATAAAAGGGGAAGAGGACTAAGTGCTGAGAGTGAGGGATGATGTAACTGGATGACTCGGCACATTGCAGCTGCCGGGGTTTTTATAACTTTGCGTTGATGATTTCGATGATTTCGGGCTTCAGGGAGGCTCCGCCCACGAGGAAACCGTCAACGTCCTTCTGGGAGGCGAGCTCTTTGCAGGTAGCGCCGGTCACAGAGCCTGAAGAGAGTCATATTTAGAGCTTAATGTTGAAAAACTAACTAGAATATCACAAAAAGCACCATGTTGTCACTGACTGACCTCCATAGATGATCCTCACGGAGCTGGCTACGGCCTCGGACACGTTGGCCTTCAGCCACCCCCTCAGCTTGTCGTGAACTTCCTGAGCCTGACATATCAATCAGGAAACAGACACATCAGGACGAGTAATGGGGATAAACTGCAGTAGTCATTTTCACTGGTTACTTATATTGACCTGCTGTGGGGAGGCGGTCTTCCCGGTGCCGATGGCCCACACGGGCTCATAAGCAAGCACCACCTTGCTCCAGTCCTTTACGTTGTCTGAAAAAAATACAAGATAAGACTTGGATTCTTTTTTCACACGTTTTCTGGTTTCCACCCGTCTCTAGCTTGCATAAACATTCCCTAATGCATCATTTAGACTCTGTGCTTGTAAACTCTACATTTGGGATTGTTTACCTGCGATGACCTTGGTCTGAGCGAAGACCACCTTCTCGGTGATGCCGCCCTCCCTCTCGTCCAGCTTCTCACCGATGCAGGCGATCACACTGAGACCACTCTCCAGAGCGTGGGCGGTCTTCTGACCAATGAGCTAAAACACACACAAGCATGTAATCACAAGTGTACTCAGAGGAAAGGTGTGTATCCTACTCATGTAAAGATATCCTTCGTTCAACCGACAGCAGGGAAATACACGTTAGTACAGAAAGTGACAGTGAAGAAAAAAGGCAACAATAAAGTAGGCTAGTATATAAAAAAGAATCAGTACACAGCCACGGCATAAATAGACGCATTATAAAACGGAGGTGAAGTAGAAGCCCTTAGAAACAAAAGGATTCAACTTTAGCACTCCGCATCATAACAGCAAACTATACAGATAGCGCAGAGTGATTAAAGAAGATAAAATAATCATGAATTACCTCATCACTCTCTCCGAAGACGTGGCGTCTCTCAGAGTGTCCCAGGATCACCCAGTTCACTCCACAGTCCTTGATCATCACAGGGCTGGAGACACATGTGCATACAGTTAACACAAGATAAGCAACACACATGGGTTTCAAACAGTGATGTGAAATACTTTGTGACCCAGAGGATTCTGAACGAAGTGTTGGAAAATGTATCCTGCTTGGTCAAATGGCTAGTAAATGTTTAAATTAAACCAGTGACTCAATAGCAAACCTACTAGCCAGTTACATATTACCCACGTTTAGCTGCTAATTGGTGCTTATTTTGTTCCCTGCATCCATAAATCTTTAATTTGTATTTACCAAACCCAGTTCTTTCTAATCTGATGGACACGTGACGTACCTGATCTCCCCAGTGAAGGCTCCCTTGGCGACTTTGTAGCAGTTCTGAGCAGCAACTCCGAACTTAGCGTCCAGTTTGGACCTGACGAAGTCCAGGTAGATGGAAGGAGCGCCGCACACGACCTCTGTGAGCAGAAGAAGACAACATTAACTAACTGTTTTTTGTATAGCACATATATTAGTATTGAGAGATATTTATTGAACCAAAGATGATGAGGTGACAGTAGGGATTCATGTTTGGTCTGTGGATGTGATGGCTAATTTTAAATAATTGTACCACATAACTGCAGATATGATAACAGTATCCAGACCATGCCCAAATATCCCTTAACACTGTATGTTTAATGCAATATTCTGACATGTTTCGTCTCTTTGATTAATTTCTATGAATGAGAGAAGGCATGTTCAGCTTCAAGGCCCTCCATAGACTCTCAAACAGTGAGTCAAAATGTGGCCTTGAACACAAGTCTGTACAATCACCCTGAACTCCCACAAAGTACATACTTGCACTCATTCACTAAGTATTTCAACACCATGGGGATTAAAAAAAGGGACAAATCCAGTTCACTCTTCAATCATGATGTTTAAAAAGGCACAATCCAATTGCATAAAAAAAGGGTAAATAATCACAAAAATCATCATCAAATAAAAAAACACAGAAGTGTAAAATTAGAGCCCTCTCAAAGTGATTGGCAGACCTAAAATGGACGACAATTTAAACAAAAATCGAACTTATTTGTGTTTCCAGGCGCTGTTAAAAGTATTTTTTTACATCAGTATTACTTGTAGCAGCAGCACTAAGTCAACATACTCTAGTAACTATTATTGTTTTTTTTTAGTTCATGCCTACTCAGTTATTGTATATATTCTTTACTTGTACACTTGTTTGATATAAAAAGGTTATTTTTTATTTAATTGTTCCCTATTTATCTGTACTTCCTTCTTGTCTTAGTGCTGATGCAACACCTGCATTTCCCCCTGTGGATCAATAAAGTCTTATCTTATCTCAGTTTGTATTACTACAACTACTCAACATCCACTTGTATTTTGAAACTACCAATACATGGTGTAACTTATTGAAACTCATGCATATCAAACTGCATGCAAACTCCAAAGGTCTGCACGGGTCAAACAGAGTACAGCAGAGCAAAGACACTGACATTCAAAATGAAACTATATCTTGGGGTTAAGGGAGTCTAAATTAAACTTGTTACTATTGGGCTGGTAAAGGTCATTAATGCCCGGCCACGGTCAGACCTCTCTGCATTAAAGGTCTGAGTTCAGCCTCCTAAAGGTCGCATTCTGCAGAGGTCACAAGAGGTCAAATCAAAGAAGAAGAGTTTAAATATCCTCGTCTCTATGTGGAGGAAACAGCTGAACTTTAAAGCTCTAGAGAGGCCAGTGGGACAACTCTGCTTGTATTTCACCCTGTTGCTGTAAGGGGGTGGATTCATTAAATGGGGCAAGGTCCACGGATAGTCTAAACAGAGTGACAGTTTGCTCCTATCTAGAATACAAAAAAACATGACTTTACAGGAGGAAACGACAGTGGAAAACAGGCCTGGACACATTGAACCTCTCCCTGCATTCATTCATTTACACCGAAGTAGCTAAAGACAAAAAAAATGCTGCAGCGGCAAGTCTACAGGAAGCAGACAGCTACAGGGCGAATGACTGCTGCTGCTGCTGCTGCTGCTGCTCCTGCTTTCAGGTCATGCTGGAAAAATCGTTATCCAACTAAAAAAGTACATGTATCTGCTTCTGTTATGGCGTTAGCTGTCCTTCATCTCCTCATTTGAACTGCCTCAACAAATAACATGCAATTAAAGCTCCCAATAGACGACAGTATTTAATGAGTTTGCACATGAAAGAGGAGCGGCATCGTTAACGAGCAGACTCACTTGAATGCACCATGCACCCTCACAGCAGAGGCTGGACTACGTGCTGTTGCAAACGCACACCCACCACCACCAACACCAACACCGACATTATTGAAAATCCCATGCCAGCATCTGTCATCTTTATTCATGCTTTTTTCCCCCTGTCTGTGGTTTAGTGCAATCTCGGTTTGAAAAGGAAAGGAAACAGGAATGCAGAGTTAACACTGAATGTCTCTTTATAAGGGCCTGGAATCGAGGAGGGGTGACGATAATGGTGTCATTGATGTATTCAATAACCGAGCCATTTTGTCTGGATCAGTCCTTTGTGACGAGGAAGCGAAAGAGTGCATATGAACAACTGTTATTTAAGTCGTGATAATTAGAAAACAAGTGGCTACAATTAAGGATATAAAAAGGTACATTTGGCATTATAGTTGTTTAAAACCCACATACCGACATTGGGGTCCACCTTGGCTGCGTTCATGGTGTCCATGAGCTCCCCGAGACTCTTCTTGTCTCCATTCAACTTCCAGTTTCCACCGACGAAGAATTTCCTGCTCATGATTGCGGGTTGTTCTGTGTGTTTGCTGGAGATTTAAAGGGTACTGAAAGCCCACTGGGGTTTAACCTTCTCTGGGGGTAAAAAGCGAGTGTGAGAGAGGGGCTCAGAGTATTTATGAAGATGGAAAAGTTAACCCCTCCTCTCAGTCAGCTCCATTGGTTTATCACGGAACGCCCGTAAACGCGTCTTCCCATTTGAGGAAGGGGAAGAGCGATATGTCATGCTGCGTTCAAGTGCTGTGCGTAAAAACGTCCCCACACAAGGATCAACCTGTTACATCGGGGCCCTGAGTAAACATTTTATTCACAAGTCAGTGTAAATATTTGAAAGCTAAACCGCATATCAACAGATGGAAGAATGAACTCAAAATCGCCCCAAATACATGACGGACAAAAAGGCCCAGAAACTTTTCGCATTATTGGACTTATTTATGTTGCTTGAATCGGACCAAAAACATTTTATTTTGATTTGTTGTTTGCTGTATGTTGTGTTAAAAGTTACATTCTTGACTGTTACAATGAGCCTTGATGGTTTGTAAAAAAATAAAAAAACCATCGGGGCCCTTAGGTCAGAATAAGATGACCTAAAATGTACCTTGATAATATTCTGGTAGATTGTACCTTTTAAGTTTAGTTAGCAATTAAACAAATTGTACAATAAATCTTTAAAATAATAAGATGATTTATGCCAGTATTGCTAGATGTTTTCAATTGTCTTTTTAGATTCAAACGGTTTTATTTTCATTAAAGTTACAGCGTAGTCATTGTTAATACAAATCCTTAATCCTAGTGTAATATTCTATAAGCTTAAGGCATGAAAATAAATAAAGTGCAAGTCGAATAACGCAAGGGTGCAAGTAAAAGGCAGGAATGGGTAAATGGGTATACATGTATAATCACATTAGATAATAGAATAGAATCGGAGGATGAAACCCTCTTCAATGGTCACACATGCAGAGCACACAGCACACACAGTGAAATGTGTTCTCTGCTTTTAACCCATCCTAGTACCAGGAGTCTAGTACTAGGAGCAGTGGGCAGCTATTGTACAGCGCCCAGGGAGCAATGGGAGTGAGGGGTGTCCGGTGCCTTGCTCAAGGGCACCACGGTAGTAGTAGTTGTTTTTTGTGCTCTCACTGACCTCGAGCTGACATGGGTAGATTCTACTTAATAAGGACAAAAAGTGACTTTTGTTCATTAACATCCATTGATGTGATAATACAATTGTACTTAAACTGAAGGAAATTAATATGACAACATTTTGATACAAGTATAAGGTTCAAGGTTCAAGGCTTTTATTGGTCATACGTGGTGCATAGCTACAGTGTAGTTTATGATGATGAACATCTTAGGTCACAGGCTCCTCCAACAGTGCAACACAATAAAACAGATACAATAGTGCAAGTAAATAGTAATACAAAAGAAAAATAGTAAAAAAGTGAAATAGTGAAATAAGAGTCTATATATACAAGTGATTGGAATATGATATATTAGATAATAAATAATTTCTAAGTAGCAGCCAGATGAATGTTATGTATGTTGTTATATAAGCATAGCCGTGGGAACATGTTTCAAATGGGGGGTGCTGTGGGGATGACACCAGGGCTGGTTCTGACCAATTTGCTGCCCTAGGCAAGATTTTAACTGGCAATGAAAATCCTCTACAAAAGACCAATACACTACAAACAGAGAAACGTATTGACATGGTGGACAGCTTAAAAGGCTTCAAATGTATTTAGTATGGCATGACCATGTTTTAATTGGGGGGTGGACGTCACATCTTCTGGGGTCCGGGGGTATGCCCCCCGGGAAGATTTTTTTGAACATTTTAAAGTAAAATGCTTCAATCTGGTGCACTTTGAGCGCCCAATTACTAGAGACTGATCTAGGGGTACAACTCTAAACACCCATATGAAAAAGATCGGTTTGCATTTTATTAATCAAATAAGTATGTGAACATAACCAATAACCTGCCATAGCCAATAACAAATAAATGTAGGCTAACTTATTTTATTTTTGTGGTTCATTTATATCTTATTTGACCTAGTTAACATTTATTTATTTATGCATATTTTTAAATCTCTCCAGTTTTAAACAATATTTTTGGTTTACTGTCCTATAGTTCGGGCACCTAGTAAGGAGGCCACCTGGACGCCTCCCTAGGGAGGTGTTCCAGGCACGTCCAGCTGGGAAGAGACCGAGGGGTAGACCTAGGACCAGGTGGAGGGATTATATCTCTTCGCTGGCCTGGGAGCGGCTTGGGGTCCCCCAGTCAGAGCTGGTTGATGTGGCCAGGGAAAGGAAAGTTTGGGGCTCTCTGCTGGAACTGCTACCCCCGCGACCCGACCTCGGATAAGCGGGAGAAGATGGATGGATGGATGGATGGATGGATGGATGTCCTACAGTAGCCTATACATTGGAATGATTTCAAACCTGTTTTTATTTATCCTAATAATTATAAAGGTGTGCCTTGGAAATATTTGTTTACATAAATTGTTATCAAACCGTTTGAGACCCATTGAGATAACTTAGACTAAAGTGAACTATCTAAACCCTCAGAGCAGCGGCGCCGGATTCATTTCAGAAGTGGGGGGGCCAAAAAGTGCGTGTGTATGTGACATACTTGCCAACCCTCCCGAGTTTCGCGGGAGACTCCCGATTTCCTCCCGGTCCCGGGGTCATATTTATCCCGCATTTCTCCCGATTTCTGACTAAATCTGATTTGTGAGTCACGACCTGTTTCATTCTAACATAACGCTCCAAATGTTACTGTTTCCACTCGGACTTCAATACAGCTACACCATTGTTTGGTTTCCATGGTAACGCGTCTCTTTAGTAGCGCGCGCAACTGAAAGTCTGAGAGGGTGTTCAGCATGAGGAAGATAGTCACAGCAAACAGAACAAGAATGGACCACTCTACCCTCTGCTCACTCCTTTCCTGTAAATTAGACTATACAGGTCCAGCCCACACATATGACAGCGCAGTTGCTCCATCATTCCATCTCTCCTTTTTTCCTGCTCAATACGCTCTTGTTTGACAAGCTGAATGTTGACTGGTGGTTGACTGAAGTAAGCGCACTTTTTTTGAACACACTGTGAAAAGTTCCAGTTATTAACTCCGGTATTTACAAAGCTGTCATCTCCACATTTGGATTTGATGGATATCCATCGATCTGATTGATTATTATCGGAGCAAATGATCAAAGTAGTAACGGAGGGAAAATATTTTCGTTTGGATTACTGGTCTGGGGGAGCTCGCGAGTGTGTGTTGTGTGTATATACGTGTGTGTGTTTGTGTATTTTTGCCTTTGTGTGTATTGTGTTTGTTTCCCGGGGAAAACACTCACGAGAAACACCGGCTGTTGTTATGCCTGCTGTGACGTAAAGTTACTCCGTTCTCCGCTTGTAATTATGTCGTTACAAGCTTCAAAGTTGTATTTATCATCTGAATTTGCCGAAACAAGTTTAATATTCTAAAAGCCAAGACTTTATTTATTTGAAATCAGATGAAAACGAACTGTAACGGACCCTGCCGTGTTATCTATGATTACTATACGCCTTACATTCATAATTTCAGCGGAGGGAGGGGGAGCGGCGCTGTGGAAGAGCAGAGTGGCGAGTGAGAGCTGTCATCTTCCCTTTACAAGCTTCAAAAAATGCCTGTAGCTAATGAGATTGAATATAACAATAAAAAATAACAAACATATACACAGCTAGATCAGATGGCGTTCTTTTTAGATGCGACTTTAGAGTAGAGGGGAATTATTGAAACGGGATGTGTACAGTGTTCCGCGGCATCCGCTGCTGCGAGAATGTGGGGCAGGGCTGTAAAGTGGGGGGGCCAATGGCCCCCTGGCCCCCCTGCTTCCGGCGCCCTTGCCTCAGAGTCCTTTACCTCACTGAGCCTCTCAGTCTGACAGGAGAGAACTCTCCCTCCACATTATTGTAGAAACAGCTTCTTATATCCGTTAGCGCAGCAGAAGCTAACAATCCCCCGCCGGTACCGGTGCACCCCTCTCTCTCTCTCTCTCTCTCTCACTTTGGCTGTGAGCTGCGGGCGCCTGATAAGCCAACATCCCCCACTTTCATCACTTACAGCGCCCATCGTACAGGGCAAATGGAAAATGTAACCGGGGTGAAAAGGGTGTTATCTTTACTTAATTATGAATGTTGTTACATCAAGGCTGAAAATTCGTTTTTTTTAAATTATATTTGTATTTAATCTTGTTGAAGTGCAGATCCCCTGTCCTCCACCAGGGGGTACTGCAGCACCCTCAGCACCCCTACTTCCCACGGCCCTGTATATAAGTATAAGTTGTAAAAGTATGATTTCAGCTGTAATATCTGCAATACAAACCTTTTAAATTGCAATAACAGCAAAAACAGCAACATGTTCACGTTATTATCCACTAACAATGTGTTAAATATACAACAAATAGGATCAGTGGCTGAGAGGGAAAATCCGGGACTATTCACCGTTTGATTGGCTCAGAAAACGGAAGTCCCGCCCATTTCCCCCGCCTGGTTTAACGCTCTCTGATTGGAGGATCTTCTGCTCCGTTTTGCATACCCAGCATGCACTGCGGTAAAACATATATTTGTAACTTATCTACATGCGAATTGTTGGAAAGTTGAAGAGGACATTTTCATATTTCCATGTTTTACATTATGTGTGTTGTTTCTTTTTGTTTGTGTGTTACAAAGAGTGGATTAAACATGACACCCTAACAGAAGAGTGTGTTTTCAATGTACCCGTACTGACAGGCGACCGTTTGATCGGCAGGAATCTTTGCTCTTTAGATATTTGTCTAGCAGGTTTCTCGTAAAGAGAAGCCCCCACATGTTGTCAAAAATTAAACCAATCAGCCTGCATCATGGCGCGCCATTTGTTAGAATTATATAGAGTATTCTCAGCTAAATATACTCAATTCAGGGCTTGGAGAAGTACTCAGATCTTGTACTTAAGTAAAAGTAGAAGTATCAGTGTAGGAATACCTGCTACAAGTAAGACGTCCTGCATTCAAAATGTTACTCAAGTAAGCGTACACAAGTATTAGCATCAAAATATACTTAAAGTACAAATAGTAAACATTCTGCAGATTGACCCATTTCAGAATAATATATAGGATATGTTTTATAATTATTGAAGTGTTATCAAAACTGGTAAAGGTGCAGCTAGTTTTAATGAGAAATCTGTAAAGTAATTAAACATTGTGTTGTGTTACAGTGAGTGGTTACAACATCACACCATAACAGAAGGGTATAGATTTGTTGTCCCAGTACCGTCAGACGTCCATAGTAACAGCAGGAATCAAAGCTTTTTAGATATTTCTCTAGCAGGTTTCTCTTAAAGAGAAGCCCCCACATGTTGTAAAAGGAAATAACCAATCTATGAGTAAGGAATAACTTCACTAGATTATTATAGCCTGATTTAATTAAGCCTTGTACATGTAATGTTAGTTTAGTAGCACTGATGCAAAATATCTGTACAGTAAGTTGTATTTAATTGTAGGTTATTTTTTACAATTCTTTCAAAGGCTGTTAAATAGTCAACTTTAGCAAGCTTAAACAGATCACAAAAGAATACCATGAAAAATACTTTAATTTAAAGGAACATATCACAGTTCAATGTTTTTTTCGGATAGATTATCATTTAAAAAAAGTTGAACATGTTAACTGAACTTCTTTTTTGGATATAAACCATTTTCAGACAAAAGAGAAACCCCCACATACTGTCAAAAATAAAACGACTCAATCTGCAGCATGGACTTTATTATTTTAGAATAACATGAACTGCAGAAGTATTATTAGCTAAATATACTAAAAGCAGAGGTGGGAGAAGTATTTTGTACTTGAGTAAAAGTAGAATTACCAAAGTGTAGGAATACTCTGTTACAAGTAAAAGTCCTGTATTAAAAATGTACTTAAAGTATCAAAAGTGAAAGTAGTCATTGTGCAGATTGGTCCATTTCAGAATAATATATATGATATGTTTTATAATGATTGATCATTAAAGTGTTCTCAAAGCTGGTAAAGGTGCAGCTAGTTTGAATGACTTTGTATACTGCAGGGTAGCTTGTGGATTTACTCCAGGTGGAACTAAAGTCTGATTTAAGACTTGATCATATTTCACATCATTCATCCAGATCTATAAAGTAACTAAAGGTATTAAATAAATGTAGTGGAGTAAAAGTACACGATGTACCTCTGAATTGTAGTGGAGTAGTAGTACAAAGTAGCAGAATATGGAAATACTCAAGTTTCAGTGGGAGACATCGTGTGTCAGTGGTACAACTTTATCAAAATAAAGAAATATTTGCACATGGAAGTTTTTGTATTCTTCTAATTCCCTTTCTGTTTTTAACTGTTGAGGAGTTTGAAGAATATACATACAGCACATTTTATGATTTTGTGTTGTTTGTTGTATTACAGTGAGTGGTTACAACATCACACCATAACAAGAAGGTGTAGATTTGTTGTACCACTACAGTCAGACGTCACTGTACCAGTAGGAATTTAAAGCTCTTTAGATATTTCTCTAGCAGGTTTCTCTTAAAGAGAAGCCCCCACATGTTGTTAAAGGAAATAACCACCATACAAATATGGATGAATTTAACCAGATTAAGATAACCTGATTTAAGCCTAGTATACGTAATACTCATTTAGTAACACTGATTCAAAATATCTGTAAGTAGTGTTTTACTGTAGGTTATTTTTATCATTCTTTCAAAGGCTGTTAAAAAGTCAACTTTAGCAAGCTTAAACATAACACAATAGAATACCAAGACAAAGCCTTTCATTCAAAGGAATATATCACAGTTAAATATTTTTGGATAGATTAACATTTAAAAAAAAGTTTAACATGGTAACTGTCTTTTTTTGATGTAAACCATCTCAGTTTTAAGACTTTTGGAAGTGTATTGTAAATGTTTACATGTAGTTTGGCCTTACTGCTAATCAATAATGGGGAGGGCAAATAGACTTTAGCAATTTGAAAGGCTATGTTCTTTCCTTGCCTGGTGTTTACTATAAGCAAATTAAACCCAAATTACGTAATTAAGAGCCAATTATGAATTTGCCATCCCATGGGGTTTTAAAACATGCATTTAACAGTTTTACATGGATCTTTTATTGGTGTTGTTCCTGCATGTCTACACAAGAGGGCACACTCAGACTTATTATGTCACTTGTGTGTCTAATCGGGGGTTAATCTTCACACACTTTTCATGCACTAGTTAACAGTTTTGCTACATTAGAGCTGTGCTGCTACACATAGCCGACCTGTCAGCCCATAAATCTAATCTAAAGCTGTTAAAACAATAAAAGAGTGGTATAGATAGACCGGAGGGGAGGAGAAGTAGGAGGAGAATCCCACAGTGTAACTTTGAAGCAGGTTGAAGGGCCTTTAAAGAGCGTGTGTTTGTGTGGATGTCTGCCGTGAGTCAGTAGAGTTCACTGAACCGTCGCGAAGAGACGTTTCCGCCCACAAGAAAGATGGCGGCTCCCTTGCTGGCGAATCTTTCGGAGTCCTTAGGTTCCCCGGAGCCAGCAGTTCGACTAATGTTATCTATTTTAATCGGTGAGTGTGGCCTCACGAATCACTTACGGGTTGTTGCGGTGTAGCTAGCCGGAATGGCATCCATCAGCGGGAAGGTTTAAGTGCTCTGTGTGACTGTTACACTCACTGCTAACATAACGCTCAGCCAGGTACTCACTGACACATAGCTACAAATCAGTTGGTCTGTGTTAGCTGGATAAATATTGAGTGTCCTTAAAAAAAACCTGAGCTAAAAAGCATATCTCTAGTTAGCCTTTACAAAAAAAGGCTCACTAACTAAACGTTAACTCATTCAAGACATCATCACCAAAGGCTAACTTGTTACTGACATGATAGTGGTGTTTGCTAGTTTCGTGTAAAATATGTTTTTTAAATGTCTTTAATGTTGAACTAGCAACCAAACAGTTGTGTTGGACTACTACTGTTTAAGCTAGGTAGATAAATATCCCGAGAAACGAAATGTATCTATAGTTAGCCTTTACATACATAGCACACTAACTAAACTGATACAAAACATCATCACCAACGGCTAACTTATAACTGGCATGAAAGTGGTGTTTGCTAGTTTCGTAATATGTTGTTTAATTTCCTTATTGATGCAATAGCAACCAAGCCAGTTGTGTTGGACTACTACTGTGTACGCTAGGTACATAAATATCCCGAGAAACTAAATATATCTCGTGTTAGCCTTAAAATAAACACCACACCAACTCAACGTTAACTCATTCCAAACAGTAATACCAACGGCTACCTTGTAACTGATATGATAGTGGTGTTTGCTAGTTTCGTGTAAAATATTTAGTTTCAATACCTTATTGTTGAACTAGCAACCGAACCAGTTGTGCTGGACTACTACTGTGTTAGCTAGCTAAATAAATATCCCGAGAAACCAAATATATAGTTAGCCTTTACAAACATAGCACACTAACTAAACTGATTCTAACGGCTAACTTATAACTGACATGAAAGTGGTGTTTGCTAGTTTCCTGTGTAATATGTTGTTGAATTTCCTTATTGTTGAATTAGCTAAAAGTTGTGTTGGACTGCTGCTTTGTTAGCTAATTAACTATTGTATCCTGAGAAATTGAATGTATATCTCCAGTAACCCTTTAAATAAATCGTACACTTATTACATGTTAAATCATTCAAAAAGATACTACCAACTTGCCACTGTCATGATAGTTGTGTGTGTGAAATATTGTACTAAGCTTGCCAATTGTTGAACTAGCTTACAGACTTTACACAATATCAACCTAGCTGGACAGTTTTCAGAAGATTCAGAAAACCAAAGTAACATTGTTTGTGTGCTGTGGGTTTTGCATAATTGATCGAGACTGGTCTTGGTGAAAATAATAGTCCCAATGTTGTTGGGGGAGGGAATTGCTTGTCAAGGAGAATGAGCTCAGGCTGCCAAAATGTGCCCCCCTACCCTCCATTTTTCCAATCAGTTGAGTAGAGGGGAGACCGTTGTGAGGGGGTTAAAAGGTTGGAGCGAGCCTTTTCATAAATGTAGTATCTGCAGTTTCATTATAGCATGTGTTGCAGTACTTTTAAATGAAAGGGTGTAACAGAGGTCTGGATGGGGACAGGGTGTCCTCCATGCTGTCCTCTCTGAACTTTGCTCTGACACATGGACACGTCTATTTCTCTCTGTTGCCTCATACCGACAATACACTGCACATGGCCTTGCAGATCAGACTTTGGTTGGTTAATGCCTGAAAGAAACTTAAGTCAGCCTGTTGCATGATCCTTGTCCCTGTGTTGCTCAATGTGGCTTGCATAATATTGCTGTCATAGTGCTAATTGTCGTGCATGAAATAACAGAAGGTATTGTCTTCTAAACATAGGCGGATGTAAACCAACTACTTTGCAAGAGCTGATGTATACTAATGCACTGTGATGTTAGAAATACTTTGCATACATGGTTCAGATAAATAATTCCCTACAGCAGCTCCACACTTGACATATTTGACTGCGTACATTTCATCAAGATGTTCTTAATTTCTTTAGTTTCTATAAATCCCATATAAACAGACACGCCTTTCAATCATTTCTTTGTCTTCCCTACGACTTTTTTTAAGTGTAGAAACTATGGTTTAATTATTTTAAAAGGTGACATTGTTATCGTTTTTTCTTAATATTTTTACTGCAATCGTTCTATTTGAAAGTTTACTTTGACTCCAGGTCACTGCAAACTAACATTCAAATAGGAACCACTTGGTCTAGATATAAATACACAAGTATTAATATGCACCAGTGTGTGTATATGGCAGCACTGTGGTTCATGTGCGGTTGACTTAAAATAAACCTGTGCCCCCTGCTCTTCATCGTCATTAAGGATCATGTGCAACGGTGTGTTTGGACCACAATCTAGGTCAAAGAGGAATACATTAGCCTTTAACCGCACCAACACTAAATTGTTGCTTTTAGTCGCTTCATTGGATTTGTTGACAATTAGAAACAATTAAAGAAAATTGCCCTCTTTTTAAAAGTAACCCAATTGAGGCAGATGGAAATGTGTTGCTTCAATGCTACTTACATTAAGAACTACTTAAATGAAGCACATTTCAATATGAAACTGTATATGAGCTGGTGCAATGTCTTGTATTTTCAAGGTCTGTTGCACTTATTGTACGTCTCTTTGGATAAAAGCATCAGCTAATGAAAGGAAATGTAATATTCTCACAAATTGTAACTATTTGCTAACCCCAGGGAGGAAAATGGGTGTAGGGACTTTTTCATCCCATCCAAAGAAAAAGAGGCATTTCAGATTGTGTGCTTGTTGGCCCCTCAATTAACACCTTAAAGGGGACCTATCATGCAAAATGCACTTTGATGTCTTTTATACATAAATATGTGTCCCCGGTGCGTCGGGGAACTCACGCAGCGTCAGAAAATAAAACACGCACACACACACAAATGGTACTAATATGCTGCTGAGTATGTGCCATGTGTTTTTTTTTCCACAAGGTCAGTGTTGTTGATATACAATGGCTCTCTTAGCAGATATTAAGCTGTGTTTAACCTTTGTTCTCTCTCTCCTGTAGGGTATCCCTGTGCTCTGGTGTACCGGAAGTATTTGTTCTACCAGACAGCCACCGTTATAAACTTGTTCCACGCGATATCTGGACTGGCTCTAGCTGCATTCAACTTTGGTGAGATGAAGAGGAAGCCTCGGTTTTAAAGATTTTGTTGTCAAGCTCCTATTCTTTGAGGTGGTTAAGATTTTTTGGGGTCTTCGTTAAAACTACACTTTTTATTTTCTTGTAAACACACCAGAAGTCATGTTTAAATACATTTCAAAGTAACAAGAAACCCGTGTCCTTGAACCTTAGCAAATGTCTTGTGTTCAACCAGGACCCAATTTCCCTATGTTTTTGCTTTCAACTGACAAAAAGGAACAACAATCTTCAAAATTGGCCAATTATTGAGCAAGATGCACCTACTAAATTAGCTGCAACGTCATCCTTTAGGGCAATTACGCACCCTCAATGTACGTCATAATGTTTTTAGAAATGTATGATAACAAATTTGTGCCCGTCACTGGCAAAATCAAGCTCTTTTATTGAACATACAGTGCTGTATTGCCCGATGTGATGCTCCAAAAACTCCACAGGTTACATATAATGTGACAGAGGAAAGACTGAACTTGAACAGAAAGCACTCTTGCCTTTTTAAGTTTAAAACCTAATTGTTTAAGATGTCTTCATATGTAAAATATTGTTTGGTCAGCTTTCAAATTGCTTGTCCAACAGTTCGAACCCCAAAGATTTCAAATTTAAACTGGCACTGAAAAATTCACGAGTAAAGCCGCAGCAAATTATTCATCAACCTTTCTTATAATTGATAAAGGCCAAACATTAGCTCGACCCAGCGTCTAAAATGTGTAATATTTGATGCTTTCACATGTCACTAATAAAAAAACTAATTATTGTTGAGTTTTGGTCAATCGTTATATTTCTAAATTACCTAAGTGAAATTTAAAGGTAGGAAGTGCTTCTCCAGATAAGATAAAAAGATAAATGAATGAAGCGTCTTCAGAGCTAAGACTAGCATGCCATAGTAAAACATAAACTGCTAACATCCATCTTTCTTTATTCTGTTTTGTGGCTGCACTTGGATGTAACAGCAGGTGTGTTGCTTTATATTTCTCCTCATGGAATACTTTTCCCTTCCAACACTCTTGGAAAAGGAAGTGTGTTTGCTGGATTTGCCGTGTTGGTCTTTTTCCATCAGTGCCAGTATTGAAGTGTGGAGGGAAAACATGCCGTTGTCATGTCCAGTCCTACAGGTCACATGTGACTGCACTCACCATCCCCCCCCCTCTGCCCTCTTTTTTTCCCAGGCCCTCAGATCTATCACTCTGCAGTATGCGTCCTCGTCCAGTTCCTGATGATGAGGCTCATGGGGAGGACGATAACAACTGTCCTGAGCAGCTTTACCTTTCAAATGGTGAGACGTCCCCCTGTGTCTTTTTATTTCCTCTCCCCTTTTTATCTAATTCATCCAGGCTTACTTTTTTATAGCGTTATCTCCCTTTGGTCCCCTGTCAGACTGTTACTGCAGTGGCTCTGGTGTTTGTCTGCACAGTCTGATATCAGCATTCTGCAATTTCCTTTAACTGCCCTGTTAATGCCTACACACTGTTTTCCACCTGTACTATAATGGCGCATTTCCATTACAGCGCGGTTTAAGCGTGCCGTGCCGTGCCCGTTTTTGGTTGCGTTTCCACTAGGCGTAGTTCCGGCTAACGGGTAATTTTTCACAGTTTTCTGGCTCTCCAAAATCGAGGTTCTTTCCGGGCCAACAACCTTGCCAGTAAAAACCATGAATTAATGCTTTGACAAGTCTGCAGACAGACGGCAGGTGAAAGACCTTTTAAAATGTGTGTTTTCTGAATGGAGATCGGCTAAGCTAACGCAGTATATGCTCCGACCGTCCACACTCACAACAACGGCCTACAGACATAAATAAACCAGCGACTGTATTCGCCATGACACAGACAGTCTGTGGTTTGTACTTGTTTAACTTTTGTCTAGTTTCTGAACAGATATGAGGAGCTGTGAGCTCTGAGGGCTAACAGCTGATGTTGGTTTTGTGGTTCGCATTGAAGATGATGTCACGGCTCCGCCTACACTGTGTTACTATAGTTACTGCCCCAGTTCCTAAACTGTAATGGAAACGCAGCATAAAGTGAGCCTGGCCTACCAAGGCCTAACTATACCGTACTAAGCCGTGCGAGGCCCTGCAGTGGAAATGCGCCATAAGTGCCACCTATAGAGTGGTGCATTGATGACGTACTTTAGTAGGCCGATCAGGACGTTAGCATCGCAAAGAGTCCTTCCACAAAAAGCAAGGGTATTTTTTATTGGATAGGGTTAGGTATTGTACTGTATTGCAGAAAATAAGAACAGTGACAAACACACGTTTTTAATATCTACATGTATTGTTCAGCAGGATAGTGTAAAATATGCACTCGCCAGAAGTAAGAGCTAACGTTAAGCTATAAAGTAAATACATCCTGTTCACATGGCTGGCTAATGATCAGCATGATGATGTTTAGTAGATAAGTTAGTCACTTGTTGGCAACCGCCATTTTTATGACACATAGAAGCTTTGGATATTAACAAGTGGAGTATTAACTGACTTATTTTATGACGGAAAACAAAGCGTTAAAATCTCTTCAGCTTGTTTAACCACAGACTTTATTTCAGCCCTCTAACCACAAACAAACCGTTGACTTTGAGACGAGAGAACCAGAAGTGGCACAATGCTGACTCTTTACCAGGCTTTAGGACTCATCCCAGTCCACTCTATAACCAATAACCTCATGATGTAGTCACATCCTTCCTTGGGGATTGCTGGTTCCGGTGTTTTTGCATGCTTTTGCATTTATTGCTCAACCCTTTTATAGGAGCATGATAATGGAAACCACATTGTTTTACACAGAATGTGCACAGTTCAGATTTCCTTTGTATTCAGCACCACACTTCCTGTGATTGGTTTTAGTGAATTTCCCCTTTCTGTTCTTTCTTGTGGCAACAACACTTATGTGCAGTACGTTCCTAGCTTATGCTATTACTAATGGCTGCTACTTCTTAGGTGCTGTTTACACGAGAACGAAACAGGTTGTATCCGCTACTTTTCTCTATGTACTACAGCGTCTCCAGCGGTCGAGCGGTCTCGTGTGAAGGGACACATTTATTGAGCCGTATTTTTTGATATCGAATTCGGTTTGTTTGCGTTTGCGTTCCCGTGTAAATGGGGTCTTAGGTAGTCCATTCCAACCAGCATCTGTATGTTATTATGTAAATATATAATTTAATTTTGCTTATCACTGCAATCTACCCACTACCACACAGTATTCTACAATGTTACACTTATTTTATTTGATAAATACTGCCTTCTAGTTTTATGTGCATGCCTTTTTTTTATCTAATAGTGTTCTTTTTTTCCCCGTCTCTATCTATACTGCTGTAACATTGTACATTTCCCCTCTGTGGGACGGATAAAGGAATTCTGATTCTGATGTAGAACTCTGATAAACATCTGCTTTGTCATTTCATCCTCTCTCCTCCTGCAGGTGTACCTGCTGGCAGGGTATTACTACACAGCGACAGAGGAGTATGACATCAAGTGGACCATGCCTCATTGTGTCCTCACACTCAAACTTGTTGGTGAGTTGACTCTCTTTGCTCTCCTTACAGATGGTTTCCCATTTCATATCTTCCTGTTGCCATTGTTGTTATCTCCCCCTGTTCTCCAGTGAGTGATTAACACACTGATGAACTGCTGACATGGCCTTTGCATGCTTTAACAGTGTTCATCAAAATGATAATGACATCAAGCACTAGTCACCTAACATAGTTTCTGACACCAGATGCATTTTCTGATTACAGGTTTGTCATTTGATTACTATGACGGCGGGAAGGAACCAGTGAGTTTGTTGATCTCTTTGCTTTTGCCTGCTTCCTCGTTCCTCGTTCATGTGGTCTGTCTTGGAATGTCCTTCGTTTGATTTTTGTTTTTGTCTGTTAGTTCCTGTAATTGTCATTTATTTGTGTCATTCTGTCGTGTGGAAGAAAAGGCAGATGAATTGTTGAAGGATATGATTGTTTTCACCAAAAACAAGCAGACGATCACGATGTGAAAACATACAGAATTATTCAAAATTGCAAAATGGGCTAGTTCATTATTACATTTACAGAAAGCACAATATTTATTAAATGGTAAGACCTGTTAAAACCACATTTTTAAGTATTGTGGAGCTGCAGTAATATCCCAGCCTAAAAATTGTATTTCAAAGACTTAATCAGGGTGTCCGCGGGGTCTTAAAAAGTATTAAAAGTTGATAAAAGCGAAAATGAAGGCTATTAAAAAGTATTAAACGGCATTTTCCAAGGTATTACATTTTTTAGCTTGTTTTCAATAAGTATATCAATTGTCCAAAGAGGTTGTATTCTACAGTCTGCCTGAATGTAATCATTGCGTAGGTGTGTAGTGTGATTCTGTGTAGTTTATTTATGGCATCCCGTTGGATTTGACGTCATCTGAACAGGACATCGCACGCTCACTGCTTGATAGCGCGCGAAGGTCCGTTTACGCTGGTTGTTAAACAACATCGTTATGGGGAAATGCAAGTTTGCGTCCAAATGGTTGGAAGATAAGGAGGAAGGACAATCAATACTGTATATAGTAAATGTGAGGTAAAGTGTGTCGCCAATGTAACTGGTTAAAACTCAAAGTGGCGATGAGGTCTTAAAATGTATGGAAAGGGTCTTAAAAAAGGTCTTAAAAGGTGTTACATTTGACTTCAGGATTCCTGCATATACCCTGTTAATCAAAAAATCTAAATGTTCAGCTCAAAACTCAAAGATATCCTTTTCCTATCATGTAAAAAAATATTCAAATATTCAAAATGGAGAGGCTGAAATTAGACCATAGTGACAGAAACCTTAAAGCATGACTACCACCAACCCAGTGGTAACAAAGGTGGATAACTGCAACATAACAAAGGGGCTTTGTGCCTGTGAGGAGCTGCTCTGACCCCTCGGCCTTCCCTCCTTTATACGTAGCCGCAGTCAGACGCGCTCTATTTGCCTACTAAAGGCTCTGTGGAGAAAAGACAAGACGCTAGAGTAGAGAGGGAGAAACGGGACACAATAAAGGGGAGAGAAATATCAGCAGAGGGTGCGTGATGATGAGGGAGAAATGGTGTGGTATATGTAATTTATGGGCCTCCTTTGTGGAATTATATAAAAACCAATATCCTCCTTATTTTTCTTCTTATCCTAGAATCGTTCTTATTTTTTCTTTTTAATCCAAATCACTCCTGGGGTATTTTTTCTGAGTTTAATTAACATTGTATTAGTAGTTGAGAGTACTTTTACCAGGATAAGTTGAAAACATTTTGTATTCAGTCGACAATTCGTTTGACTACTGCAAGGAAACACAAGTTTTACATTTGAGGAACACTAATAAAGCAAGAATATCATTCTGTCAAACTTAGATTCATATATATGTTGGATTATTTCTAATTATTGCATTATTTAAAAGGTAGGGTAGGTAAGAATGGAGAAACCAGCTCGAGTGCGCTAGAATTTGAAAGTACACAACCGAAAAAAATCTGCCCCTTCCTTCAGACTTCCTTACAGAGCCCCTCCCCCAACACACGAACGCGCACATGACCAATGAGGGCACGAGATAAGTTTGTGCACGAGATGGAAGGCTGACAGGCAGGTAGGCCATCCAGTTATTTTAGCCGGGCCGGCTCAGATGATTGGTCGTGCTTTTTACAGCACCACGGCTTCCACAGAGGAAATGTATTTATTGTCAAAGCATTTAATGTATTCATTGCTATCGGGATGTTAAGGGCATTCCATGGAATATAACAAGTGTTTCTGAAGTGAATTACCTACCCCACCTTTAACATGTGGGAAATACTTTAGGTCTACTGATCCCAAGCCTATTAAAAACTACTCTTAAAAGGAAGTAAGAAAACTATAAAGGACATTTGAGAGGATGTTGCTGCATGTGTTCTGCAGGGCCTCGCACGGTATAGTTAGGCCTTGGTAGGCCAGGCTCACTTTATGCTGCGTTTCCGTTACAGTTTAGGAACTGGGGTAGTAACTATAGTAACGCAGTGTAGGCGGAGCCGTGACGTCATCTTCAATGCGAACCACAAAACCAACATCAGCTGTTGGCACTCAGAGCTTACAGCTCCTCATATCTGTTCAGAAACTAGACAAAAGTTAAACAAATACAAACCACAGACTGTCTGTGTCATGGCGAATACAGTCGCTGGTTTATTTATGTCTGTAGGCCGTTGTTGTGAGTGTGGACGGTCGGAGCATATACTGCGTTAGCTTAGCCGATCTCCATTCAGAAAACACGCATTTTAAAAGGTTTTCCGCCTGCCGTCTGTCTGCAGACTTGTCAAAGCATTAATTCATGGTTTTTACTAACCGGTATCAGTATGTTGTTACTTCGGCATCATTTTGAAACGTGTATTACAATTAAATCACGGTAAAATATGTTCATTTTGTTGTAGTTGCCAGCGATTCTCTCACTAGTTTAGCATACTCAGCCCGGTTGTTGGCCCGGAAAGAACCTCTATTTTGGAGAGCCAGAAAATTGTGAAAAAGTACCCGCTAGCCGGAACTGCCCCTAGTGGAAACGCAACCAAAAACGGACCGGGCACGGCACGGCACGCTTAAACCGCGCTCCGCGCTGTAGTGGAAATGCGCCATTAGATGACACATTTTTACTGAAACTCAATTGATTTAAACCACATACAGGAAGTGTGATAATACACTGGATTACTCCAAATTCCTTTATCACATTGATGCAATATTAATCACAATGACACAACCCAAAGAGATAGCTACTACAGTGTAGAGGGAATCATCATATCATTCCCTGGCCTCCCTTTTTCAGTTTCACCCTAATTTCCTTTCAAAAACTGTCTTTTGAGCAGCTCTTCCCTTTTCCTGTTCTTTCACTCGTCTTCAGTGAGCTTGGTTCCTCTCTCGTGTGTCTCTGACAGCTTTTATTTTCCCCTTCTGTTGCTTTATTTGATTTTTATTCTAATGAGTGTTTACGCTGTGCTTATTCATTCTGTTGTATCTGTGTCAAAATGTACACATCTGCTCCCATTTGGTTAATATTATCAATGTAAAGTACACAGTGTACAGCCTGCCAGTTAATAAGTATTCAGTGCTGCGATATTGAGTTTGTGGTCAGTCAATATTGTTTCTAAAGTCATCCTTTTGTAACTAGATATTTCCTGTATCAACATTCAAGGCTTTTATTGTCATGTGTACATAGCTACAGTGTAGACATATCAATGAAAATCTTAGGTCAAAGGCTACTCCAACAGGGCAACACAATAAAACAGATAAAATAGTGCAAGTAAATACAAATAAAATAGAATATAAATAGTGAAAGGAGAGTGCCTATATACAAGTAATTGGAATATGATATATTAGATAGATAATTTGTAAGTTGCAAACCGAAGAATGTTATGGATGTTCTTTCAAAAGTTCAGGTGTTTAACAGTCTGATGGCCTGTGGGATGAAACTGTCCCTGAGTCTTCTAACATGCTGTTAAAAGGACTTATCGGCCCTTCTCTGCTCCCTTCTTCTCCTCTCTTCATCCTTCCTTCTGCCCTCTTTAATATATGTCTTCTCATGTCCTAAACCTCCAGTCCCAGCTGAGTGCAGAGCAGAAGAAGGCCGCCCTCCCCTCGGTGCCCTCCCTGCTCGAGGTGTGCGGCTTCTCCTATTTCTACGGAGGCTTCCTGGTGGGGCCCCAGTTCACGCTGCGCAGCTACCAGAAGCTGGTGGCCGGGGAGCTCACAGACAGCCCCGGAAAGCCTCCCAACAGGTACAAGAGGGAGACAATCACCAGTGATGAAAAGTCCTATCTGTACAATAAACCAACTGTGCAGTGTCAGATCCCTGCAGTTTGCAATATCCACCGCTAATCTCCCATCGTCATCTCGTCCGTCTTTCTCCTCCAGCGTTACACCGGCTATGAAGAGGTTTGCTCTGGGTTTTCTCTGCCTGACGATATATACAATATTTAGTCCCTATTACCCAGACAGCTACTTCTTAACAGATGAGTATGAGGTGAGAACGACAATATTTAAAAACATAAATCATTCAATAACCTTGCACATGCTGAATATGCACATCTCTTTACCTCATTGCCATACAAAAGAAACACAGGAAAAACATGGAAAGCTTTTAACACTCTAGTTGTAGTAGTTTGGTTTTCTAAAATATGCATTATGTTGTGTATTCTATAGATATTTTATAAATATATATATACCTCTTTGGTCTTCTGTTGATGTGTATATTTAAAGGTCCCATGTCATGGCCATTTCTACTGATCATAATTCCATTGTTGAGGTATACCAAAATAGATTTACATTGTGCAATTTTCCAAACTCAGATTGGTTTCTCACACAGCATCTCTGTATAGTATGTGTATTCACTCTCTGTCCTAAATGGCTTGTTGGAGCTCCTGCCCCCCCCCCCCTCCCTGTGAGCCCAGTGGCTGTTTGCGAGACAGCGAGACACAGCGAAACCCAGCCCGAAACACACACACACCCGCAGCCTGGCTGGAAGTTTGTGTGTGTGCCCAGGCTGAGTTCCGCGGTGTGTCGCTGTCTCGCCGACCCCACACCAGTGAGCCAGCTCACAGTGTCCCGCTCCTCGCAGCAGCGAGCCTCGCAACGTCTCGCCGAGTGTGTGTTTGTGTGTGTGAGGAAGTCCGCGGATTGGTCCAAAAGTAACGGATCCGCGGACGTAACCATTTGGACCAATCTGCGGAGCCGTTACGTTACGTTACGTCACTATACCCGAAATACGTCACTGTACCCAGGAAGTAAACAATGGAAAAAGAGAAATCTAGCATAGACAGGTATTTTCTGTGTTAGAGTTTTACTCGCAACAGGGTGAACTTTGAGGGTTTTTGACTCTGCAGACCGTTTACATGCAGGAAAAGCTACATAACACACAAGGTGACGGGTAATAACCAGAAAAGCATGACATGGGACCTTTAAAGTGTATTTGCTGCTCCTAGGCCATGCCTGGTTAACGTGCTACTTTACCTAGAAACTATTTTCCAATGTTAGATATTGATAATGTTCATCTATTTATTTTTTTTGTTTGTCTAAAATATGAAACGTTATGTTTTCCACAGGCTCAGCCCTTTTGGTATCGCTGTGTGTTTGTTCTGATTTGGGCAAAAGTCATCTTGTATAAATATGTCAGCTGTTGGGTTATAGCGGTAAGTAACCTCTTGATTCGCATGAAATGAATTTGAAAAAAGCGGCCACTGATTTGTTTGCTAGAATAACTTGTATAAAGCTGTAGCTACAGACAGCAGCTGATTTTAATAATGGAGAGCATTAAGAGTAAAACACCACCCTTGACATACCTTTGCACACATAATTAGATCCTTTTATTGTCACACCCTGATCAGCCCATGTGAAACCCAGTTTATCAGGTTCTCGTGGTTTATGGTGCGATCTGGTGAGATGAAAATGTTTTGTTGCAGGAGGGTGTATGTATATTATCGGGAATAGGCTACAACGGTGTGGTGGATGGTGAGCACAGATGGGACGCCTGTGCCAACATGAAGGTGTGGGTCTTTGAAACCGCGCCTCTCTTTGGAGGAACCATCTCTTCCTTCAACATCAACACAAACGCCTGGGTGGCCAGGTCAGTGCCGAGCCCGGAGAAATCTGTTAAGGCGCTATCTCACTTTGTGTTTAAACCGTGATTGTAGAAGTTAAATATTGACTTAGATGATGGCAGTAAAGTAGAGGGGTATTATAGTTCACTCCAATCTGCATATGTGGCAGTGCTTCACAGTAAAAGCCTGGCATCACATGCTGCTGCAGCCTCTCTTCATAGTTTGTTTTAACACCAGAGGAGTCATCACAGGGAGGGGAGACACATCTGAGGAGGGGGTTAAAAGTTTGATATCAAGCAGGAGCCTCGTGCATAAACCATTTTAAACATACGACCACAGTGAGCAAAGCAATTTATTGAACATACAGTTTATTGCATGATCCATTTCAGTTGCATTAGACGCGTAACGCACACCATGAGACGCAGAGAGCTGGGAGAGGAGGGGCATCGTTCTGTAGTGGAGATCCACTCCTCTCAGCAAGCAGAGCTGGACCAAATGGCTTTTATAATGGGATTTTCTGTTCTACGTCATTACCCTAAAAGACAGAGAATAGATTTTGTTATTTTGGTTAGATAAATAGACTTTATTGTGCTGCTGGACTGTTTTATTAATACAGGTGGCTGCTTGTCTGTTTTAGATCTTAATACATTTTGACTTCTGAGCTTAACAACACTCTGGAGTTATAGAAAATCACAAAAATCGAAAGCAACCCTGCGTAGAATAAGATCCAGATCCCTGCAAAGAGTAAAATGCTAATATCAGTTTAGCCTAGTGTTTTTCTGCTTTTTGGAGTTTTCTCTTTTTGGGGTCTGCAAAGGCCAAAATCCCCCCCCCCCCCCTCCTACCTGAAACGCCTCTATTTTGACTCCTTTGTTTACTTCTGTAACATAGTGACATCTCTATTTAACACTCGCGTTCCTATTGGCTAGCGCTCCAAGATATTGTCCGTGATAGGCTAAGGGGTGGGACATCTCTAAGCGGTTGACCAATCACAACAGAGCCGGCCAGCTAACCATTCAGAGCAGACTGGGCTCTGGTTTCAGACAGAGGGTGAAAAGAGGTGCTGCAGCACAGGCAGTATGAGACCAATAAAGAGTAACAATGAGCATACTAGCGCCGCTTTACACAGAATAAATGAAACATGCTGAAAAAATGTTTAAAAAATTAAACTATTCAGTACAGCCCCTCTATCAGAACATTATACGGTGAATCTTGTTGATAAAGAGCCTTCATGACCTTGGCAGATAAAATACAGACATGACAAAATGCTCATTGTTTGACCTACAAAGAGAAGTCTATTTATAGTCACATGTGCGCAACTTCTTAAGCAGTTTAATGTAAAATGGGTTAAGTTTTGTATTAAACCTCCTTCCTCTGAAATGGAATTTAAAGAACGTGCATGACTTCTGTAAGGCTTTCAAATTCATCCAGCATACAGTTGGGAAGAAGCCAGTGCGAATCAGAGGCATGACTAATTAGTACGAGGAGAGGAGGACAAAGTCTGATAGGGAGAAGCTCCTCGAGGGGTCAGTGTGCTTCAAACAAGCTACTTTCAATTAAGTGCTGTTTGAAACACCTTTTTTATAGCTGTTCCAAATGGCTTCAGAAAAGTCAGCTGTTATAGAGACGGGCATCAAAGACAAAGTGTCCCTTACACCAGAAGTTCAAAAAATGATCCCCCCATTAAGGACATCAGAAAGGTTATGTCTTATGTTGTTTAATATCAGACGAGCACTTTGTTCCACGCATACTGAAGCAAAGATGTCAGCCGCAGTGCTTCATGTACTTTGTCTGACACGCTCCTCACAACTGCAGCGTGCCCCAGTGTATGAGAAACACACACACAGTTTCCAAAGCTTTCTGTGTGTAAAAAGACCCTTTAATGTTGGCAAGCATTGAATAGATGAGTACCCTTGAAGATGATGGGATGTAAAGTTGCTGAAATGTTTTAATATAACCTCAGTTGCTATGCAACCACAACTTTCAGGTGAGTGAGTGCTTAAAATGTGGGCAGTGATGCACTAAGCTTTCTGACTGCCCTCATCTGGATTTTCAGTCAGAGAAACAAACCATAACTCTTTCCTCTTTTCTTTTTTTAGACATGTCTTCAAGAGGTTGAAGTTCCTGGGCAATAAGACCCTGTCTCATGTGACCACGCTCCTCTTTCTCACTGTTTGGCATGGTCTTCACTCCGGATACATCCTGTGCTTCTCCATGGAGTTCTTCATCATCACCGTAGAGAGACAGGTACACATACTGAGCAGATGCAGGGATATCCTAAAGATTGTTTTTCTACTAGGTTGTGGATTTGTTGTTTACCTTGTTTCAATAAAACTATAATTGTTTGCAAACCGATTCTTTACTAGAGACAGTCTCTTGTTATTAGATAGCGTAAACAAAACGGATGAAATGCTTTTCACTGCTGAACAACATGTGATTCAATATTGACTTCTGTCACAATTTGGCATCAGTTTATTATATAACTGCTGTTTTATTGTATTACTGTGTGTGTCTCTCTCTCTCTCTCTCTCTCTCTCTCTCTCTCTCTCTCTCTCTCTCTCTCTCTCTCTCTCTCTCTCTCTCTCTCTCTCTCTCTCTCTCTCTCTCTCTCTCTCTCTCTCTCTCTCTCTCTCTCTCTCTCAGGCCCTGGCGCTAGTGAAGGACAGTCCCTTGCTGACGAAGCTGGCCAACAGCCCTCTCTACCCCCTCATCTATTTAGTACAGCAGTTTTTCCACTGGCTCTTCATGGGCTACCCCCTAGTGCCGTTCTGCCTCTTCACCTTTGACAAATGGCTCAAGGTAAGACACACATGTAACATGGCATATGGATACAGAGAGATCTATACATACCACTTTATTTGTGATTAAGGGATTTCTTTGCTCAATCATGTAAGAGATTCAAACATAGCATCGTGACTTGCTACCCATGTAAGAGCATATCAAAAAACGCTTGGAATCACAAATGTGTTTGAGACAATCAACGTGAAAGACAGGCTCTCCAGTCACTTCATTGAAACCAGCACCAGGAACCAGTTTTATATAAGATGGGTACCAACTTAGCAAAAACTGATTTTACGACACAATGAGGCTTTATTGGCAGTCTGAGTCTTACTTGCATCACAACAGCTCTATTTACAACATACAGGACAAACATTAAGCCTTTTTATTATATGTTAACATTCAGATTTTCTGCCATTTAATCAAGCTTTTAGAATATGAAGGGACATGTATATGCGTCTACATTCATAGAACTGCCCATAGGACCCTCTCTCTGTAAAATGGCCAAAGTCTGCCTTCAGATGTTAGATTTTCTCAAGTTTGAAACCTATCCCAGAGGTAGTAAGACCATTCAAATTACAATATTGAATTTGTTTAAGTAAAATATCAACGAGTAAAAAGAAAAGAAGAGGGGTTTGTTTTGTTAAGGCTCTTTCCTTCAAGGCATTTTATTAAAAAAAGATAGCAGGCAGGTGTTTTCAGCATCTGGCACACAGTCTGTCAGGTGAGCCCTCTGACGTTTCGGACACTGAAACAGGGAGTGGCTGGTGTTTTTTACCCTGGGGCTCAGTGAGGGACATGTGTTGCCTGTCAGGGGATCGGGGGGGGGTGAGCAGAGAGAATAGCAGGGTCAGGACAAAGGCAGAAACCCTCAGGTGGCGACAGGTGAGACAGAGCAGCTGTTGGCATAGGATTGTCAACTAAAAGCTGGGGAAGCTGGTTTATTATTGTGCAATAATTGTCCTGTCAACATATTGCATTCAAGAGGTTCTCCAGTGTCGGCGATTTTCTTGAATTGGCATTTGAAAACAGAGCCATCATCCTGCAGCTTTAACCTTGAGCAAGTAGCAAGTTACAATATTAAATAAATAAGTAGTTCAGAGATGGAGAGAAAATGTTGCTCATAGTTTTGGATTATTCTAACTGCAGCCATGATCTATTCGCCTTTGGCAATGGTTGGATGAAGGCTGAGATATTAGCAGCATTTGTTCTATCTCTGAGATTCTCTATTATTGCCAGACTTTCGTTTTAAGTGCAGAGTGTTGCCAATGTTGTTATAGCAACTTTTCCCGTAGGATTTGATGTGGTTTAATCAAGATTTCACCATATGAAGAGATACGTAAATGCATCTAAAGTACATTGATAGAACAGCCAATAGGAATGACCTGTGCCACATCATAGACTATATGCATTACATTAATGCACACAATGTTCATACTCCTTTCTGCACATATTCTGATTTCACATTTCATAGTTTATATTCTAAAATTCATTCATAGCATTCTATTTCCATGCTTTATTTAATTGTTATTGCTATTTAACTGTATTTTATTACGGTGTAAAAGATTTTTTGTTTTATATTAGATTTCTTGTTTTTTATATTTTATGTATGCACCATGACATCAAGTCAAATTCCTAGTATGTGCGAACCTACCTGGCAATAAAGCTGTTTCTGATTCTGATTCTGTGATTGGAAAAAGTCGGTCGTCACAGTTTAGATTTTCTCAAGTCTGAAAACTGATCACAGCGTTTTCTTTCTGACCACTTGAATTACAAAATGCTGTAAAATGTATTTTTGCCAAATCTAACCGTATAATCTGGATTTCCATTGATTGTTTTGTAATCTTTTGTGTTTCAGGTGTATTCGTCCATCTATTTCTGTGGTCACGTATTTTTCCTCGTAGCCTATTTAGCCATGCCACATCTCCGAAAGGCGCTGGTGCCTAAGAAAGAACGGAGCGAGATAAAGCAGGATTAAAACTTGGTACTAAGACGGCATGGTAAGCACATGCAGGCCTTTTTGTATGCAATGCCGTTACGTTTCAGTAATGATTGAACTGTCAATAATCTGTTTTAAATATCTGTTTCGTTCCAGGTCCGACTAAGGCTAAATATCCACTGAAGGGAACTGCGACTTCCGAGGAGCAGAATGGAACATATTTTAAGGCCTTTAGTAATATATATGTCCATGAAAAAATAAATTTCTATATATTTTTGTGTTTTAAACGGGAAGGGTGTTTTTTATAAACATTCGGAGAAATGTTTACAGGAAATGACCATCGTGCCACATGGGGTAATTGTGAGCCAATCAGGAGCGATTTCCTGTTTTTTTTGTTTTTGTAAAGAAACGTTGGACTTGTTGTTGAACTTGAGAGACTTTCATGCTGTCGACACAGAATTGCACTCACCAGTAACGGGTTCAGAGTCAACGGCTCCGATGTGTTTTTTGTTCTCATTTCTCTCTCACGTCTACCGCCCACATTTTGCAGCAGCGAGACTTCACAGGAGGTTAAAGCACAGCGCCAGCACATGTGGCTCTTTCTAATGTAATAAAACAAAAATGCTTTGTGCAAAAAGACCTGATTATAATAATAATGATATTAATAATAATGATCAGGATGGGTTATTTCTTGAAAATGGCTGCCAGTGGTTATACAAGCACTGTAAATCACACACTGTACACTAATCCCCAACTCAAAATGGCCTTGTATTAATGAATGTTTTTACAGTACATTTGTTTTGGTTTTTGATTTGTGATGGGGATATCAAAAAACTTGATTTTATAGAGTTTTAATATGAAAAAAAAAACATTTTGTAGCTTTGGGATAATATTTCATGAGATGATTTGCATTTTTCCCTTACTTTTTCTCTGGTTTGATGTACCTTGAGGTTTTCTTTTGTTCCATGTTTCCTCCTCTCCCTCTCTTCAGTCTCCTCCACTCCTCTGTCCTTCAGCTCGGAAATGCACAGATGCGAAAGTGAAACATTGCAGAAGACGACTTGAACACTGCCCAATAACACGCTCACTACAGTCAACCCTCTGCATTCATCCTATCTCCACTATGATCTCCATATGGTGTTTTCAAAATGACGAATATGTGAACTGGAAGCAACGGAAACAAAAAGAATCACCGCTCTTCTGTTTGTAACAGCAGGCGGTATTTAAAGAGGGTGAAGTAGAAGCATCCCACTGGGGGAATGCCTCTTTAGTTAGTTTAATCTTGTTTGGGGGGGGGGTAGGGGTGGGGGGCTGGATTGTCTGATCCATGGCATGCTGGAGGAAGCTGCTGCTGCCGTCCGACACACACATGGACAGGACGAACCTCACTGTAGCAACAGCCCAGATTTTTAGTAATATTTATACATGACATGGTGATTATTAATTGATGTGAATTGCTATTTCAAGAGACTACTTTTTTGCCTTATTCCTACCAAATGTACAAAAAGGAAAAACAAACTTGGGGATGGATTTTGGAAAGGGAGGGAGGGGAAGTGATTTTCAAATACAATTTTATAATGTTCATTAAAAATGCTGCATTTCAAGCGTGTGTGTGTGTGTGTGTGTGTGTGTGTGTGTGTGTGTGTGTGTGTGTGTGTGTGTGTGTGTGTGTGTGTGTGTGTGTGTGTGTGTGTGTGTGTGTGTGTGTGTGTGTGTGTGTGTGTGTGTGTGTGTGTGTGTGTGTGTGTGTGTGTGTGGGTGTGTGTGTGTGTGTGTGTGTGTGTGTGTGTGTGTGTGTGTGTGTGTGTGTGTGTGTGTGTGTGTGTGTGTGTGTGTGTGTGTGTGTGTGTGTGTGTGTGTGTGTGTGACCTTGTTCTTGAGTAAAAGTAGAAGTACCAGAGTGTAGGAATACTCTGTTACAAGTAAAAGTCCTGCACTCAAGTAAGTATTGGCATTAAAATCTACTTAAAGTAAAAGTACTCATATGCAGATTGGTCCATGTCAGAATAATATATATGATATGTTTTATAATGATTGATCATGAAAGTGTTCTCAAAGCTGGTAAAGGTGCAGCTAGTTTGAATGACTTTGTATACTGCAGGGTAGCATGTGAATTTACTCCAGGTGGAACTAAAGTCTGATTTAACACTTGATCATATTTCACATCATTCATCCAGATCTGTAAAGTAACTAAAGGTATTAAATACATGTAGTGGAGTAAAACTACAAGATTTACCTCTGAATTGTAGTGGAATAGAAGTATGAAGCAGCAAAAATATTGATATACCCCAGTAAAGTACAAGTACCTCAAAATTGTAGTAAATGTACTTGGTTACTTTACTCCACTGCCCATTGGTTTTATAAGTGTGACACGATGGGCAGCAAGGGGGTAATATGACGTCATTTTGCAGTCTGGTGATGGAAAGCTTTAGCAGTGTGGAATTAATATTTGTATTTAAAAGGGAAAAGGGGAGTTGTGATGGGAGGGGGGGCAAAGGTGCCTTAAAGCTGAGAATAAACAGACGAATTGCTGGGTCTGAGTCACTCTCAATGTGCGTTCAACAGCAAAAAAGAGCCAGAGCAGCAGTCTGGAGGGTAGGGAGGGAGAGAGAGAGAGGGAGAGAGAGGGGAGAAGGACGCAGTGTGGGCGGGATAAAAAGCACCGAGAGGGAGGGGACGCAGCGTAATATTCCCACCGTTTTTTCTCTCCTCCGTGTAGAGCCGAAAAAACCAGGGCATCCATCGCTCTCCTCATCTTCCTCGCCACCAAATCTAGGCTGAATATACGTCTCAATTTGTCATTTCCTCAGCTGTAAACACTCATCTCTATCTCCTCTTCCTCTTCCTCCCCCACCTGGAGGTTTTGGTTTCCAGCCCCGCAGGAGGGGATTTCCGAGCCGAGCGGCAGGGCGTGAGAGGCGGATGCTGCGAGCGTAAAGTCTGGGTACCAACCGGGAGCATCACCGTCACACACTCAGCACCACGGTAATGTCAAATCTGGCTTCAGCTAACCTTCATTTTCTGCGACATTTCCTCCCCTGCCTCTCCAAGCTGTAACAACGCATTTATAGGAGCTGGTAATGTGTGTCAACATCAGCCTGTAATGTAATGTCTGATTATTGTCGCATAGCATGTTCTATATACTCTTGTATGTGTGTGTAGCAACCTGTGACCAGATGGAGCCCCCTTTTATATATTCGCAGTTTTCTCTCTATATATTAGATCTGCAGAGTATGTCCTGTAGCCTATATCAAGGACTGCAGCAGAGGAAGAGGCTTGTTATGTCAATGAGAGCCTAAAAACCCCCCAAGGACTCATTTTTCATTTGTGGCCACAGGACAGCAGCTGCATTTTTTTCCCTCTTCCACAAACCACAATTAAAACAGGGGCAAACACCCACACAGCCACATGCAAAACCAATTGTAGTCACACACACATATACACAGTGACATACAGGACACACTCACAAGCAGGTATGTGCACGCAGGCTCTGCACGCTTATCAGATAGATTTTTGTGGAAAATGCGGAAATAATTATGCATTATTGGTGCTGCCTCTGAATGAAGTTGGAGTTTATTTTGAAGGGTCTCTTTTATCTTAAAGGTTACATACGTGACACTGTGTGCACTCTCTCACTGCCTCTTGTTACTGTACCTGTCTCTTCCTGTGCTGATTGTTGATGCATGTACTGTATTCCTCCCGTCTTTCCTCACCCCCCACCTCTCCTTTCCTCCCTCAGATGGACAGAATGAATTTTCTCTCCTTCTTCCTCCTTTGCTTGACTTCAGTTGCCAGTAGCAACAAAGGTCAGTTTCCTCCTCATTTAGTTAATTGTGATGTGTTGAAATGATGGCTGACATCCTCACGGGAGCCCTGAGACCTTTCAACGTGCCATGCTGCTGTTTTACCCCGAAGCTGCTCTCCTTTACCAGTGTTTTATTCCACAAATAGACTTTAAATGCATGCATGTGTGTGTGTTTCGTGACCCCGCAGTGTGCATGTGCCTCTTTTCTCCTGTGCTGTGACTCTCTGAGAAGATGATGAATCTGTTTGCAGCAGATTTATCATCCTGGGTAACCACGACTCTGATTCAACATCATTGTTACAATGATGATCAAGCTGGGGGAAAAGGAGAATAAAAACAGACAAGGGAGGAAGAGGAGGTGGTGGTGGAGGAGAGGGATGAAGAGGGGTGATGAGGAAGGGGAGATGGAGTGTCAAAGATGGGGGAAATGTTGGAATAAATGTGACAGGAGAGGCTGAGAAAGACGCAGGCTGATAAGCATGGAGGAGCAGGAACAAGAAGAGGTGGTGGTGGTACGTGAGATCAGGTGACACGAGGGAATAGGAAAAGGTGTGTGTGTGTGTGTGTGTGTGTGTGTGTGTGTGTGTGTGTGTGTCTGAGAGGGAGTGAGACAGGCGAGGAGAGTGCCAGGATAGAGAGAGAGAGATGGGATGGGATGCCTCTCAATCTGTAATCCCGGATGTAATCCACAGGCTTGATGCTCAGATTAATGCTATGGAGCAGAGCAGAGGAAGGAGGGGCGGGGATCAACTGTGGGGACAGAGGGCGGGAGATAAATGACCAAAAAAGAGACATGGCAGACGACTGGAAATAGATGAGGAAGAGGAAGGGGGGGAGGAGGAGGAGGAGGACAGGGTGTCAGGATAGACCTTGAGAGGAGAGGATGAATATCTCTGATGAGGCCTGATTGAACCTCAATTCCTCCTCAGTACTGAAACATAGAATTCAAGATTGTGTCATTGACTTATTCTGTGATTACGTGCGTATCTGAATCCTGACTTTGCCAATTTGGGAGTATTTTGTTTTTGTGTAGACGCTCGTGTTGGAATATCTATGCAGAAGATTTGAGCATTTTAGCTTCTGTCGTAGGAAGGTTGAGATCTTTTAGGCCTCCAAATATGTAAGTGTTGTTCAATCTGCAGATGTATCTTCTTCTTGATTAATCATATAGTTTAGAATAAGTGAAACAATTGTGGATTTGTTTTCTTTTTCTGAAGGCCATTTAAGGTTCTCTGGCCCTTTTTATTCTCACATAAGACCAAGAAAAGCAGCGAATCCTCCTGATTTAAAAGCATAAATGTTGGGTATTTTGCTTACATTTTTTTAATTAAATGCTTATTTTTTTTCTTTTGACCGCTTTGTCTATTCACTTTGACTCTAAGAGTAGCAATACCTTAATGTAAAAATACCTCTTTTCAGGTGAAAGTGCTGCATTCAAAATGGAATTAATCTATTATCAGGTAACATGTTATGAAAGAGCAACCTCCAGAATAATAGCCTCTTTCACAGTAGTGTAATTCAAAATGTGATTATTATAATTAATAAGCAGCATTTTAATGTTGTTGTGCAAATTTTTAATTAGTTATAGTTATTAGTAATGATTTCCATCTTTAATTGAGTTTAGTTGAAGTAGAAAGTAGCAGAAATTGGAAAAACCCATGTAAAGTAGCACCAATTTGTAGTTAAAGGAGTGCTTGAGGAGTAGCGCTAAATCACTTTCCACCACTGAGGAACAAAACACATTTATATTCTCCAGTAAGGTATAAAAAAAGGTGTTTGAATGGCTCCATAATCGGAAAACTCAAGCGGCACCCGGCCCTGTCTTTGAAGAGAGCGGTTTGATCAGATTCAGAACCAGCAGCGTTTTCCTCTGTCGACTCTCCGCTCACAGACGAGACCACGCAATTAGTTCCAGTCAGACTTTTCTGGAAGATTCACTGTGAAGACAACAAAGCAATTGCTAAACACGACTCTTGTGCTTCTGTCTGATTCCAAACTCCATGGCGTTAAGAGAGAGATTGAGCAAACAGGAGGGGAGGCACTATTTTGTTTATGCTCTTTGCTGGGGTGTAAAATCGTCATCCTTCTGGCTCATTAACTTGCCCTTTGATCACTCAGCGCAGAACATTCAGCACAAGGATGAATAATTAATTCGCAATTAAAGGTTAGATTCACATTAAACCTCGGGCATTTGATTTTGACTCTGCTGTTCCTTCCCGCATTACGGTGTGCCGCCCGTGGCAGGCCAGTTTGTCTGATTGATAAGAGCAATAGAGCTCCCTGTGTGTGTGATAAGGTGAAATCCGACTGGCTTTAATTACACTGCCGAATGGGAAGGTGTGCAGAGGGGCCCTCGATGGAGAATAGACTGAGGAACTGTGCGACTGTGATTAAACTGTGTCCTTGTGGTCATACGTGCATTGTTTTTTCTCCCACGTCACCATGTCCTCTTCCATAATGGAGTGTTTAAAAATAGACACGATGGTTTATTCTAATTGCTCCATTTAACCCTCTTTGGTCTTCTCCCTGTGCCGTTCAGCCAATAAGCACAAGCCATGGATCGAGACAGAGTACCAGGGGATCGTCATGGAGAACGACAACACGGTGCTGCTCAACCCCCCCCTGTTCGCCCTGGACAAAGATGCTCCTCTGCACTACGCTGGTAACACCCCCCCGCATGAAGATTTTCAAGATTTCAAGGCTTTTATTGTCATGTGTACATAGCTACAGTGTAGTTATGTCGATGAAAATCTTAGGTCCCAGGCTCCTACAACAGTGCAACACAATACAACAGATAACATTGTGCAAGTCATACAATAAGATAGAATAGAAGTAGTGCCATAATAGTCTATATACAAGTCATACGTAATTTGTAAGTTGCAAACAGATGAATGTTATGGATGAGAAACTAGGGCTGTGTGGAGAAAATCAAAGATACGATATTTTCTGATCAAATTCACAGCATCTGGGAGACTTTGCAACATCTGTCCAGGGACTCCAGATGAAAAAGGGTCTCTTGTGCACGGTCCAACAATATCTCGATATGGAAATTGCGATGATATTGTAGGGTTAACTCTGGGTGCTTTCATAGAGTTACAGTTTTGATGTATACTCATTAGTGATGTGGATATAAGGAGTAAAAGCACACTTCACTGTTATGCATCCTTTTAAAACCAGGAGAACACATTCATGCCATATTGGAATATAAGATATCTGAGACGATATTTGGTAAAATATCGATATATGGGATTATACATGATGAGAGAGGACTTTGCGATATGGAGAAAATCTAAATCTCGATAGATATGATCAAAATCCTAGATATTGCAACAATATTCTATGGTTTCACTATTGGTGCTTCCACAACATATTCACACGAAGACATTTTTGATGTATAATCATTAGTTATGTGGATATAATGGTTAAGAGGGTAAAGGCAAATACTAGAACTGTCTGGAAAAGGGTTAGGGTTAGGTTTACTGTAAAGCAGCATTTAATCCCAGGAAAATACACTTATGCCATATAAGAATATCAGAAATCTAAGATAGTTTGTTGTTAGATACGATATCGATATAATACCAATATATTGCCCAACCCCATAGGCAGGGGCGGACTGGCCATCGGGACGTTCGGACGATGTGGGCCGGTCGGATAAGTCACTAGCACCCCCCCCCCCCCCCCGTCGACAAATTACTAGCGGTAATTACTTGCGGTACCGAAGTGGGCTGGCGGTACCGAAGTGGGCCGGTCGAGAGTCCCGGGCTGATTAGTAGTCCCAGTCCGCCCCTGCCAGTAGTGTTCGCTATGTGGAGAAAATCAAAAATCAACATATTTCTCATCAAATACCTCAATATTTCATCAATATTGTACGTTTAACTATCGGTGCTTCTACAAAAATAATCCCACAATAACATTTTTGATGTATAATCATTAGTTATGTGGATATATTGGCTGGGAAATGATATCATTTCACTGATATGCAGCCTTTTAGAACCAGGAAAAGACACTTATGCCATATTAATGGTGATATACTGTATAG